>JACGCN010000007.1:1800000-2139371 GCA_014905825.1 Lyophyllum atratum | reverse complement strand
CAGAGGAAGTAGCAGCCTCCAAACAGTTTCTTCATGAACGTTGGAAGAGCCTACAATTAGTCAACAGGATGGAAAGCCCGTTACCAAGCCCCGGGACACTGCGAATGACAAGATGTTAGCACCGCAAGAGCTGATGTTGAGGAAGTCGAACAGGGGGCCTCAAATGATAAGGCATATACCAGTCTCTACCCCCAAGGATCTGCACATACTCAGTCTTAGATGCGATACCCGATACAGCTGATTATTCTCCCTTGCGATATTGCCGCATCCGCGATAGAGAAGGGGCTGAGACGACGCCGATTCGGAATGCAGCATGATCACAGTGAAGTAGAGATGTGGGAAGTTGTAACGAGGTTGTGGCTCAAATAAGTATACTTTTCGCACGACCACTGTTCCCAGAATGGGCACAGGAAAATCGGCGTGGCACAGGCGTGCAAGCGTGGCCAGGCGTGCATAGCGTGTCGGCGTGGCAAGTTGCAAAACACTAAGATTAGACACTGTAACCTCGAATAAACAATTAGTATGAGCGTCCCAAGTATATATATACTGTGCAGACTGCGCTGAGAGGTGTAGAAACCCGCCCGAAGGCTTGGTGACTTGTGATTGTCAAGAGGGTGCCACGCTAGCACAGCCACCACCACGCGAGGCGCACGCGGATGCCACGCCTTGCCACGCTAGTCGCACGCTCCCTGCACGCCCTTAAACACCGCTGCACGCCAATCGAGTGTCACTGCACGCCGATGCATCCACCTTGCACGCCTCTAGGGAGCCTGGCACGCTAATGAAACGCTTTGCACGCTAAGTAAGCAGGTTTGCACGCCAACGCAGCCGCCGGCGGTATGGTGCACGCTCCAAGTCCCGATTTAGCCAATGATCGGGATGCTATAGGTTTTTCCACTGGCAGCCTCTGGTGTCGGTACCGTCTCTGGAGACCTTTTTAACTCTTACTCTACTACAGTAGTGAAGGAATATGGTTATGGTGTGTGATTGTTTCTCACTAATGAATGATATACTGACTGAATGTTGTTTATCAGGGCTTCTTTCAGCACATATATCGGTACTTTGTACCAGACAAGCCTCATGAGAGCGTATCAGGCGCTACTGGGCACCAGCTGCAGGATAACCCACTCCCCCCAGCTGATCTTACCGCTTTTCTACAAAATTCAGTGCCTCTGTATGATTCTAATGGTGAGTATAGATTCCTTCTATCTTTTCTCGTTGTGAACATACATTTCAAAGGTCAAATCATCGCCTACGTGCCACGGCAGGGCAATTTTTCCCAGTTACAAGCGCCAAAGAAGGGTAATGTATTTTATTCACGTCATTTACTTCCGTCTATTGATATCATGTGTCACGCAGAGATCAAGTCTCAGACGAATGTCACCCTCGCAGCGCCCACCATCACGAAAAGCGAATCCCGCCCACCTGCGAAAATATCTGGATGTCCTACCCCTGCCGAAGCTCATCATCAACGAACATCAAGTAAAACACCAACCGTAACGGACTGGGATGGATGGCCGGATGGGTTTTTCGAAAGGGATTTCACGTTCAACGAAGTGTTTGAGACAAACAATTTGAAGGCTCACTGGGCGATGAAGGTTTCTGGGGGAGATCGTAAGGGAGATTCGCATGCAATGGACTGGCAGGGAGGGAAAAAATCGACACGGCGCTGCATGGGTATCATGGAATGTGATGACCGTGATTGTGAAGTGGTCACTCGCCCACAGACTACGCCACAGGGAATCGCTTCCCAGCTGCGTGGACCGTGCGCATGCGGCGCGAGGCTTCTCCACCAGCCGTGCAACATTCGCTCCGAGCTGTGGACATTTTCGGGAGGCATCCATTATTCCAACGGAGGCTTTCATCTTCATCGTCGACCTTCACATATTCTCCACCTCCTTCCCAACGAGGCACGCCGTTTCCAGGAACTTGTCGACTCCCATCCAAAGGTCGGGCCTCTCGGATTGATTGTAGGAGTTCCTGGGATAGAAGGACCGGGGGATTCGGTCGCAGACATCTCAGACGTCTTGTTGAATGCTGATCGGGTCAGTAAGGAGCGCCAAAAGATCAAGAAGGGTACGGAAGTCGGTGGTGATGGATTTATCGCTGCGTTTTCCTCTTTTGTCTCCCAGCATCCCCATTTCGTCATCAACTCCGTCTTGAGCGACGTGACCGTCGTCTCAGTTCAGACACCATTCATGCGCTCCCAGCTGGTGAAGGAGAAACTGCTCGAAGGTCCGATAAATGGAACAGTTAACGATGCAGCACATGGGTGGTGGAAGGAGCGGAACTCTCTCCTCATGATCACATCTACGTACTGTCCGAATCTCTTTTGCTGGGTTCCTGGAGTGATGTCGTACACAAATGGCGCCAGTGCTGAGCACTTCAAGTATCATTTCGACGCAGTTCTACAGAGCATTGCTCACGAGGCGGAAGCTCAGAAAATTATGGTTACAGATCGTTTATTCGCTGGGGTAATTAACACCGCAGTTCACATTGTGACGTGGATACTTACTTTTTCGTCAATTAGGTGATGGATTTCAGCCAGGCTGAATATGCAGGCTTCGTAGCGGCCTTCGTAGACTTCTGGAGGTCGCATCCGAATGACTCACGGTCAGAAAAGCAACTGAAAGCTGCCGCTGAGGCTCCAAGGGGGTGGCGGGTTTAAAATACATGAACTAGAGTCGAATTTTTTGTTAGTGGTGAGTTTCTTGAACCGACCGGCCAACGTAAGCAAACACGTGATATGTATTTCCGAATTGGGTGATCTGCGTTCTATTTATGGAATTAGTGTTGTCGTTTTCGTGCTTTCCCTCCTCCTGACGTTTTGCACGTCCTACACACCCAATTCTTGGGCGCTAACTCAAGTCCGATGCAGCGTAGATGGTACTGAATATTTTAAATAGCATATTAGCATTATGTCGGCAATAGAATACTTGAAATGACTTACCCATCCCGTTTCGCATGCTTCCCGTTTGCACTGCACAACATCTTTGGCCTTGGGATCTGCCTGGAGTCCGCACTCACAGTCGCTCAAGCCATGTATTTGGACGACCTTCCTCTTCCTTCCAAATCGACCCGTTGGAAGATCCTCCGTTGCGATCATGACAGCAGAAGTCGAGGGAGGTAAGGTGGACTGTATAGTAGTCCTACTAGCCGGATGTCCGTCTGCGTGAGTTGTTGATGCGATGGGCGTGGGACTAGCAATTTCCGATTGCTGCTCAGGACCTGCAACCGCAGTCGATTCAGTGTCTCCACCCGCTATATTGCTAGATTCTATGGCTAGTGCCACAGGAGGAGCGGCCTGAAGAAATGTAAGTCATTCTGTGCTCATGTTGAAGTTTTGACACTTACTAAACCTGTTGCACCCTCAGTGCACGCTTCGTCGTCGTCTCCCGTCAAACGCGCAAAATCCGCGGGGTTCTCATGGACGTAATTGTCGACAGGAAACCCTACGTAAGGTTCAGCCGCAGTGTTACCACTCACACGATCGCTGTCAACGTCAACTGCTTCTGTCTCACCCTCCTTGTCTCCTCCCACTTCCTCGTCGTTGTCCTCTCTGCTTTTCTCATCATCTTCGTCCGAGCGAACGTCCTCCTCAGAATCGTCATCAATATTTGCCAATACTTCGCGGGAACTGGAACGATAGCAATTGGTACGAACGTTCAGTAAATCATCGACAAGTCGCCACAATCTCAACGGACATACCCTGCAGGGATTTGAGATCTATGGGCATCCGATATGACAAGAGCCGGTGTGTTTGTCTTCTTCTTTGCTCTTCTCACCACCACGCGCTGACGCCTTTTCCATATTTCTTTCATCTCAGCGATCTCGAAGTTCGAGAGCTCCCACAGGTGGGCGTACTTGTTGTGGTCGACTTTGGGGTGCGCACGTAAATAATGCTGTTTCAAATTGTAGCGCCACACTGCAGGTTCCAGCTTGGGGCACGATGGACAAGCAATCGGCACATTACTGCAGGGAGCTGTCTGTGTTGACTCCACAGCAACGCTGTACGAGAATGTGAGTTTCGTGGGGCACGCTCTCGTGCGTTCCGTGTCGATCTTCAGCTTTCCCTGAGAGCCTTTTCCCTTTTTCAGATAGTATAGGCAGACAGCGCCGGGCCGTAGACAGCACCCACAGGGCTCGTCGGTGCGTGCAACATTTTTGTCGAACAGGATATGGGCGCCGAGATGCTCGAGGATTCGTTGGCCATGTTTCAGATCAAGGAAGATGCTGGGCAACGTGCAGAGGGGACAAGATATGGAGTTGGGATTGTCCAGGTCAAGTCCATCCACGAATTCTGGTTCTGATTGGCTCTGACATAAAAATGCTGCCTTTCCTAGGTCATTCCTCAGTGCGGGCCAGATACACCGACAGCAAGAGAAAATCATACCTAATCGTTCCCGGTAAGGATATTCTGGCTTCACAGGTGTTCGAGGCACTGATTTAAATTCAGTCGCAGTCAACGATTGGAAAATACTGGCCGCCAGCGCTACGAGAACACGACTCTCGAGGAGATAGAACACTTTCTCGCCGACGGATTGTGGTTCAGAAGTGTCGGGGTTGATGGGCTGGATCAAGCGCCCAGGAACCGTGAATGATAGCTCGGAAGGCGTCTGGTATGTTCGCCAGTCCATCTTCATAGTCGGGTCATCTAACGAATCCGTCGGCCGTAGTCCCAAGAGCTGATAGGATACCATAATGGTCGATTCCGCCAGTTGGCCGTGTTCAATGAAATCGACGCTCTCACCGTCATCCTTCAAGCCATTAACTTCACCAATACATAACCAGTACCGGTCATTGCAACGAAGGAGGCTGGCAATGGGATCTGAAGTGACCAACAAAAGCCCCGAGCTCGTACCGCCACTATCCGAGTCGACGCAGGAGTCGGACTTCGCTGAACGGGCGCTAAAATGACGGCCAATATCCTGTACGCGTCGAAGACGATCGGTGGATCCAGCCGACGTCCGGTACTTGCTACACAAGCTAAGTGCCTTTATCTTCGACATTTCCTGGCCTCGATATAAAATGTTCCTTGATTTGATGCTCGCAGGATCGTGATTAACATCATCATGTGTTGCGTCATGTACCATCTCGGCAGCTACTGCATCCTCGATCACCACTTGGTCCTCAGAAGCACTAGTGGCATTGTTGGCATCGCTGTGTTCTTGAGGCTGAGCAGGCTGGATCCCGAGGAGAATCTCCTCCACGCTCTCGTCAATGTCGTCACTGGGAAGGGGGATGTTCACTAGAAGCTGGCCAGAGGGTGACAAGATTGTGATGTTTTCTTCGTCCTCCATCGTTGCGAATAAGTCAGCATAAATAGAAAATGCTTCTTCGATGATACGTCTGCCACGGCGCCAGCAAGTTTGTAAGGTGACATTTGACAATCTCACGTCCCCTTTCCACGTTGCTGGAGTAATGTGGTCATGTCTCGCAACTAGCTGTGATTCTCGTGTGATTGTAGGCAGTTTGAGGCGCCGTGGGCCGCGGTCCCAGTGAGGATATTTCGCGAGGATATTCGACACCTCCGTGGTTCCGCTTAAGCGCTCGACAAGTTGATAGAGATCGACATTCACATTATTGCCAACCATTGTGCGTAAAATTCCAAATAGTTGTTCTAACCTGTCGGTCCCTAGCAGGATAATCCAGAATGATTCACGGGGGTTATCGACCTTGCCTTTGGCGACACAGAAATAGGTGTTTTTGATCATAAGCATCAAGTCGGTATAGAGCTCGGTAGGAAGAAAGTCCTTCCCAACTTTGCGGTAAAGGGCCATGGCGAGGTGTGCCGCAGCGCTCAGATGTTCCAGTTGCTCGGAGAGGGTAAGGTCGATGCAAAGGAAAGGAACAAGGAGGTAAAAGAGAACCCGCCCGAAAATCCAGAGTGCGTCTCGTGTATTTTGGAAACCAGGAGAAGCGCTGGGCTTCGAAGGCGTCCTCGGAAGTGTCCAGATGTCTTTAAGCATATCAAACGCGATTCGGACATCTTGAAGATCGTCAGGATTAAATGTCGCTCGAATATGGTCTGCCGTAGCTCCTTCGGAGATAAAATGAGCACGAAGAATTGCCGGCGTGATACGGATTCCTGCTACAACTATCCCTCGCTCTCGAAGAAGGAGATTTCGAAGCCGTTTAAAGAGGTGCTTCCAATCCTTGTCGCATGTCAAATCGTCGTCGCCGACATGCATATCCATGAATTTCAATCCAGACAGGAGCGGGAAGATATCGGATTGGGGTTCGAGCTGTTTTTTGAATGTGAGTTGAGCCATGGCCACACCCCGGCGCTTCTCACCATCGGAGGCGATGGATACAGTTCGAATTTTGAAGGTTTCAGTACGTGTGTTATCTATGCCATCAATTGCGGTCTGAAGAACAACGGCATGCTCTGCGCCAGTCTCCTGCTTACAGTCGCCAGAGACCAGAATGGCACGCGCAGGATAGATGCGATTATTTTCGCAAAGCACTCCTAAGGCGCCTACAGTAGCCTATGAATAGTATACATGTTTAGCAACATTTTTGAATGGGATTGAACAACATACTTCTGCGGCATAATGAATTTCCCCGCTGTCGAGTGCATGGAACAGCTCCTCCAAGTCATCGGCCGTCGTGAACTCGAGAGATGTCCTGTGCCCGTGTTCTCGGCACACTCCCAGAAAGAGGTCTTGCCGGCGATCAAGCCTGATTCTCTTTTCGGATGCGATCTCATCAAACATCAGTACTGCATGCAGGACGGTCCCTTGCCCTTGAACCACATCCATCACACTCTCGAAGCTTGCCACTATGTTTGCCTCAATCTCCGCGGTCGTTGGCCTGGCATGGGAAGGAATAATGGGTGGCATGATGGTGCGAGTGCGGAGGGTGCTGACACTGGGCAGGCCAAGGGCTTTGTTTGCGAAGTAGGCCAATCGATTACCCCCAAGACGCCATAAAAGTAAGCCCCGCATCTCGTCTTCTTCACTGAAACTTTTTGGCTTGTAGAGACCCTGTGCGGCTTTGTCAAACAGCTTCAAGACAGCTCGAATTCCCTTCTGCTGCCCCAAGGCAATCCTTACCAAGCGGTCGACACGTTCGACTTTTCCACTTGCCATTGCCACCATGAATCGCTTGTGGTCAGCAAGAGCAGTCGCTTTCCCAAGGAGGCTCCTTGCCTGGACCAGGCCTCGAAGATGCTGGCGCTCGATCCGCTCGTTTTTACGTTTAAGAAGTTCTGTGAGACCCGAGATCCCATGGTACAAAAACGGTGTGTTTTCTGCAACACCATGCTCCATACGATCTAATATACCCTCCAGGATACTGTTGTGACGAAGGGCACGACATGCAATGCAGGATTCTTGTGCGGAGGTACGTTGTCTACTGCATCCATGAGCAAAGAGCTTGAGAATCCCATTCGAGTCGATGTAGGGGTTCCACGGCAAGCGATGAAGGGTATGAAGGCCGTATGGGTACATGGTATAGGGTGACTGTCCGTCAGGGATGTCGAGGACAAAGCCCTGGCAGCTGGGAGGTGAGCTAGGTCCGATGGAGCGTGCTATATGCTTGCTAACAGCCTTGGAGTCACCAGCAGGCACCATTTCGATGATTTCGTCGATTTCGTTTACATCGATGGGTTTAGGCGTGGTTAGCTGGGGCTGGCTTTGTTCTGGGCAGGGGTTGCGTGGCTCGGATGCTCTGGAATTCGCGGGATGTAAGTCAGTAGCTCTTTCGAGGGCAAATCAATACTAACATGATTTTCAGTGCACTTTCTACTAGATTCGTCAACTTCCCTTCAAACAGCGCCTCGTTCACACCTCGCGTCTCTGTAAAGTACTTCACAAACACCACCAACCCTCCAAATCCCAGCTTGCCACGTCGGATTACGGTCGCCATATCGATATCATTCCCCCACCCCAATACCCCCTTCAGGAAAGGATTCAGCGCTTCCTCCCACAGATCGTCCGGCGAGACCTCGGTGTTGTCATGTGCGGCAGGGTCTGCGAACTGGGCCAACGGGTCTGTTGGAATTGCCTCGGGGATCGTCGAAGGGAGGGTATCCGAGATCTCTTGGAGTCGACGCAGAAATGCTGATGAAGTAGGTGCCGTGGTTGTCTTGGGTTCGGAGCGTGTTTCACATGGAGTTTCTAGGCCAATTTGTGGGGGTAGAGCAGCTGTCTGGATGACCGGATCACTGGTCACTGTTGACGGCACTGGCATCGGGCGCCCTCGCTGAAAAAAATCGAGTAGTGAGGCATTTTTCTTTCTGTCCCCTTTCTTCCGTTTCGCAGCTTTGTCCTTGCAGATCTGGGAACCGACATGGTTCCTCTGGATGTTGCCAACTCCCGCGGCACCCGCTCGCTTCTTTTCCCCGCATTCTGGACATTCTACAAAGCCGTCAGCGTCAACCACCCATGCCGCCGTCTATTAGAGATATTATGGTCAGCAATTTAATAATTCATGCAGTAGATGTTCTCACCGACTGAAGGTCCATAATATTAGCTGAGTATGTATCCGTAGAATAGATTGAGAATAGGATAGTAATGGAATATATTTTCGTGCTGCGACGATTTTCTTGGGATGCAATCTCTGGAGATTTGAGACACATGACGATGATCATGTGACCAAACGCTTAGTCAAATTGAGGGTCGATTTTGGTTACCCTTGGACAAAATCCGCCCCTCACACAGTGACGTCATTCATCTGGCCATTTCAAGTTGCTTGTGAGGCGGTAAATCAGCCAAATACTCGATTTCCATGCAAAAATATGATAGGTCCAAAAAATATTTAGTGACCCCATCCTCGAACCGACCGACCGACCCTTGGTGCGATATTTAAACTCCGACACCCCCTTGTGAGGCTCTAATTCGCGGATGCCAGGAGCATTTTCGAGCTGGTGTAACCCGAGTCAGTCGGATTAGTGGAGCTGTTCCTCCGAACATGACCGAGTACTTTGTCGCTCGTGCAATGGCTCTTCTCGACGCTCCTGACACGGGAGAATTCTTGTCCCGTTGCGCCCTCATAATACGTGACTACCCTAAGCTCGAGTCATGGCTTTCTTGGTGGATGCGACCTGGAAATGCATCGAGGCTTTTCGAGTCTGAACGCGCCATGGATATTGATGTCTGGGACTCTCTTCCCAGCACGACGAACGCAGAGGAAGCGATGCATTGGAAGCTCTACAGTGGCTGCGGAAAGGACCACAATTTTCTTGGAGGTATGCGGGCGCTCCACGCCGCAGCTGTATATTATGAACGGCTTCACCATGGGGCAACAAGTGTGTAGCTCCTGAGTCTGATATTTATTCAAAAACTGATCAACGTGTATATTAGAGGGTGCACTAATTCGATATGGCCAGACAGAGCCCTGGAAGGTCGTTGCGAATAACATCGGTCGCACGAAACCGACACGGGCTGTAAAGCCGGACGAGAAGAAGCGTAAAGCTAACGATGGCCGTCCTCCCGATACCGCCAAGGAGCTTGTTCACACAAAGGATAAGAAGCGTAAAGCGAATCACCATTCCCCCGATACTGCCAAGGAGCCGAGCGCACCGCTTCTAGGCCCTGCAAGTTATCCTTGGAGCTCAAACTCATGTTGGTTGGACACCGCTCTTCAGCTTTTGTTCGCTGCCACCAGTAGGAGCTTCGACGAATTCTCGCAACTGTTCAAATTGTTGCCCAAAGGTTCCGGACTTCGTGCGCTGTATGAGACGTTAGAAACCCAGCGAGCTGTGGACCCGAAGGATGCATCCGCCTCTCAAACCCTTCTAAAGCGACGTGAAGCTTTGAGAAAGATTCTTCGCAACAAGCGCATTATTGGCGGCCTAGCTACATTCGAGTCTGTATTCGTAAGTACGCCTTATCCCTGTATATCTAATATTACTTACTTGGCACTAGGTATGGCTTTCTGAGCTTGCTCGACGGGAAAGCGAACTTCCTGATTCATTCCGTGCCGGGCTTTATTTCCAGGCTGTCCTGATTGATATCCACCACTGCTCGGGCTCGTCAAAAATTGGAGGTCCCCACGTCGAAATCTCCGAGACCCCACATCTTCGTGGGATCCACCAAGTTGGCCTCACAATGTACAAAAAACATAACGGAAGTCTGGCGAACTACCTCAAAGATTATTTCTCCGTTGACAAATCGCCAATTCCCTCTTCGTCCTGCTGGCGATTCAAAGACGGCATATCCTCCTGCGCTGGGACTCGGACTGATATTAAAGGTCTGGTCATCTCGTTGCCCGTTGTGCTTGCTATCGAAATTGGTGATGAATCCCTCCATGACGACAACATCGAGACTCAATCCTGGAAATATCCGTCCACTATCACTCCCCACTCGAAGGCTGCAGCAGAGGATGATGGCCTTGTATACGATCTCATAGGCTTCGCACTCGTTAATCGTGCAGAAAGTCACTTCACTGCACGCTACATATTCGAGGACAATATCTATACCTATGATGGAATGTTGCACAACGGATATCCCGTTCAGGAACGCGATGCGAAGGTTTCTACGCACTTATCTGGAAAGAAGATTCGTCTCCCGGAAGGCTATGCTATTCATCAAGTATTTTATCACCTCCGTGGCGGTCTGCGGGCGCAGGAAAAGTTCTTTGAACTGCGCGCAAAGGCCTATCGTGACCGGTTCAACATCCACCCCTCCCAGACCACACTCGACAAACCCTTCACAATGTCTTACCCTCACCCCGATTTCACTCTGATGGATAAGAAGGAACGGTTTTGGATCGTCAATCCTTACAGAAGTCGCACCGCCGAGTATCTCTCGCGCACTCGCATTGCATCACCGCTCTCCCAGATCTCCCTCGAATTTTCTCCTGATCCACCAGAATCGGAGGAAGGAGTTAGTGAGAATGCCCTAGACATCACAGATCCTTCCAAGCACCACATTACATCGCTCTCCGTCACACGTGCGCCTTCTTCGAAATCCTTGTTACCTGACTCCGAGTTTGACTTGAGTTGTCGGTGTGGAACACATGGCGATGGAAATAGGCTATACCGAGAGGAAGATGGGGAGGCCATCCAATGTGATGAGTGCAATGAATGGTCTCACATTGCTTGCCAGCGAGATGCGAGGGCGAGCAATCTTGGAAAGAAGGATAGATTTATCTGCGACACTTGTGATCCGTCATACCTCCTACCTCGCCAGCAGCTTACTAGGATCTCCAAGCGCAAGTAAGTATATCTTGTTCAGTTTGCATCTCTCGTAACTAAATGACGTTGCAGACAGATAGAAGCTCGTATAGGTTTGAATAAACCTATGAAAGACCGTTTAAAGTAAGCTCACCTATGATAGAAACCGAATTGACGTATACTGAAGATATTGATAAGGCCTGGAATGGGAGCCCTCGCTCGTCGTGGGGACTTCTGGTATCCTGTACGTCTTGTGAAGCCGATCAAAAGTATGGAACCCAGCTGGATGGTCCGCTGGTGGCGGGAATGCAACTTCGAAATCCCCACAGGCGAGACTCCGACCACCGTGGTGGCCTTTAAAGACATCATCGATTCCTTATGGCTAGATCGTATGGGTAGAAGAAATGTTCGGGTCAGTAAAGCCAATTTTAATCAAACAAGAGTACTAACAAAGACATTACAGCTTGGAAAGTGGCGCCATGCCTGTGAAGTTCCGACATCAGAGGACATTCTTGCGGATCCTACCAGTGTTCCTTATACTGCGGAAGTTGATCATGCCCTTTTAGCCAATGTGGACATCCTCAAGAAACTACTTAACACGCCAAGCGAGCTAGACGACGAAGTTATACCGGCCAAATCATGGCTCGAAGCTCTCAACAAGAATACTTCGACGACAATTGTGCCTCATGTCGGAAGCCTTTCCATTGTAGAAAGGGCTCAGGTCGCTAATTGGTTTGAAGTACATATCAGCAAGACTAGAAAACGTCGACACGAATGGATCGGTCGCTTGCCCATTGCGCATGCTTACACACTTTTCATTGCCAGCCGTCTTAAACAGCAGCCAAATCTTGCGGAAGCTATCCTGGAATCGGGCACAGGAAAATCGGCGTGGCACAGGCGTGCAAGCGTGGCCAGACGTGCATAGCGTGGCACGCTTGTGTCCACATATGTAGGTCGGGATCCAGGTCGTGGGTCGTTATGTTAGGTTTTTGAGACCCGAAAAGGGTTTATAGGCTACGTACATCCATCATTAAAGTCAAGATTTTGCTCAAAAACTTCGCTCGGTCGCTCAAATCGACGTCAAACTGTTGGGCTGCACGCTAGCACAGCCACATTGGCACGCCAGTCACACGCCACCTGCACGCTAATGCACGCCAACGCACGCTGTCACACTTTATTCTTTTCAATAAGAAGTCAGTGCCTAGATTCTGCCGGAACTATTCTTGTGAACGGGCAAGTCTCTAGTGTTCGTGGGGTTTTCGATAAAGCTTTGATAGTCAAGTGTTTGTTTGAGCTTAACTCCTATATAGAAGTAAGTGCAATACGAGATGTCAATAGGGACGGCGATGAAGGCAATAGACTATGGAGATACGTCAGATGTCAGTAAGCACAATACGAGATATCAATGAAGGCGATAGACTAAGGAGATACGGTAGACGACGGTAGATGTTATGAAGAACGAGACTAGATTTATCAATGGAGACTTCGAAGAGATCTCTGACCTAGTATACAGTGGCGTGAGAAAAGATTGCAGAGTCGACGCGTCTCGGTTCGACGCGTCAACCACACCATAACGGTAACACTTATGGACTAACTTACAGGGAGAGATAGGGAGCTAAGGACGTGTAGTTTATGTGTGTACTTGTACAAGTATGAAAAATGTTATTGAGGCAAGAAATCCTATGATCACACTGACATGTCGTGAAATTGTGACAGTCACATTGACACGACGCGTCGTGTTCGTCGATTTTCTTCACCCAAACATCAAACCTCGCGTCTTTTTGCTGGAAGATCACTCACAAATATCCGTTCCAACATGGTTGCATGTACCCCAACCAAGAAAGCCCGAATTCTTGAGATGAAGGCTCAAGGCAAACCTTTCCTCGAAATTGGCAATCAAGAGAGCCTGTCACCCAAAGTAGAAAATGCACATGTAACGATCCTCTGCCCTGTTGTTCGACACAGCCGTAATGACCCCGGACGTGTCCCAGAATGCCTTGTTGGACGTCGTTGGGGTCCGAACGCCACGCAAGCAACGCATGAAGGAAGGCTTTGATGTAAATGTTGAAAAATTTCGCGCAAACGATGGGATTACGTGCAATAAGAGTTGATTGCGGCATAAATTGAGGAATGTCGTTTACAGAGAGGTTGTCGATGTCCATATTACCTTCGTCCAGAAATTTCAGAAGCGGATTGTAAACGTCGGCTGGATTTATTGTGACGTAGAAGGAAGGCATGCCCAAAGTCGTGGTCAACGCTCTAATTTCGTTTCTCATAATGGCTCTTGATGCATCAGATCCCGAAACATGGGAGGTTATCATAGTGACCTCTTTCATCAGTGCTATCACTTGTCGTTCTTGTTCGCTGTAGGCGGTTGTGTTATCACCTTGTGCAAAGCGTTCAACGACACCGTGAAGAGATTCCGATGAAATTCCTTCGAATGTACGCGCTACCTTGGGAAATGTCATTTTTTTTACCTTCAAGTGAGTGTGAAGTAAGTAAGTCCGACGTTGGAGCATGTTAAACGCGGAGAAGATAAAAGAGTGGTGGGTTTGGAACCGTTTGTCAGCTAGGCGAAGTAGGTGCTTGATGTGATTTTTGGTGGAGATTCGAACGTTCCGATTGCTGTCGTCGAACCCACCTATGCCGTAGGGATACAAAGTCGGATACATCATGGGAAACATAGTAGGATTGTCGAAACAGTTAACCAAGTTAGACCCACGACGCATTTGCAAGTAGTCACCACCTTTATGTTTAATGTGCCGCATGGCGGCTGCTTTCAGTTGTGCGGATGACGCGTGACCTTCAAGATCGGAGATCAAGATGCTATGCAGCACTCCCTCAGCAGCGGTGAACGCGTTCATGTCCTCTGAACGTTGAGAAAGGTCCGGCTCGTATCCTGAGACAAGACTTTCTTGGTTCGACGATGAGGAGACCAACTCGATGTGGTAGTCAAGCAGGCCGTCTTCCGGCAGTTGAAGCAACACGGACTCATTTATAGTTATATGCGAATACAGATGATTGTGGGCCTTCAACCAAACTAACGCGCGTCGAACTTTGTTCGCCCGCACCGCGAGGGGTGTCGCATGCTCTCGGAGCCATTCATCAGTTGGTCGTACAGAACCTACAAACATGATGCACATGTAAGCCGTAATCTGTTCTATAGATGGTGGCAGGATGTCGGCAACAACGCCGGGGTTTTGGGGATAGACCATGACATGGCCTCTCACTGCTCGTTGGCTTACCCCTTTCGTGTCGGAGTCTTTCAAATGTAAGATCCAACACTTTGTATGGCATAAAGCTATGAGTGACTCTTCCACCGATGTCAAGTCCGCCAGCTCAGGTGGAACATCACCAAGCATCGTGCGGTTTGCCAGCGCCATTTGGGGTAATTTATGTCTTGTTAATGACGAGTGACATGGATCGCACAGAGCAATTGTGATGTCTGTTGTGGTGACGTCGACGAAGATCCCTTCAGGTGCGACAAGAACGTCCTTCAATCGTCCTTCTTCGAATGGCATACTTGGAGATATGACGTCTTCGTGTAACCACGCAGAACCATGAATGTCCTGGTCTTCAACATTTTCGAGTTCTCCATCCTGTTCGATTGGGTGAATGATGTGATAATCAGGACGGCGTAGTAATTCGTGAGGGATGGAAGACAATGGATATTCTTTACAATGCCTACGAAGAACATTTTCGGCACAAGATGCGCAACAGCGTTCAGACAGATATGCAGAAGATGTCATGTCACGGAAGAGACGTTGGCAGCCATCTTTTATTGACGAAGGCGAAATCTGTGGCCATTCCGAAGAAATTGTCTGCAGTTTACTGGCTGTGTCGTCCGTGACCGGGGATAGCATTCTGAGAGGGAGAAAAACACGGTGACTGAGAGAAGTTATGTGACGGTCAAGTATTACTCTTAGATCGTGTGCATTGTCTAGGGACGTGTATGGAATGTGCTTGATGTCTAGTATTGATTGTAGTGTCTGGATTCCACACGTGCGGACAGAGTTATGTAGAATGGATGCTTCTATAATGTTTTGGGAGACATGAGCGTCTTCGAAACAATCCTGTACTGCTTGGCATGCGGGTGGAGAAGAAATATGGGCGGAGTAACAATGGGCAGATGCGATGTGGCGCACAATGCCTTTGAACAGATCCGTCCGAACGCCGAGGTCAGGAAGGCCATGTGCGGCGCATAATGATAACAATGCGGGTCTTGTAGTCTTGGATAAGTTATTAAATATCACGGTGACATCTTGAGATCTACGATGTTTTAAAGTGCCGAAACGTGTAGCTAGAACATTAAGCATTTGTTTCTTCTCTGACAAACCAGTATATCCCAGAGATTCGCAGATCAGACGGAGGTGAGTGTTAGATGAAGACAATGACCATTCCTGGATTTGAAAGCCTATCAAAAGGCATAAGTCGTGTACGCATAAATCAGAGGCAAGTTCGCGACATCCAGGAGATACGCTATTAGCGCATAGGCCGTTTATGAGGTGATGGGTGAACGCTGTTCTTTTTCTTTTGTCAGACCAGTCAACTGATGCTATACCATGGGCGCGTAAGTAAGAATCGGTATCGACACTATGTTCAAATAAAGGTGACGTGTTGTCGCACAGAAAGGGATTGACAAAGCGAATCGCTTGGACAATATTTATGGGGACATTGGATGTAGTAGAAGTGGGAACAGCACCAGAGGCAGAATTTACAATTTCAGGAGATGGAGAAGATGACGGAATATCGGGTTTATCATGGTTATTATAAAGTGACGTCGTGTTACGAAACGTGATCCGCGGCACAGGGACTACAGTGCAATGAGAATGGAATAAGGGATGGATGGGAAGAAGACGTACGACGCAGTTTTTCATTGAAAAGGGAGATTATGGACGTAATGGTTGGAGGAGTGAAGTTTTGAGACATGCAATATTCACGATAGTAAGTTAACCAATTTAAGCCTAAAAGCACGTCTGTCTCTGAATCAGCTACGCCCAAAGTCATGGAACAGGTGAAAGGTCCATGATGGGTGGGTACGACGATGACAGGGGCGATTTCGGATTGAATGTAATCGGCGACAGTGTTGGAGATGAACGAGGCAGTAGAAGTAGACGTGAATGACAGCGATACATGGTTGCCATTCAGCATTCCTTGTGTGACCGATGAAGATAGGGAAGGTAGCATGGTGAGTGAAGATTACAAAGTATGTAGTTGGAAGATTTTATTTTATAGTACTTTATGTTTCATCTTTTTATAGGAAATGTGTAGATCAGATTAGTGTTGCGGTGACTCAGCCAGTCGGCGTTCACGGCGAAATTGGCTCATTCATGTGTTTCCTCGCGCATGCGACAGTTCCCTTCATGATTCTATGTCGGCGTCGATTTGAGTTGTACTCCTCCATAGCACGTTTTGACACATTTGCAATGCATATGTCGGCGTTGTGGGGAGATAGGCTGCAAAGAATTGAATGCATGACTTTGATACACAATTGGTACATTAGCGTTAGGCCAGACTATACAACTACACAGCGTTGACGAAGAGGCATGAGATGGCGCTGGATGCCGTTTGAAGTTAGAGGACATGGTGGGGTGTCGAAGAGCACTAGCGTCCTGCGTGGAATCGGATATCCACCACAAGGTGGCAGTAAAAGGGTGACGCATGTGTGCTACAAACAGTTATTGTTAAGTGGAGTATTATATTGACGGTCCCTCCTCGTCCCAACGGGTCGTTGGATGGCGAAGCGAGGGAGAGAGCGTTGTCGGGACAACGATCGCTACGGGCGGCGTTGGTGCAGCTGTATCTTCGTAATGCTGACATGGCACCGGTCAATGTTGGTATGAGTGGGTGGAGGTGCCGGTGTTGGCGCCGCCATCATCGTCATTGGTTTTGTTCGAAATTTCCTCTGGCATCGTCCCAGGCGCCGAGGCGAACAAACGAGGGGTATTCATACGTACCTGGTAAGCCCAGTAAGCATACCCCATGTGCGTCTTCTCTCGAACAACCCCTGACTCCCAAGCCACCGTCTTCACGTCCTTGAGATTCTCTGGATTGGCCGTGGTAGGACACGGCGTCGAGTTCAGCGCCCTAACGTGCGGTTTCGCGACTTCACATGTCTTGGAGCGGGATAGTGTGAATGAAGGATGTCTGTTGTCGTCCTGAGGCGTTGGAAGATGGTGAAGTGAAGGAGAGGTTGTTGTGATGACGAGCTTGAGAAAGGCGAAGTGGTTGAACGTTTCGGTGCACAATGGACATCTGTGTTGAGCACCTGAGGACTGTCCTGGCCCCCAGCATCGGAGTGCACGATAGAAAGCGTGCTCGGATGGTTGACAAGCGCGGGAGCTGGCTGGACACCACGACAACTTGTATCCCTAGCTTCAGTTGAGGCAGGTACCCGCAACGCCAAGGCTTCGATCGATGAAGGCGGCGGAACGGGTGAGGTCAACAGGTTGAGCGGACAATGCGAAAAATGACGAGAGGGCGAGACCCTGCCTTGCGTGGGATTAGCTCCAGATGATGCAAGCGGAATGGAGGGAGGGGACTCGCTCGGATCATGAGACTTGACACTACCTGGTAGCGTAGCTTTGTTCGCGTCTTGTGCTGGGGAGGAGATGAATGGTGCAGGATGAGGCCTCCCTGACAAGTCAACGGAGTTCGTCACCGCACTGAGCGTGCGTGTTGCTTCAAGAGTGCTGGAGCTCGATGGCGGTGAGCTGGCGACGATGCTGGTATCATTCCCGTCCAGTGCCTGAGGCGGTTGAAACATCTTTCCGATGGGTAGTGACGACTTGACCCCCGCAGTATCGATACCTGTGTGCCCTCCAGCGTGCGGAAGCGATGGCCATGGCGAAGAGACTCCGGATGAGGGAGGCGGAGAAGTCGGTGAATACGGCGCTTGAGTCAAGGGGGAATGACAGAGGATGGGAGATGCGTGTCTGCTCGGGAAAAGCCACGAGCTGGACGATCCGCTCTCACTCCCCGGGAAAAGTCACGGGGAGCGTCCGTTGTCAAAGTTCCCTGCACCTTTGTGAGTAGTCCCCTTGCTTGCCACACGACCAGCACTGTCTCGTGAATCGCGTGCAGGGGGTGTTGGCGCAAGCGAGCGAGGGGAAGGTGATGTGGTCTCGAAAATTGCAGACACGGGAGTGGCTGCTGATATGGGCGAGCAAGGATTGGGTAGAGGTACGACGAGGCGTCTTGACCAGCTCCCTGACATGAGATCGGAAACTTCGACCATCGTGGGAGATGAGAATCCGGGCAAGAGCGGTAGGTGAGGTCGGTGAAGGTGCGGTGGGAACTGGAGGTGCATCATGGGCGACGGGAGGCGGCGTCGAACCGGGATGAGGTGAGAGCGAGACGGCGTGGATGCAGGGGACGTCGACGGAGGGAAGCAAGCTTCCCGAAGGGCAGGGGCAGGGAAACTGACGGAGGCGGAGACAGCGATGGGGGTTTGGCCCTGCGTTGGCGCGTTCTGAACTGGTCGGACCCTGGTGCTGTGGTCGCTAAAGACAGGCGCGACACGTCGTCGTGCAAAAATAGCGACCGGCGGGACTGTGATCCTGTGCGTCGTTATCGACGGCGTGACATCTCTTTTCAAGGGGAAGACGGTGCTGGCTTGTCCTGGAGGAGAAGAAACCTGTACAGTTAGATTGAATCATTAGTGAACGGAAGTTGAGTAGGGCGTACACGCACCTGTGGGACTCCCCCCTTGCTCTTCCATGCAGTCATTGCAAGGCTTCATCCATTGGCATAGTTATGTCGATCGTTGAGTGTAGCAGGAGAAGGAGAGGAGCGCAAGATCTCTTCTGAAGGCAGGGCGGCACCTGCGACTATGGGGTCGCAGGCTCTGAGTTCCACTCAGAACGGCACGCCCGCCACAAGAGTTGGTGGCGTAGTTATGTCGATCCTTGAGTGCACCAGGATAATGAGTCGAGCGCAAGACGTCTTCTGAAGGGACGGCGGCACCTGCGAACTCAGAACGGCACGTCCGGCACAAGAGGCGCTGGCAGTTGGCGTCGAGAGCCTTTGCCAGCAAATTGAAAACGCAAAGAAAATGCACAAGGAACAGCGTGTTTGCGGATGTTTTCAAACCGCTGCATCGCTTCGGTCCGGTGTCACGCCGTTCAAGAAATTCAAGTTCCAAGTTCAAGTTCTGGGCTCGGGTGGCGCTTGTGAGTAGTCGCCGCCGCCGATTCGAAATCCATATTATCGGTGCGCCGGAACCGAGTCTGAGAAATGCCAATTCAGACACGCAGCTACACGCAGGGTTTGCGTGAGTGTTCACCTTTTTTGCCTATGATTTTGGATTCTGAAAGCGCAGAAATCTTCCAGGGCTCGCTATCGGGACGGTTGTGGATGAAGTGTAGGTGTCCACTCTCAGCTTCTGTTGATGGACTGTCAAAGAATTTCAACTTTTAGCTTTCCACAACGTTGCACGCCGTTCCGAGCAAGGGAAGACGAGCCAACATCGGAGTGCACGGTTGAAACACTTTCCTTGGAGGACTTGGTTGGCGCCCGGCATGAGACCCAAACCGAAGGGGCTGCAAATCAGGACCCAGAGGTCCGGGATCTTGCATCCATGTTATCATCTCAAACGGAAGGCTGTTCTGACGAGTGTGGTAGTGGCAAAGGAAAGACGTAAGTCAATAGTGACTTTCCCGGTCCATACCAATTGCTGAATAGTCTATAACCAGAATTAAGCGCTCCATAGCGGAGGCTACCTATGCTGAACCGGAGGAGGCTGCTTCAGCGCCGCGTAAGCGACGTCAAAGGCGGGGGAGGCAGCTTAGGGACCCAGGGCGGCTGGCGGATGACGTTCTTCCATCAAATACACTAGATGTCACAAAGCTCAGGATTTCAAAGACTGGATGGCAGGGCGATGATTACAGGCAGACTTTGGATGGATCGCGGTTGGTGAAGGAATGGCACACTGGGGAGATTGGGGAGAGGTTGACAGGGTTCACCCTCATTCCTTATGTTGGGTAAGCTGAGCTTCAGCATTGCGTGGCTTTTGCTGAAGCTGGGAGTAGGAGAAAGACAAGGATATTAGAGCAAAAGCGCCGGCAGCTGATCCTCCGTACTCGAGTGTCCCAAAAAGAAAAGGCTTTGGTGGACAAGTTTGGGCAGGAAATGGAAAGTTTTGCTCGGGAGGTAGAGGCTGCCGGGACTGGCTTTTCCGAGGAAAAAATGGCAAACAATGCGCGGGGGCCCCATTTTTTTTCAATCCTTGGCCATGATCGACAGATAAAACCAGTGCGTCTTTTGTGTTCCTATGATGTTGCTTGGGACTCACGCAAATGGTTCTCTTTGTTCTACCCAGGAGCCTCGGCTGAGCGAATTCCACCGGAAGAATGAAGAAGCAATTGAACGGCTTATGTGTGAGGGTGGCGCATTCACCCAAATAAAGTGAGCACCCTTCTATGCTGAGCGCAAGTTTTGCTCCTGATGCATTCCTAGCAAAATCATGGAAAACCATGTTGAGCGCGAGTTCCCAAGAATTGCCAAAAGGTTTCGCGAAAGCGAGAATGTGTTAAAGAAAAAGTATGGGGTGGAAAGAATGTTCGGTCCATTTTGGAGCTTCTGCGTCAACGCACCGCGTTATCATCATGGAATCCAACGTGTTCATTGTGGCCCACATGTTGATGCATTGAACCTGGCAATTGGCATATGTGTAGTCTTCGTGTACGGTGAGCACTTCACTGTGCATGTTCCTTATTTTTTTTGATGGGAAATGGGTAGGGCACTTCAATGACAAGGAGCTTTCGTGGCTCGTGATCTGGGAAGCCGGAGTCGTTATCCAGCTGCCTGCTGGCTGCTTCTTGATGTACCCCTCTTCCTTATTTTTCCATTTTAATATTGACCTAAAGGGTGAATTTGCTTCAGTTCTTCCTGAGTTGGTCAGTCTAATTTAATTTATGTTTACCAGACATCAACAAGCACATCGTCACTGGTGAGCTGGAGGAGGGTGAGATTCCTACACTGGAGAACACCAAACCAACAGATGCTGGTGTAGGCAGGGGTTCCGTAGTATGGTTCAACCAGGCAACAATGTTCCAAACTGCGGAGTTGGGTGTAGCATCTATCAAGGAGGCTAAGGCAGCTGGCATGGATGCAACGTGCGATGCGAATGGTTTGATCCATCAAGGACTCTTCCCCCAGCGTCCGGAAGGTTAGATATGGGTCGATGTTAATTGGAATTCCATGAATAGTAGTAGCAAAGGAATGGAAGGCACATGACACTTAGACTGAGCGACTTAGTATGTAGTAAAGAAGTACAAAGAGTAAAAGTAGCAGGTTCCGCGGCGGTAGCGTGCGTTCACCAGCTCCGGCTAGCAACTTAATTTGATAGTAGTAGATGTATCTCCGGTCTGAGTTCTGCAGTGGGTTTCTTCGTAGAAGATGATAACAAGATGGACAACTGTGATTTATTTGCAAAGGGAAGAGAGCGACTACAGCGTGTTCTGAATTGGCTTGGGTTTGTGTGGAGCGTTGAGGATCAGGCAGCTGAGGGCGCGTGCGGGAAGATCAGCACGGACATGGGTATCCAGACTTTGGAGTGGCTGCGTTGTGATGGAGTGCGGTGCGGGCGCTGATGAGCTGTAGGTGGGTTTCGTAGCAGCTGGAAAGCGTTGGCATTGCTTGAGGACGAGCCGCAGTCCACGGCATTTTGACCTTTTACAGATGTAGGAGAAGGAGGACGTTAGTTGTAGGGAGGGAGCATTCCAGTAGGGTAGAGAAGCGTGTAATTGCAAGCGATGGCGACGATCTACCATCGGTGGGTACGTCTTCGTGTGGTCTAAAACGAATGGGTAGAGCATGGAAAGAGCGCCGTGGATCAACGAATGAGCTGCGTTTGGAAGATTCTAGGAAAGAGCTGTTGTCGCCGTGGATGTGTTGGCACCGCGGGCATGAGAAGACGGTGCAGGCGGTTGACATGGAGTTGGGCGGTGGGTGACGTAGCGGAGGCTGTAAAGACGGGCTAAAAACGATGCGGTGATGTTTATGTGCAAGCGATGTGAGCGTACAGCGTGCCGTCGTTATGCTGGTAGTCTCAACGTGTCTGTCTCCAGTGACCCCCCCTTTCTATGTCGGAAGTGTATGTTCGCTCGATTCCCACCTGCTGCAATTGACGTCCGCAGTTATTCCTTCCTGCGACATGAATTTCGCGTACGTAGTGTAACACGTGCGCATCCGTATATCATGGCGACAATGGTGAGCTTGCGTCGGTAGTGTACATTTGATGCATGTACGTAGCACGGAAACCCCACATTTTCGTCGTCGGGACCGCGCGTGGGTAATGGCGCTATAACTATTGCTATCGTTCCGAATCACTGCGAGTGGGATCACCCGCAAAGAAAACGCGCGGAATTGTGGTCGGGCTGCGTATGGGATCACCCAAAGGTCAGTGGTGCGAGTATGACGCGTCTAATGTGGACAACACCGAGTTGAGTTGCAAGTGGGATCACCCACAAAGAAAACGCGCGGAATTGTGGTCGGGCTGCGTATGGGATCACCCAAAGGTCAGCGGTGCGAGTGTAACGCGTCTAATGTGGAGAACACCGAATTGAGCTGCGAGTGGGATCACCCACAAAGAAAACGCGCGGAATTGTGGTCGGGCTGCGTATGGGATCACCCAAAGGTCAGCGGTGCGAGTATAACGTGTGTAATGTGCACAGCACCAAATTGAAGCAAGTAAGTGAGAGACGACGCAGTGATGAAGTAAGCACTCACCGCCGATGGTTAAAAACGAGCAGGTTAGGGAGCCAATGCAAATCCTGCGTTACAGTGTTGATGCGAAAACGAAACGGTAAGCTCGAGTAAAGTGTGGATTTCGGAGAAAGTCAGGAAATGAATGAGGTTATGCACCGTGTAAAACGCATCTTACCGTCAATAACATCTGTACCTCAGGGAAGCAAGAGAACACAAGGAGCGTGGTGAATACCAATGTCCATGGCTTCGACGCGGTGTTTAAATGGGTGATGGTGTTCAAGAGCAGTTCAGGATCGACACCAGCAGCGGTATTCAATTTCAAAAACCGTCGTTCCAGACATTCGTTAAAGTTATGGATCTCGTAAAATACAGGCAGGAAGGCGGCATAGGTGGACAAGAGGAGGATTAAATTTAGAACAAAGGTGTCACGAGACAAGCAGAAACGTGGCGAAACGTGGCGACAAAAATTGATGGCGAACGTGACCTGTTCTGGGGGGTAAAACCTACTACTAAAGTAGCAGGAATAGAACTCGGAACTGAGCTTCAGGTAAGTCTTAAGTTTCGGAGTTGGAGCACAATATTAATATAGGTAATAGCGGGGTCACGGGTATGTCCCGGTAGAGGTCGTTGCACCAACCATGGAGCAAAAAATCATAAAAGGGCCACGTCCAGTCCCCAGGAGAAGGAGAAAGTAATCTAGAGTCATTCAAACTATAGATAAAAGATGTATTTCGCACCAAGAACGTTTAATAGTACTCAAAAAGAGTCTACCGTAACTGCAGCCTTCTGAGAGCGGTCAAAAACTGTTTGTGAGTCACAGAGGGGAAGGGTAAGGGTAAGCTGGACTTCCTGGGATTTGGAGAGGCCGTTTTGACCGCCCAGGATGGGTGTTTCTGTGTTAAAACACCAGGTAAGCATGTAGGGCATCATACAAAATACATTGCAACACTCTAAGAGCGGTCAAAAATTTCTAGTGAGTCAAAGAGGGGTAGGGGGAGGGTGGGCTGACCTTGTTAGAGTTTGGAGAGGCTCTTTTGACCGCCCAGGATGGGTGTTTCTGTGTTAAAACACCAGGTAAGCATGTAAGGCATCATTCAAAATACATTGCAACACTCTAAGAGCGGTCGAAAATTTCTAATGAGTCAAAGAGGGGTAGGGGGAGGGTGGGCTGACCTTGCTAGAGTTTGGAGAGGCTCTTTTGACCGCCCAGGATGGGTGTTTCTGTGTTAAAACACCAGGTAAGCATGTAAGGCATCATTCAAAATACATTGCAACACTCTAAGAGCGGTCGAAAATTTCTAGTGAATCAAAGAGGGGTAGGGGGAGGGTGGGCTGACCTTGTTAGAGTTTGGAGAGGCCCTTTTGACCGTCCAGGATTGGTGTTTGAGTGTTAAAGCACCAGGTAAGCATGTAGGGCATCATACAAAATACATTGCAACACTCTAAGAGCGGTCAAAAATATCTAGTGAGTCATAGAGGGGTAGGGGGAGGGTAGGATGACCTTGTCAGAATTTGTAGAGGCCCTTTTGACCGTCCAGGATTGGTGTTTGAGTGTTAAAACACCAGGAAAGCCTCGAAGGCATCATTTAGAGTACACTGGAACACTCCAAGAGCGGTCAAAAATCTCTAATTAGTCACACTAATTTAAGGGGAGAGTGGGCTGACACTTTTGAACTTGAGGAAGACATTTTGAGAGGCCCTCCGACCAAGTAGAAGGAGCGGGCAGTGTTATCCGCTCTAAAATTCAACAACACCACACAAACCACAAATGTCAGTAGTGCTTGCTGGGTTCCCCGCTCATGTTTCCTACTATGTAACCGGTATATACACGCTATCTGTAACATATATTTGGCCAATTACACTGACTCATTCTGCACGCCGATTCCGCACGCTGACTTGTGTGACAAGCACACTTACCCTCCTGACATGCACGCTTACCGAATGCACGCTTACCCTCCTGACGTGCACGCTTACCGAATGCACGCTTACCCTCCTGAATGCACGCTTACCCTCTTCACTTGCACGCTTACCCTCCTCACTTGCACGCTTACCTTCTCCAGGTGCACGCTTACTCCGGCAGATTTCACGCTTGCACGCTCTAAGTAAGTTTTATCTCACGCCTTGCACGCCTCTCACGCCTGTGCCACGCCGATTTCTATAGGCCCTCCCAGAATGTCTTTAAACCCATCTCGAGAAGCAACAGACATTTATTAACCCCTTACCACACCCTACAGACCTGTTTTCGACTCAGGACATCCTGGATTAGATGCACATCCACCGCTTTCCGCATTGCATATCGTGTCCTCGCTGTCAAGTCCGCGGCACCGAGACGCGGTCGAGGAACTCACGTAGAAGCTCCTCCATGGACGTGAACCGAGCCTCCAGCGAATCAAGGCGTCGCTCAACCTTAACCTCTAGATCCCCAAAACGCTGCTCCATATTGGGCTCTACGGTCGTAGACAGAGACTTCCCTTCCTCCATCTGGTCTAGTCGCCGGATATGATCAGTAAGTATGGCCTCTAAAGCCATGGTGCGACGGGTTAGTTGCTTGTCGAGATTATCGAGACGCTCCTCCACATTCCGCTTCACGCCAGTAAGGCGTTTTTCTACTCGCGCCAACGGGTCGTCGTCAGGAATTTCCACGGGCTTATCATCTTTGATCCTTAGCATGGCATGAACCATCGATGCGGGGGTGGTGACCATGTTTTCTGGTGCAGGTGGCAGCTGATGTACTTCGTCACAATTGTCGCAAACAAACGAGTCGCCAGCTAAAGAAACGGACATATTTCTATTCAGTCATTGTAAACGTGATGCAAAGAATACGTACGACACTCGAGGCAAACCCAGCATGGGGGAGATATCTCCTTTTCGCAGAAAGCACACTTCATGGTGTTCTCGCTTTGATTGCGTGCCCGCTCGTGTGCATCGGCTCTCTTCGCGTCGGTTCTACCCTCCTTGGATTCCATAGCTCTGGTGCGGAACACCGTCTTCAGACGTTCGGACATCGCCCTCGCCTTGGGCGTCATCCACACACGCTCGGAGTCATGGATAAAACGGTCTCCGCGAATAAGACTGTGCGAGGCAGTGTGGGTGGCATGGTCAGGCAATTCCTTATCCTTACAATTAAAGCAAAAGTCCAGACTCGCGGTGAGCGACTCATCGATACAGACGATACACAGCAACCGAGATTGAAGAATCTTCCGCTTGCAACCAGGTCCATCGCAAGCGACACCCCTGGGCAGGAGCGTATGAGGATCATGCCACCAAACTACACGGACAAACCACTTACAAGTGAAATGTCTGCCTGTTGACGACGAAGCCTGCCATGGAGTAGTAAAACTGATCCACGGTCGGACACATGGTATTTTCGAGAGTTCGTAACTCGGCCCTCTCTTCCTGCGTGAAGTCATTCCGCCGAGAATACCCGTTGATTTCGATGAGTTGTTTGATGACGAGTGCCTTGAACCTTCGGCCATCTCGCAGTCGTGACATGACGTAATCCTTGGATAGCCTGTCGCGCTGCACGCCACGCAGGACTGCGGCGCATGCGAAGAACCACCGTGCCCGTACTGGATTCTCAGCGAACGCGGCCTGGGAGTACCTGAATCTAACGAGGGGGGCAGGCGTCCTCGAGAGCTGGAAATTCCCATCCTGGCGGTCAGCGGCGTCGCTTCCTGGTATAGGCTTCAGTTCAGATGCATAGTCGGGACAGTACCAACCACCGCTGATAGTGCCAGCAGTCGTATTAAGGGTTCCCTGGCAACGCAACCAGTACCCATCCTCATACGCCATAACGAAGTCGACCTTATTCTTGCCATCCTCCCCTGACGTCAGTAGGTACGTCATGTCCAGTCGCCCAATATATCCATCTGCTGTCCCAGAAGTTGTCCCATCGTCGTTTATAGCGCCCGCAAACAATATACGGAAGAGCCCGTCGTGAGAACCGTACTCGTCCCGTTGCTTCCACATGCAATAGCCAGCCCAAGCGCCTTGCAGGATGTTGGGACTGTCCTCGGGTTGGGCAATAGTAGTGAAAGGTGCGAGTACTGGGAACGTAAACGGTTCCTGAACCCCGTACTTAAGGAGTGATAGTGGTATATCTTCAGGACATGTAATGACATCGTCGTCTTCTCCTGGCTCCGTGGGAAGGTTGTCCCAAACGGCGGAGAGTGTGTTGCCCTGGATACGCCAAGGAACCGACCCATACGAAGTCTTGAACTGCAAATGATAGGCACTAAGAACAAATCTCATCGGGATACGCAGGACTCACCATCCCGAAAGCAAAATTCTCCAGCTGAGCGTCGATGTTGATATGCATCTGCTGGAAAGTCGCTATTGGTTCGAAGTACACCGATCAGGAGCCATATATCGCATAGATGAACATATTCACCAGAGAGATCCTGAAGCCTCATGTCAAACACTGCAAAGACATACACCAGCGACGAATACCCATCAAACATCTCATCGAGGTGTAAGATATGGTTGCGTGCCAGCTGAATCGTTTTGAGCTGACGCTTAAGCAGCAGATAGATCACCGGATAAATGTACTAGAACAGCCCAACTTTATTCAGCATTCTGTAGAAGGAAACCAAGAGAAATTGTACCCACCCGCTCTATCCGCCCTGAACCCGTCAAGAGCGAAACCGTATCTGTCGAATCGATGTTATACCCAATCTTCTCCATATTATCGTCGATCCGTTTCTCCTCCACCTCGCAAAATTCATCTCTTAGCTGCGCAAGCTCAGCCGTAATAAGCGTCCCCTCACTCGTCACTGTCTTTGTCGAGCGTAAGAGGAGCTCTAGTCGATAAAGCACGGGCTTATCCAGATACGCGTCAAGCATCCTTCGGTTGTCGGGCCGGACCTTCTCACGAAGGTTGTAAATCTTCCGCATAAGTTTGTATATCTTGGTCGAGTATTCTGATATACTCGAATGCCAGCCTAGATTCGTCGAAACGTGAATACAGAGAGTCAAGAAACGCGACGATCCAGAGCCATACCTGCAGCCCAATACGCCAACCACTGAAGCAACCTGCACCCGAGGTAAATCAGGCAAGGATGATAAACGAGTCTCAGGGTACGCACGTCCATCCTTTGGGGCGCATATTTGTAAACTCATTTACTTCCTTGATATTAATGAACCCAGACCCATCATCGTCTATGGACTCTGCGATTGCTTGCAGGTACGATACATTGACGTACGCATTGGCCCATTCCTCGTTGTTGCAATGTGCTGGAGGTCCGGACAAATCGTGATGCGGCGGCTCAGCAGGGGGCGATGACAGTGAAGGCGAGGTGAGCTGGTTGGGAGATGTAACGGTGCTAACGCTTGAATGCCCGTATCGGGGGCCGTGTAAAGAACGCTCTTCCAAAAAGTAGTCTCGTAAGGCTAAGACGAAGTGCCGGGCTTTTACAGTGCTTTTCCATCCCTGGATGGAGCGAGGTAGCACATAAGTCTCGAGAAAACGGTGTAGGATGATCGATACACATACCATTTCCTTCCATATCTCCCGTAATTGCTACAGGGGAATGGTCAGGACCGGAAGATCTGAGCCTGAGAGGATTTCATAAACGCACCGGATCGATAATCCGTTCATGCCCCCCGGAGAAGAACTCAATGATACGATCACCCTGCCTGGTGATCGCGTCATCGATCTCCCGCTTCTGGATATCCAACTTCCCCTCAAACAGCGCTAGATTCTGCGCGAATGCCTTATCAACATCCTCCGCCAGCTCGTTGCTCAAACTCTGCCTCATCTCCTGTAAGTTCCCCTCTAGCCTCCCTGCGAATTTTGATATATCCTCGCCGCTCTTGTCGAGGAGGGCCTGCAGGACGTTGTTGTCGATAATACTAGCTTTGGGGCCTCCATTATCCTGGATAATGGTGCGGATCTCTGCTTCGCGCGGGGTGTCGAGGCGGAGGAAGAGAGCGCGCATTTGGGACTGGAGATCTCGGAGGTGGGCGGTTTGGACATCGAGCTTTTGGTTGGCGGTGTCGACACCGAGAGCGGTGTGGATGGCGAGGGCGTGTTCGAGTTCAGCTTTGAATTCGGCAAATTGGGCTGCATAGCTCGCAAGGCGGGCTTCGTATATCGGAGACTTCAGGTATTTTCCTGCTCATAGGGTGAGATAAAGAAAATGAGGAGAGAAATGTGGACGTACGGATTAGACTTTTCTTCATATATAAATCGCATGCGGAGGCACACTCCTTGATGGAGTCTGCAATTTCGAGCATGAGGTTTTGAAGGCGTCCAGGGAGACTGAGACCGTCGGGTCCAATTTCGTTTGGATCCTGTATGTTGCGAAGCCTTTCAGTCGCATGAGTAGAAAGTCCTACAAGAGCGAAAGTATCACATACTGAAATAAGACCGTCATCATGCTCTGCATCTGGACTTTGACGGCTAAAACCTTGGAATTGTTTTCGCGACGCTTGAGGTCCAGAATAATGACGAGTTTGAACGCCATTACGGGAGCTACGTCATGCGAGATAAGATTTTGGTTCCCCTTCCCCGACACTGTGGAATAGATCAGACTTACCATAGATGAACGGATGGATCGAAGCTAGCTCCGATAAAACGTCGAGTCCTATCTGAGCCGATTCCGCGAAGCCGTGAATCGCGGCCTCAATATTCTGATGGTGAATAGAGGCAGCTGACTCATTCCCTGATGCTGAGCCTGAGTTAAGTAACGCAAAGGTCGCGGCAAGCTGGATGGCCGGCGGTTCGTTGATTTCAGCGACGCGATCGCCTACATCGCGATAATCAATTCCAAGCTAGATAACGTCAGGACGATGTCTGAAGACTCACGTTGATGGTCCTCTGCTTTCGCTCTTGGAGCCTTCGAATCTTGATGACCGATTCGTGAAGTTGTAGTGCCTATAGTCGACGATGAAGGCATGTCTACGAAGACTGGCGCCGGTAAGATGATGAAGGATAAGAAACAAAAGAAATAGATGGGCGATGATCAAGGCGAAGATCCGGGAATGTCGGGATATGACAGGCGCCCCAGTAGCAGGTGCCTCATGCTCGGCCAGCGATCGTCTTCCAAACGAGTTTCGACTCAACTGCAACGTTCAAACCGCAAGGGGTATGTATTATAGGGCGCGGTTACGAAAGCTCGGTTCGAACCAGTTAGAATGTACTAGTACGAGTCCACGGAGAGAGGCCAAAACGATAGGTCAGCAATTGACTCGCTGGCTCTCTGAGGTGTTGTTGCTCGGGATTCTTGACCGTAAGCTGACGAGGAGGGCCCCCTCAGAGGTTGAGGCCGGCTAATTAAACATTGCGGCCGCAACTGAGGGCGGGCATGAATGGGACTTTGGACTGACACGCTAGGCATCCATCGTGGTGCCTCCGACGGCTACATTTGATTCGACCCTACTTATGGGAGACAAGTACGGAACCCTAAGATCTGCCTAGAAGATGGATAACGCTGCGCGCTGAAGTTTCAACCGCTTACCTCGTCTGTCTCGTTCGCGAGAAGATCTTGACACCGTTCTGACATTTACAGTCAAATGCAACTATAGCCTGTCACGGTGGTCAGTCCGAAGAGTAAGCAAGTCAAAATCGAGTTCAAGCCAGAGTTCAAGCCAAGGAGCGAACCTATAAGGTGCAGCCACACACAACCACACATGAGCATGTGGCAAAATAGCTGTGCTTAGGACCGGAGATCTCCGAGCCGAGAAGGGTGTGGAACATGACCACAGTTTCTCTTCGAAATTATCTTAAACTCTACTGCCTAATTGCAACACTGTATAGATTGTATTTTGAAGGATGATAATCGGTAGGTAAGGTTCCAGCTTGCTTCATTGTCTGCAAATCTCTCATACAAAACCACAGGTATAAATCTTGCAGACACGGAAGCCAATTACAGTACGTCGCCGCCGACCACTGCGGCCGAACCGCTCCCGGAGTAACGATCAGCATTTCTTCAGCGAGCTTTGCACCCTAACGGCTTCGATCCCAGCTATTCAACTGCGCTACACTCTCCTAACCCTCCTCGGTGTGTTATCATCGCTCTCGAACCCCCCGAAACGTTGTAAGTAGATATTTTCGATTCCGCAGTTACACACTCGGGGCCGCCCGTCCATCGCAACCAGTCACCTATCGGTTCACGCCGTGGACGGCATCCAGGTCCTCGTCGACCTCGTCTCTCCCCGGCGAAGGACACCTGCTCCTCATCCCACAGCCTTTCACCCGAAATCCGCGCGATCAGCCTGAGCCTGTGTACCGGATATCTGCATACGTAAATCTCGACCCTTTCCTCCCAATTGCATACGTCACCCAGGTATACCGTTCTAATACCTGGGAAAGCGAGAGCCCCGGGGAGCCTGTGGGGGAATTCGAGTGAGCATTTCATTCTGTGAAGCCCGGATTATCTATTAACTCACGTCTTGTATCAGGTTGTCGTTGAACCATAAGCGTGCGATTCTGACAATGGGTGATACTACGACTCGTCTTAAAAATGTTCTCTCTACCGTTGACGGATCTCCTGTGCGTTTGTTTACGAGTCAATTTTTTTTCATGCCTTGACGTTCGCTCCAAACAGCGACATTGGAAATGGATTTTTGACACGACGCAACTACGCTGGGATTGCCGGAACAACCTGGACGACGGTTCTCCCGTGTGCATCGTAGGTCTCCTCTCCATGCCATATGTTCCCTCATCCCATCGTGACCCTTGGTTCTTAGTGCTATTCCCACCCTACGGACCACCAGCTTGCATCCTTCGTGCCACCATCACCAGAAGCGTCTCCACCATTGCCACTGGCGACGCTTACAGTCTTCCCAAGAGGCCATGCTGACGACCTCCTCGATCACATCGTGGTGAGCGCCTTGGTTGTAGAGCGCAAGATGACGGCCGCGATGTAGATATCAGGGACTTGATGACTCACTCCCAGAGCAGTGACCTGGATATAGAGATCATTATTTATCACATTTATTATTATTGCTGTTGCAGCTGTGCATGTTCATACACTCGTCTTCCATGTTATCGATATCAGGTCCATTGAACTCGTCCGAGAAATCCATGAATTTGAGCAGAACTCAGGTGTAGTTACATTTTTGCCTACTATACAACATATACCACGTCGCCCGGACCCATTTGAAAAAGTAAAAGACCCTGATTCTGGCGATGAGGGAAACTTCAAGTACAAAAATATAAGAGCAGTAACCTTCACACCCAGTTTTCAAATTTTAGAAACTACAAACTTCGCCGCAGCCGGTGCGTCCTAACCCACATTGCCAACATTGAGTAGGCTTTATATTCCGACCAGATAACGTATACGCACCGCGCCATAGCTGAGGTGGGCGGGGAAAATGAGAACACCCCCATCACAGATATTGTCTCCCGCGGCGCAGAATGTCTTTGAGCGGGTCGCAATAGGTCCCGGGAAGGCCTGACCATTGTCCGGGTCTCCGAACACGACGGCGGCGTTGACGCGACCTTGGATGGTAGAGGATAGCTTCCCCGCTGCAAGATGCGTCACTTGTGCGCCTTGACTGTAGGTCCATCAGCGATTAGCATTGTATACGCAAATATGCGAGGAAAAGAATCCTACCTATACCCGGAGATAACAATCTTGGTATTCGGGCATGCGCCTGCCTTCGCCGTAACACTATTCGCCATAGTCGTGGCTCCTCCAGGGTCTCCTCCGGCGAGGAAGCCAGCAACAGTAGCAGGGTAGGCGATACCGACAAACTCGAGGGTCCTGCTTCCCAAGGCGCTTGTGAGGGCGCTTTGGAAGGGGGGGCCGACGATGGTGCCAAGGGTGCCAGGTTCGGTGGTGCCGCGGGCGAAGTACACCGTGACGTCGGCGCAGGATTGGCGCGGCTCGATGGGGGAGGCGAAGGCGGAGAGGGCGAGGGCAAAGAGGGCTGCGTACTGAGAGAGCATTGTGTCAGTGGTCTCGGTATGCGCTGGGGATTAGCACTGAGTTGAAGGGAGGGTTTGACCATCATTTATAGGGTTGGGTGGGAGGAGGAAGAGTCTCGGTAAAATAAATCACACGGACTGCAGCCGCGAGAAGTGGAAGGCGCAGCTTCTGCAACGGCGGGAGCAGAGCAAGAATGATGGTCGAAGATGGGGGCTTGGCGTGCGCGCATCGTTCAGCAAAGGAGACTATGCAGGTCATGCGCGAAGAGATCTCTTCCCTGGATGGCTTTGATCTACCGATAGAGCCCGAACAGTAATACTGTTACTAGGGAGGCATTCGACAGCGCGTGGAAAGTCCTATGCAAACCAATCGGGTAGAGTGGAAGCGACAGCGACAGAATTCTGTCATGTGAGCATGATCGTCTTCACATGTTATCACGCGCGAGTCGACGAAGGCAACTTAAAGGAGTCAATCAGTATACGTCGATGTCAAATGCATGCCAGCAAGAAGTTATTGCAATAGGTGGCCGGATACTTCGTGGCATGTCAGAATATCATATGTGAATTGGGCATCGGATCTGCTGACCTCTGCAAGGCAACGGTTGGGGGCATCCAGATGCTACGGGCGTTGCGAAGCACAGTAGAGCCAAATAAGAGCTGAGTACAAGGTCCATGGATGCAAAATTCACCTTAGATTGGAAACTTCCTTTTGCTTGGAAGTCTGATATCGAGAATAGGGTGAAAGAAACCATGAGAAAGAGCGAATCACGCTCTCCATCTAGAACGTAAAGATATCAGAAAATAAAAGAGATGTCAGTAAAGAAGAGGCACAGTTTAAAGCATTGAAGCCAAGCCTTGTGCCGACTTGACGGCAATCCTAAGCTCGACCGAAGAGACACTTGTGCACGACAAGCCTCGCCGAGATTTTCAGACTGCCTCAGACAAAACAAGATTAGGCAAGTAATTCTCAGCTGGGGACCACACCGCTGGTAAGGCGTGGGCGCGGTAGTAGCAGCATCCAGAACTTGGTCGTCGAGGTTCAATTTGACTTCGAGGAAGCGCGAACTTCAAAAATAGAAGAAACACGTGGGTCACAAAAACAAGTCACAACGACAACGAGTATGACGTAACGGTACACCTTTTCCTTCAAGTTTGCGACCAGCGTGACGATGAACTCCGGCAGTCGTGTAATGGATAGTCGCTGCGCCGCAAATGAACCATACAGCATATCCAGCTGCTTTGTTCTGGAATGCACATTCTATGGCAAAAAAAACTTCCCATGTGTCCCTCGTGAGTCGTTTCAGAGAAGGCTCTATTCCGGCCGCGACTTCTTCTGTGTTCTTCATGTCACCCATGACCCATGTACTGATTCGCACCTCAGAAACCTACCGTGTTAAAGAACCTAAGTATCAGTCCCATGATCCCAATGCGAATCGGACGCCTTGTACACCATCCCGGTCGATTTCAGATGCCACCGCATCCCCGATAACCATATGGAATGCAAGTGCACCAGCCCTCATACGTGGTTGAGTCGCGGCTTTTGGACAGGGCCATCGTCAAGGTTAAAGAATATACAGTTCAATAGCCTGATCAGGTAGGAACTAGCATCCATCTAAAGCAACTCTAATCGTCGCCAGGTAAAATTCCCTAGGCGTACGCGGCAATCGCGTCTACGAACGCCGTGTGGATAACTACACCGACTTCTTCAGCCTCCGCCTGGATCTCGTCCTAGAATCCCCGAGGCCGATAGAGTCAGAACTGCATTTTCCAAGCCCAGCATGGATTAGGACATACCGGGTTGACAAGTCGGAATCCAGAGTGAACGTTGTTGGCGCTGTTGCCGATGTTCGTCACAAGGGTGTGGATCTGGTCGGTCGCGCCCTTGATTTTCTGGAACTGGGACTTCTTGTCGGTAATAGTCTTCATGGCGTGTACGACGGTCGGTGCAAAGGCCTCGATGACGTCGAGGGTATATCTGGCGTCGGCGAACGACAGAGGGTTTGCTTTCTAATGAGTATCGAGGCCAGAGGTTAGCAGAAGTTCCAAGCAAAACTAGGAATTTACTTACGTTCAAGTCAGACGCGGTCTTGTCGAGAATCGCTCCCAAAGCCTGACCCCTGTTGATAACTTCCTGTTCATAAGGGTCAGAAACTGACGCGCAAGAATGTATCACCGAAGGAAATACCTTGAACTCCGACTTCTTGCAGTCGAAGTCGCCGATGGCCTTGTTGAAAGCGTTGAGCCTCGTCGTGACGGTATTGATGTTCTGCTTGATGACCTCAGGACCGGGTATCTTGGTGGAGGGTGCAGCGGAAACGAGGCTGACGACGGAGGTCAACAAGAAGAAGGCGGAGGAGAACTTCATATTGTTGGTATAGGATGGATCGGTAACAGATGAGACTGTGGAGGAGTTGATTAGACTGAGGAACTCACGACTTTGACTCTCCCTTTTATAACTTTTATTCGACGTTGGACAGGCACCTTTACCTTGGCATCGTTGATTCTGCTGCGTCAGCCAGCGCCGTTAGAGGACCATATAACCGCGTACCAGGGCGGCAGCTGGAGACGGGTTAGTGGCGCAGACCAATTGGTCCGGGCATAGTCAAACCTGGCCGGCGGGCTGTCCATCTTTGGAGGTGTATTCAATCTCAGAGCCTAGAACGGTTGACGTTTTTCGTATGATTTGTTGTTATGAGGAGTCAACTGTCAGGTTATCCAACCATGATTGGCAGGCGATCGACGTATACCTGGGGTTCACAGTGATGGCCCGTTGTTCACTATTTGACACTCTATATATAACCCATAAATAACACGCCGACCTTTCCAAGTTCAGGGCCTGGATAGTTAATGTTCCACGCATGATGTGCAAGATTTGTCGTCATAAAAAGCCCTGATTTACGGGCGATCGACGTGTACCCGGGGTTTACAATGATGGTCGAATATCTAAGATTGGCATGCCATACATAACCAAGGAACAGCACGCCCACCAAGCTATAGGGTCCACACATTGAACGCGATTCCGGGTCTTGATTAGAATCTACCCAGGACGTTGTCGAGGAAAAATCAGAGGATCGAGTTCGTCCACCGGTGTGGTGAAGCAATGAAACGTTGAGAGCTGTTCAGTATCCGTAGTTAACCATGGTATCGCTGTCTCGTTGAGAGACAGCATAAGTCTTGGAGCCAAGTCTGTGGGTCTTCCTTCCCATGTCGTGCCCGGGTGAGTGAAGGCCATTCAGCGAGGCTCGGGATTTCTAATCATGACAATACGTGTCATTTTAGAAATGGTGCCAAGATTAAGCGGTGTAACACTGACCCCAAGCAATGTAGATGTAGGTGACATGCTGTCGTGAGTACAGGGGTGAAGGAGTTGAGTATGAGTACAGTGGTTCGTAAGTCGAAGAGCCAGTATCTTTGGTTTAGGCTTGGAAGCCCGCTTGCGGGAATGCGCATCCGTCGAATGAGATGGTCGAGGATGGGAGTGAGCTCCGAGGTGGCATAGAGGCAACCTGAACTTCTGGATCGACCGCCAAGTTAAGGTGTCCTGTTCATCCGTCCCGAGCACTTCCCTCAGTCGATGTTGTGGGCGGCTCTCCTCTCTTCTTCCGCAACTGGTGTCCCCTCGTCCATCCCCAACTTCCCTTCGGAGGAAAAGGAGTTGGAAGTCATTGATCTCACCTCCAACGTCTATCAGACTCGATACAATGCGGGGTGGTCGAACGGGCCGCACCCCACGGGATAGTGTATACTGAAGCTTAGAGCCTTCCAAGTTCCTGTGCTCGTATGATTGTACCTGGTGCCAGGGCATCGTTACAAATCCCTCTTGGAGGCGCCCTCAAACGCCATAGCGCCTTCAAGACTTCCATTAGGGCCCCAAAGCTGACGCAGAAAAGACCCGTCGGGCCTGTCAATGTGTCATGGGAAATCTACAACAACAGCTTGTCAGTCTCCGTTCATGGAGCAAAAGGCGGCACCGAGTACAGATCGTGTGCAGCGAGAGTCCCGGAAGCTGCATTGGCAGATTTTACTTACATGGCAGAACGTCGAGCTGAGGTAGGGAACGATAGTCCAAAGACAGACCGAGATAACACTGAAGTCAGAAGACGCCTCCAACAAAATCTTCTAAGTAATCCGAACAAAACGGAACAAGGCACGTCGCGTAATGTGCACAGCCGCAAACACGTGCTACGAACGTGGGCGGCTGAGCCCCGCAGCCCGAGGCGGGGGCCCGAAGCTTGAAGCTTTTGAAGGCTGACCATGACATCTGCTCAACCGCCTGCGAATTTCTCGAATCGCACCCGTTGTGATTTCTCTCACAGATACTAGGGACGTATGCAAGGTGCACACGACATGTAGAAGAGGGGTTCATTTTTGCCTCTGATATTTCAGGTATGCCGTCGTCCCGGAAATCATTTTCGACAGAGGAGCTACATACTCATGAACTTCAAAGATGAGTCTCTCACAACTAACCAGATGAATATACGGAAGTGACGGCAAGTAACCGATCAGGAACAGATATGGATGGTGAGGGAAATATTCGGCTGGATGACCACGAGGACGAGCAGGCAGGACCATGGGACGGATGAGGAACATGATTGGCAGGATTTAGACGGGCGTGGTTTTGATCGAGCGTAGCTTGGACGACGAGATCGACCACAGCGTCGGAACGAGCGGCGCTAGTTAACGCTGGCTGGTGCAGATTCTAGTGACCGAATCCGGCAGCGAAGCCCGCTGAAACGAACTTCACCGTTCCCCGATCGCCAAAGTATGTGTAAAGATGCTCTTCCTATCGGGGCTGAGGACCATTCTACCGTCAGCTCCGTGACTCTGGGAGGAAGATGTTAGATAGCCCAACAATGGAAGGAGATGGCGACGCCTCGTCGATACCAAGCCTCGGCAAATGGTTCGAGACGTCGCTACTCTTTGGAACAGCGCTGCCGAAGGTATGGGCCCGCGTTCGAACTCCGTGCTGCCTTGACATGACGCTGATGGAGGAGCATGACCGCGCTAGGGTTGCTCGCCTCTATCGCTTCAAGCATCACTAGACGAGGGCCATGTCCTCACCAAATCTACCCTCTCATTGATGTATGCCTTCGATTACGAACCTCGCCGGTTCCTCTGTGGGATCTGACGTTTATCTGACGAAGTGTTAGGCCATTCAATTCGCAACCAAGAAGATTTTATGTGGAAGCCTCTCATCGATCATGTCGCACAAGTACTACAATGCCTTCCAACGTCTACTTTAAACCACGAACGAAGCCATTTTCAAATTTGGAAGGAAAGGTACCATCTACCTATGGTAAACATACTCCCGCGTTATCTTTCTCTTTTTTCTCGGTTTCCTTGCACCATTAACCTTTTTTTGAGGGGTTGCGGGAATGGTCGGTGGAGTCGGGGGTAATGGTTCCGATGGTGGTGGATCAGGTGAAGGCCCGTGCCACAGTCTATTCGAGAAGTGGCATATTCCCGGCATCGTGGGGACCTTCAAATGCTGATGCGTCGCCCCTTCCATCCCATAGCAGTGTCCTTCAAACATCCATCCCAAGCCTCCCTCCTTGCGACACTGCACCCAGTCCATCTGCGTTGGTGGGCGAGTATATCCTGGTACATGGGTGTTATAGTTCCCACATCTGGGTGGCAGTCAGCTTGTGATTTAGCTGCTAAGTACGAGGCATGTGACGTACAATCCCGGGGCGCCTGTATCCTGGAACGCTCTGTTCGGATCGACGTTCGTGGGGGGACGTGGGCTGCGTTCCAGAACGACAGAGGTCAAGGAAACGATACCATTCCTTGCGTACCGGGATTGTAAAGGCAATGCGAATGGACGTAGCGGAAGTAGTGCCACGAAAATGGCGAAGGACGGGAAAATGCTAAGTCGCATGGGTGTCTCCTATTGTTTTTCTGCGTCTGAGGTTAAGCGGTGACGAGGTCCAGCCTCCGATGAGATATATACGGGCGATGCGTCCTGCGCAGTCCGTGTTTGTGGGAACATGCTGGGCGGAGCTGGCGCTATATAGCAAAATTTGCGTTCCGTAAACATCAACATCACTTGTCGCATGATGGCTGTGCATGATTGCAAGTTGATTGTTACGAATGGCGTTCTTATAGGAAGAAAGACCTGGGCGCCGGAGATACATAACCAGCCTCGGAGAGTTGAAAACGGCGCAGTTCGTCTGATTTTCGGATAGTAGATGATAACAAGTAATGAAATAAGCACTGAGTTATGATGTTTTCCGACCAGATTCATGAGAGACCTAGGACGAGTGGACGATGAACTTCGGCTGCTGCACAGGCCAACTCCCTGATCAGAACCGATCAGCTGATGCTCGCAGCGCCGCTATCTGAGCAACTATCCGAAGGAAGGATTTCTGATCATCGAGCCCTTGATGTTATGGAAGATCGCAGGTATCGGCCTCTTTACGCAGAATATCAGCGAGGGCCACTGATGATTTCAGCTGTGGGTGTATGCTGTGGTACGATGATGATCATAGTCGAAGTGTTGTCGAAGTATCAGAGAAGATTTGAGACTATCGTATGTCAGCAACGAAAACGACAAACACCGCCCACATCTTGTCGCGTTCTGGCATTGATGGCCGGCGGGAGTTGAAAGACGACGTAGACCTATCGAGGTGAGAATGATTTTATTTCTTGAAACGAAGATAAGTAATGACCGATGATAAGGGAATTGTCTCCCATATATATCCGGCGCTCATGATCACTGTGGCCCCTCCTCGATCACCGTCAGCGAGTTCATGGGGTGGTGATATCTATGACTGTAGGGACCTCCCTCCAAGAGCGCTCTGAAGTACACTCTTGGAAATGAGGCCCGACGATGATGCCGAAAGTTCCCGGCTTGGTCCTTCCAAGAGCAAAGTACATCGTAATGTCAGCGCAACTCTGAAGCGACTCGAGAGAGGCGATCGCAGAAACGACTAGAGCCAGGATGACTGTGCAATAAATCATGAGGTTGTGCGTGGTCTGAGCGCAGCTTTACGCACGACTCACGAGCCAGAACATGTAATGAATGTGAAGCTTGGTCCCTTTGAAACGAGCGAGTCACGTCCGACTGAGATAGGTATAGGAGTTAGAACATTATTTTCTCGCATCGGTATTAAACTTACCCAACACCCAAGATAGATAATCTCTCTCGAGAACATCTCTCTCGAGGAAGTGTTCTGTCGATCTAGTCTTGATTTCGGAATAAAAAGTTCAAAGGGTGGGCGAGGGCTTAGAATGGCAGACTTTAGGGAAGCAAGGTAGACTTTGACTGGGCAGAGCAATGGCATACATTGCCCCGGCAGTCATCCTCCAAATTCCTGGCGTTTTGTAGCCTTTTATGGGCAGTCAGAGCTTGTCAGTGAGGAGAGCGCTGTAAAATGGAGATCATGCACCTGGGGCAGGTGCTACTACGTGCATTTCAAGTAGTTTGATTATAAACGGTCGTCTCTTAAACAATCGCGTAGTTGAAGAACGTACATTGGCACCTACTATTTGTTGGCATGGCAACTTATTCAGTTTTCTACGTACGTGGAAATTAAATAATCGGGTTATGTTATTGTCTATGTGTAGCTCTTGTAGACTAACAAAAGTTTATAAGTATGTGCCTGTCCCGTAGCGTCGTCTGCCCCAGGTGATGACGTCTGAAAATCAAATTGACGCATTGCGGTTCAAGCCGAAGCACGGGAAATCTTCATCTAATCAGCATAGATTAGATATATCAGAGACTGCCATGCTTGCGCAAAGCCCTAGCGATAGACCAATACCTGCGGCAGCTTCACGGTGAAAACACCGATTTTGGAATGAATTTACGCCCCCGAGGTGAGTAAGTGATGAACATATTCAAGATAATTAAGCGATGCTGGGGCTGCAAGCGACGTAGATATGCGACTTCAAAGCGAGCACCCGTGAAATCAGAAAACGCGATGTTTCCGTTTACAGGAGTGAATAGAATCTTGTCCAGACATTTCGAATAGACGAAATGTATATGCTACTCAGCGAAGGCCTCAGCCCAAAATATGGGAACCGAAGATTTTCGATTTGGCTAACGACAACTTTACACGAGCTGATACCTATGATACACCAGGAGGCCGCTCAGCGCCATCCTGAATAAATATTGTATCGGTGAGTGTACCACAACCTGAGCAAAGGGGTAAGACAGACCTGTTCTTCATGCACTTACATATTAGACATGTGCTACGACGAAGGCGGCAGCCGCGTCAGCATCCTAGTCAATTTTACGTCGTCAGCCGACTGACTTATTGTAACAGCGTGCGAGTATACGTACATCACCATAATTCAGGTGGGGGGCAAGGATAAGGTTCCCTCCGGCGCAAATGTCATCACCAGTGTGACAGAATGTCTTCTCGCGGTCGTTGATAACCCCAGGGAACGCTTGACCGTTATCTGGATCGCCAAATACAACAGCGGCGTTGACCCGATTCTGGACGGTAGTAGAGAGCTTCCATGCCGCAAGGTGCGTGACCTGTGCACCCTGACTATTGATGCAAAAAAGTCGGTGAGATTTAGATAACAGTGTCGGAAGCGATGGGGATGCTTACCTGTAGCCTGAGATGACGATCTTGGTGTTGGGACATGCGCTCGCCTTGTCCGTGACATAGTCAGCCATGGTGGTCGCGCCGCCCTGGTCGCCACCAGCAAGGAAGCCGGCAACAGTGGCTGGATAAGGTACCCCTACAAAGTCAAGGGTACGCCCACCGAGCGCGCTCTGGAGAGCGGTCTGGAATGGAGGCCCCACGACAGTACCAAGTGTACCTGACTCGGTGGTCCCACGTGCGAAGTACACGGTAACATCAGCGCACGTGCGTCGCTGTAATGGCGTCGCCGTTGCGGAGACCGTAAGAGCCAGAAGAGCAAGGTGAGCGAACATTGTGGTAGGGAAGACTCTGAGACGAGTGCTGACTTGGGAAACGAGGGACCGACTTGATATTTATACCGATCCTCGAAGAGTTCGTCCGTCGATATTGCAGCCGTCAGTTGAGCAACTGACGTCTGCGAAATCAAGATAAACGCGGAGTACGCGAGCATAGTGAGGATGGCGCATGGATAATGTGATCGCAGAGCAAATTAGCATACGACGTGGTGAGAGTGCCACACCTGATAGCTTACTTGTGATTGTCACACATTCGGGTTAAAAGTATCCGTCAAGACCAGCTGACGTCCTCCCAGCACTGTTCAGGAGCGGCAGCTCTTTAGACAATGATCTTTGAAGGAAACGCGGGCGCAATTCGATGCTGGTAGCCTCGTGACTGTTTCGGTAGCTATCGTGATGGTGTAAAATAAGGACTTCGTTGAAATTCGTCTAAATTTAGCGCTGCACCGGAAGCTGAGGACACTGACTGGCTGACTGAAGATTAGCGATGTCAATAGCAATTCCGTGGCAGAAACTGATACGCACAATGACCAAGAGTAGCAACCCACCGATCTCCTCTCTCTGTTCCATATGACCGGCACTGAGCCCTGGTCCCATTCATAAGTCGAGCTTCCATGATTCCATGGTAACATCAAGTAAAACATATCAAGAGACAATGTGCAAAATTGCAAACACAAGAATAGAGCTCCTGGCAAGGACCAGTGGGAAAGATGATGATTTTTCAGTCGGAGTGTGACCTGCCTTTCGAACTCCGCTATAACTGATCCTATGCCTCACTCCGTCAACACTGGGGTTGTCTTGGACTGAGTACGTCTTAGAGTTTCTGGTGAATACTTCATCGAAAAAGTGATAACCTTGGAGGTTGTATCCCCCACCTTTATTCATCGCTACCACCAGGGGAAAGGTCTTCGGAGTTCTCGATAGAAGCAACACTATCCCTGTCCTGTATACGAAGCAGGTGGATGGATCATACGATGTCTCCCAAAGCCAAGAATATCTTTTGGAGAATTCTAAACGAACAGGGACAAACACCTTAGCCATCTCTGGCCAACGGAACTGTCGAAACAAGGACGCCTCATAGCGACAACCTATCGTCATAACTCCAGAGATCGACATTCTCTCCAAACGAAATAGCACTCTTTACAGTGAGCATAGGGATACAGACTCAGATCTGTCGTGATTTTCAATTGTTGGTGTATCACCTATTGGCACACCTCTACGTATTCGAACACCTTGCCGCGGTCCGCGGGCATCAACACCGAGAGGCGTCCATTTTCCAGAAGCCCGCGCAGGTCCTTGGGTCCACCCCTGGAAATTATGCTGTCATTGCCCTCTATAGCCTCCCTATTTCTAAAATGCGCCAATTATGCTCGTCTTCTATCCGGTGCTGTCCGTCTAGAGTTACCGTTGTCTGATGAGGTTGTACTTCAAACGCGGACCCGTTCCCTCATGCTAAAGCCTACCCTACTCACGGTGGAAGAGTCATTTCGATGTTCCAGGATCGCCTCGGGGCTTGTGAGATGATCAGGCTATTCGCATTAGCAGCCTTGTATAAAGAGCGGCAGGATGGATGCGCAAGGGTGTATCCATACACCTTCCACCTCGTCCTTCAGCAGCCTTGTCGTGTGCTCAGGTTCTCATGGAAAACGACTCCCACAACAGCTTAGGGGGCCCTCAGACCCACCTGTCACCTTCGAGCTTGCCTACTGCCTCTACGTCCAGCTTAGGCCGAGAGCGTAGCCGTGCCTACACCGCCCGCACGAACACGCCTTCACCATTACGATATGCCACGTCGTACTCAAGCACGAGTCTTTCCGCTGCCACATCACCGGATTTACACTTTCTATCGAGTCCAGAGCCAAATCCACCGATGATGCAAGACACGCAGCCCCCGAAGGCTGCACGCTCACCGATGTCGATCTTTCAATGGTCCAAGAATCGTAAATCACAATGTGAGTGTAAACTGCAGGTCCACGCTTACCTGACGAATTTCTGCTTATGCTTAACAGTCCTAGCCGCACGCAGTCCCGTATACTCTCAGTCCACGCCCATCGCCAACAAGACCCTCTCGGAAATGACCTCTAGCTCCTCCGCCTATGCCGTTATCCTTCCTCTAACCCTCCATCAATCCACATCACCTCCACGGGCCTCGGGTTCCATAAGCGTAACGCGATCAGAGCACCCTGAGACAGCGCTAACGCCCAATCGCACGTGTCATGCGGATGAGCATAAGATTCACAAGCATAACACTATCCTCCCTCGTGCGTCATCTCCTTTCACTCCTGCATCTAGACGTCCTCATAGAATCCGTCTAGGTCCTGAAGCTCCTGAACTACACGTTTCTTTCCTGCCCCCACGGCGACGCCAGCCCGCTCTTCAGATCCACCCCCTTCTGGTGCACACCTGCCTACAGCGCTCACCCCTGGCCTACGACGTCGCGCACCCGCCTTCTCCAGATAGCCTCATCGACAGACGTACGCGGTCCACCATTCTTGCTGCAACGCTCGCCCAACCAGCCACCAAACCCTCAACGCCAACTCTCGTCCTCAAGTCACCCAAGTTCCCCTGGGCTATCGTCGCTACCTCCGCCCGCGCCAATACCAAATACAGCAGGTCGGCTTCTGTCAGCAAAGTAAGATTGGACAACGGACCAGTAAGTAACCTCGACATCCTCCATGCCGTGCACACCACCCTCGCCGCGCGCGTGACGCCACAGGAATGGTCCGCACTTGGACAGAGAAGCCGTGCACAGCGGCGTATTATGCAGGAATACGAGCGGCGGTGTGTCCGTGCGGGTGGCGGGTGGGAAGAGGGCGTACGGCGGATCGATTATCTCTGCGGGAAGACGCTCCTCATCGGGATCGAGGTGGACAAGGAGAAGAGCAAGGGTGTAGGTAATCAAGACGTTATGGGCAGACTCGTGTTTACGAGTACGTAGCGCCGTAGCTTTTGGAATCTGACATTTACGGCTTACTTTCGTGCCTGGTATTATGATTGTATTATTTGGACGTTGATACATATGGCTAGACAGAACGATACAGAGTAGGATGTACAGATACAGGATGCAAGGACTAGGAGATACATCGACAGTTAGGACATAGGGATGTAGGGATACAAATCGAAGACACAGAATACAATGTTGAGAGTCCAGCTCAGCTCAGACAATAGCTGGCGATCTAACTGCAGGATACGCCCAGATCAGGGAAGTCGTAGACGCCAGGGATCGCTGCCTCACACCCCATACGATCTCGATGCGAGTTGCAGTTAGTCTGATCGCCGGATGATGCGCAGCAACGGATGCAGAACCGATTGAGGGCGGGTTCAACTCTGCATCAAAGAAGATCAGCGATTCGTTCCGCGAACCAGACATCGGCGTACGTACAGTTCAATGAAACTAGCACCATATCCCCCAAAACTACACTGCGCTCCGTTAGGATACCGAACGTCGAATTGGCCACCCGCGTCCCCAGTGTCGAGATGGAACTTGGATGGGTCGATGCAGCCGGTGACCTGGGACGCGAGGATCAGTAACAACGAAGGCAGGACAGGGACGGCGTACTTGGATATAAGCCCCGTCCTCCGAAGCCTCAAACGCAGCGGCCGTTATGAATCCATCCGGAAATTGTTGCACGCAATTGGGCGATTCGGAACCAGGGAAGCAAAAAGAAACCCCGTCGGATTCAGCGTCCGAGATAAGTTCTATGGTCGGATGGTTAGCAGACTACGCGTAGGAGTCAGTCAAAGAAGCCTTACCTCCAGCTTTGCTTGGGAGGATGAGAGAGAAATCGTTTGTACCTGTTATGTGCACCGTCGTCGAAGGAGAGGAATCGCCCGTTGGCTCCGGTGTAGGACGCGTATCGATCGGCTCGGAGGAGGTTGGAGAAGGTTTGGTATCAAGGTTCGACGCTTGGCGGGGTCTCAGGCGACTAGAAGCAGAAGATGGAAACCAGCGAGGATGTCGTCGATGTTGCCGGACTCCGTTCGATAGATTCTCTTGGATGTTGGTCTCGTTTGAATGATTGGCCCAGTATGTCGACGCGAGACTAGGAACTTCCGAGCGCTCTAGAAGCTTGAAAGCCGCAGCTTTTACAGAGATTGCGAAGCAGAGAAGGGAAAGAATGGAGGTTGAGCGCATATTGTATATTGGATGCAGTTGGATGGTGGTGGTTGAGGTGAAGGTTGGTAAAGATAACATTGACAAATATTCGCCCACTGTTATCCGGACACGGCCGGTTTTCTGTCAATCCATCTTCATCTCGAGCACTGAAGAAGTTGAACGAAGGCTCATTAGATTCAAGGCACGCGGGGTAAGTGCTGTCGGAAGGGGCAGAGAGAAAATAAAATCTAGACATCTAACCATTGGACAGTAGCGACTTAGAAGTCTTGCGCTGGCAAGGATTTCTCCATCTCCCTTGCAACATTATCCCTATGCCCGCCCTCCAACTACCTTCAGAGGTACTTAATTTGATCCTCCAGGGAGTCGAATCTCAAGCCACTCTGTAGATCTTCTCTCACGCTGCCCCCGCAAGTTTTCCATTGACAGAATAGCGGAGGCCATCGCCATCAAGACATCTCAAAAGACATGGCTTCGAATCGATTTCAGTGCGGAGCGCACGACCGTCCATATACAAAAGCACCGTCAGGAGCATTGTCGGCGATCAGGTCCAAATCTTGAATGAAAACAAGAACAACCAACGTCGACCGGGAGATCAGAGTCAAGCCCGGGCCGACGACATCTTTACTCCCACTGCGATGGCGCAAGGTGGCGAGCTCGACTTTCCTGCCGACCTCTTCTACCCAATCCTGCTCCACATCAAGGACTTAACCTTCCTGTGGACAGTCTGCCGTGCAGTCTCCCGCGATTTCGCCGCAGCCGCCGAACATGTCTTTATCGCCAGACACTTGAGCAAAACGTGGCTTATCATCGACGGAGGTAGGGCCAGCAGTCGATAGTACCTTAGGCACAGCTGTCTGAAACCGTGTACATAGGCTGTTGGTACTCCAATAGACACGGGAAACTCCAGCTTTCCTCCGAGTTCAGTTTCGATCGTATGGACCCATCCAACCCTTCACGCGCGATCTTTTCCGACAAGGAATGTGCGACCATCTTCCATGCGAAGCTTGCCGCGAGATTACGTACCCGACTGAAATGGGGAAACCCTCCTCACTGCCCGAAGGTCCTCGTACAAATCCGACGCCAGATCAACGACACCGCGGTACCAGACCTCGAGGTCGACTATGATAGCCTCAAGTTGAGCTTCGCGTGGAAGGGACTCTACAATGCCTTTTTCCGCGAGGAAAGAGAGTTTGAGCGGCGTAGGCAAGTCGTTGTATCAGAAATGACAGCCCAAGTCGAGAGGAATGAAGGGCTGGGTACTACCCAGGCGTGGGGAGCCGCCTTCGGTGCACATCTCAGGTCACTCACAGACAACCGGAATGCACTGAGACGTGAACGGATTTGCAGGGAGGTTTGGGAGAAAGAAGGGGTCACGTGGAAATGGGATGACGGGGAGGATGAGATCGAAGTTAAGGCGTTGCAAGATCGTCGAAATGCGATTCAGTGGGAAAGTCCTTATAGCGACGAGAGCGACGATGGCAAAGACGGCGAGGACGATGATGAAGGGAGCTTGGACGAAGATGAAGGGAGTTTGGACGACGCCTCAAGCGGAAGCGAATGGTAGGTTGGATGAGTGCCATATGCCCCGCGGCTTGTATATTATGCCTTACTATGTCAAGAAGACTGTACCACTGCTCCACGGCTATATGACCCTATAAAAGTCCTATGTGCGACCTGGAGGTACGACACATACCGCTGTCTGGAGACACGTAGCATGCACTAACTTCGGGATGTGATCCATCATTCACAGGAAATAGGGCGGTAGCACTCCAAGCGCATAGTATGGTTTGGGTTCATCTCCTTGTCAGGCATGGGTTCATCAATATTGGTCGGGGCGTTCGAAGGAGGCAATCCAAGACAAGTCCAAGACATATCGATATGGCATAGGCGCTCCGAGGGAAGCAGGGACAGAAGGTCGGTCGTAAGTCGGCTACATGATAGAATCAGCCCAGCTAACCCCGAGGCGAATATGCCTCTTGCCATGATGTCAAGGACTGAATTCAAGCTCGCCCCCGATCTATACATACCACTCCATACTCCCAAAACCTGATAATCCCACTTTCCTTATACCTTCCTTTGATCTCTGAATAGATGGCGTCAATCTAGACGCAAATGCAAGTTCGGAGATCCTGTCTTACATGGTCTTCTGCGTTTCGAACCGTAAGCATGTATCCTTAAATTCCTTGCGTGGATGAAGTTGAACCAGGAAAGCAACGTGAAAGGCCAGAAAAAGATCGGGAGCCCGGGAGAAAAAAATACACATAAATATGGCAATCCCGCATGGGGAATTGATGCATCATGATCGCCCCGTCTCTATCTCATCAAGGATCGATGGCGAGTCGTAGCGACTTAGATTTCCCCCATGACCTCTTCTACCCAATTCTACACTATGTCAAAGACATGACATTCCTATGGACAGACTGCCGTGCAGTCTCCCGTGATTTTTCCCAGGCGGCAGAGCGTATCTTCATCGAGAAGCACCTCAAGAACAAGACATGGCTCGCTGTCGACTGTGGTAAGTCAACCGCACTCTCTCCCTAACCAAAAACCCTGTCAAACCAAGTTCGCAGGCATGTGGCGCTCCCAGAAGTACGGCAAAGTCTACCTTGCGTGCGACTTCCAGTTCGACCGCTTCGACCCATCGAACCCAGCCCGCGCTATCTTCGCGGACAAGGGAAAGTGCGTGCCCGAGTACCGCCCCGAGCTCATCTCGCGGCTCCGTTCGAGACTGGCATATGGGAACCCCGCCCACAACCCCAAAATCCTCGTGCAGATCCGCCGCGAGGTCAACGACACGGCTGTACCGGGCCTCGAAGTCGACTACGACGGCCTGGAGATGAGCGTGGAGTGGAAGAGTATGATCAGCGCGTTCCTCCGCGAGGAGAAGGAGTACTCGCGGCGGAACGCGGAGTGGGCCGAGTCGAAGAAGCCGAGCTTGCGGGAGACGCGGGCTCGTATTGATGGTGGGGAGTTGGGTGAGATGGAGGCGATCGAGAAGCTGCTCCATATGTTTGGGAATATGATCCATGATACGCGGAAGGATCTGCGCCGTGAGCGGATTTGTAGAGAGGTTTTGGAGAAGGATGGAGTGGAATGGACATGGCATGGGAACGAGGACGCGCGCGCTCTCGAGAAGCTGAAGGACCAGCGTGCGGCACTCGGGTGGGGAGAGCCATACAGCGATGAAAGCGATGGAGATGATGACAGAGATGCTATGAACGAGGACAGTGATGAAGAAGATGAGGATGAGGACTTCGAGGATGAGGACGAAGGGGATGAGGATGACGAGGATGAGGATGAGGACGATGATGAAGAGGACGAGGAGATGGAAGAATAGTGAATTATCTCGATCAGAGTGTCATATGCAATTTCGTGCTTGACTAACCACCGATATGTCCACTTTGCCGCCTTGTGAGATCAAATTTAGTGTGATATATGTTGCTACCGGTTACATAGAGTGTACATGGTGACATCTATCTAAGTGAGTAGTATACAGTTATTGTGTTGCGGAGCCGACTAGTGGTACAGATATACTGGGATCTGGGGTATCAGAGACGGGGGGTAATAGTAATGTCCAGAGTGGGGATAATTCAGAGGGGGAAGGGGGATGTACGTCGACGGAGGGGCGTGCGGATGAGAGATGATCAGAGCTGATAGATGAGAACAATGATAGCAGGGAGACTAGATAGCGAGGAGGGGTTAGGATAGCAAGACGACAGCGGAAATACAAGTAATGATACAGTCCAAGTCCATCAGAAGCAGGAGATCCGGATAATGCGTGATACAAGATTGAGATGGATGTAAAGTTGTCGATCTCAAGCAAACGAGCCGGCGTTTATGGTTGCGCTGAGATTTGAGAGTTGAGGTTGTCGGTACTTTTACGGGAAAAAGTTGAAAAAGAAACCCGGGCCGTTGGCGGGTTAGTCGTTGCAGCTTAAGAAAGGACGCCAGGATTCTGCCAAGCGGCGAGAACGGTGGGCATGAACCAGCTCATAAAAAGCCAGCCCAAACGCGCGCAGGGAACCCTTCAAGCGAAGTGGATTTCCCATACACCTGGTGTGCTCGGCGACGGGACTAGCCCCATAAAATGGAACCTCCCAGATAACCGATCGAGGCATTTCATCCCTTGAGGATACTCGCTCGGATCCAACGTTGTGCGGCTATGGAAAGATGCCTGTGCACTGTTCCTCTCCTCCGGCGTGAGCGGAGAGAGCTCCGAACGGCTCATACCACGCTGCAGACGCGTATGCAGGACGTTGAGGACATCTTGGATGGTAATGCCTTCCACGTTCTCGACGTTGAAGGTGAATTCGCGGAGGCCTTGTACGCTTATACACGTTTTGGTAAGGGTGGGATAGAATGCTAGATCTGTAATCGGCTGGGGACGGGTTCTTATATCGTATTTTAACAGGTGACCTGGGGGCTGTAGCAAAGGATGTACAGAGGGTGGACCGTTTGGCCGTGGGGTGTCTGGATCGGTTCAGATCAGTAAACTTGAATGGCTTGTTGATCACGGGATGAGCCACTCACTCAAGGGTTGTGGAAATCTGACCGGCGTCGGGGGTGTAGAGACGGTACCCCATGAGGAATAACTGACGTTGCTGGCCGGTGACTGGAGCCGAATGTCAACGCTGCCTGCTGTACGAGTCTTTGGGGTCGGAGGGGCCGGGTAGTACATGGCGAGCTCGAGTCAGTTTACAGTGACGGCGGGGGCGGGAGGGTGATGGGAGAGGGCGGTGAGGGTGTCAGAAACCCGACGAGTCATTTCGATCTTATAGCTGCTAGCGAATCAACATGTTGAACTTTACGGGTCTGCAATGGGCGCTGTCACCGACGCGTCCTAATTGGTTGGAAGCGCGTAAAGAGTCATGGGATGTGCCTAAACGGGGCACCGAGGGCGCTTGAACGCGAAACATGACTCACACTGGGTCACTGGTCGGGACCCACCGACATCACGACTGATCAGCAGGGAGCGGGAGAACATCGGCATCTCCCGAATAGGAAAGATCGCACACCGTGGACCCTTGATAGTTCGCGCCCCGACGTCGTTGATTGATTGGGCGCTTCGAAACTTCAACATACATCAGAAGAATTCGGGGCGCCATTGTGCTAAACAGGCCCTCTTGGTGGGTGAGGCGGGCGTATTTGCGTATGTGGGTATCCGATGCCAGATATCGAACTCAGTAATGATGTGTCGGGGTCGGTAACGATCGCCCCGACGTCGTTGACTGATTGGGCGCTTGCAAAGTTCAACACACATCAAAAGAATTCGGGGCGCCATTGTGCCAAACAGGCCCTCTTGGGTGGATGAGGGCGGGCGTATTTGCATATGTGGGTATTCTATGCCAGGTGTGTCGGGGCCGGTGACGATGACACGTCGGATGCGAACGCCGCAAACTCGGCATTTATGGGGATTTATGGGACACTTCTAATTGCAAATCCACGGAGAAGCCCAAATCCTCGTGTTGAATCTCGATGCAGCAATGCAAACCTCACGCAGAGCTTTCGCAACGAAAATGTTAAATTCCTTGTACGCCATGCGACAGATACACTCGCAACGATCGGAACGAAGCCAATCGAACAGGCAATACATCCAGCGCCGGAGGTTTCACAGATGCTCGCGGGCCACAACTAAGCTAACCCGTCTCCGCGGTCGTATTACAAGAATGGGGAATTCAATGCGTCACTCAGAACGTATTTCCTCGGGGGTTGAGGGCTGCTACCCACATGAATCATCCTCTGAAATCGGACGAAACGAAGATAACAAAACTTCCTGCGGCCCTCATCCAAAAGAATGGATTTTGGGTCCTGTTGAGCCGGGGATTTGCCAAATTCTCGAAAACTTGTAGGATCGGGAATGAGATCTTGAGAGCTCGGCCTCCGGGATCGCAACGTAGCACGGAACGGGGGGCTTTCGATCATGATCGACGGTGACGCAGGGCAGGGATCGTTAGTCGCCGGAATTTTGAGATTGCAGAAGATCCGACGACCTGGGTGGCAATCCAAACAATCCCGAGTTTGGCGGAGGCGTAGTGCGCATTGAACCGAACCAAGCCGCCCGCGGCGCGCCGACTGTATACCTGAAACGGGAAGAGTGCGTGGTCGGCAACTAAATCATGGTGAGGCCAGAGCGCACTGGGTTAGGCTTGGAATCGACCCGTCACGGGTGAATGGGAGGGAAGGCGTTGATAGGCGGTCTCTGTGACGAGCTGATCATCCCATGCCAGAGCATGGTGGGGTCGCATGGTGGGGTTGATGTCGTGAGCAGGGGGTCGTGATAGGGATGGCCATACAAGGCTATTTGCGGTACGAAATGAGAACCTGGCAGATCCTGGATTATGACGGCTATAATTTACTCAATAGTACGACGCAAATGGATGGCCATTGGCGACGCAACACGAAAAACGATACAGGCCATCAAGGGACCCACTTTACTGAGGGAAAATCGACATGACGCTCGAGTGCAGCTCAAGAGAATCGAGCCTCTGGTAGTTCATCATCTGGCGCTCATGCTGTTCTACTGTATCGATGCCCCGTTCAGTACTATTGACACGGATGAAAACGGAGTCCAACTTACCAGGCTGGGCGAGGGTAGTCAAATGCTAGCAAGTACAAGAACTTCTCGTAGAAAACGCGTATAAACGCGTCCAGTCGCGTCGAGGATTTGTGGAAGAGAACATCAACATGGGCGTGATCCATGGGGAGCACGGACCATAGATGTTTGAACTCCGCTGACCACGTGGAATTTCAGTCAGACCGCACGGCGCACAGGTTGTCTCAATTGATGTGCTAGTCTCCAAAGTATCTCTACAGCTCTTGCCCATTCAGAAAGTCAGTAAAGTGCCATGAAGGCATACCTTCTTCACCTCGAATACAGATCCAAGCATCGTTTGATATAATGTACAAGCCCATGTGAGTTAAAAGTACACAGCATATGTTTATCCATAAAATTAAAACCATAGATCCCTGAACGACGCGCAGTGTCTGTCGCAATTGACCAAAGAATATAACCCAAACTCAAGTCTCTCTGAGTATATCATCCAGCGACGATCTGTCCTCGGTCCGACCTCCCCAAGACCACGCATGCTAAGCCGCCGGCCCACCCATCGAGAACAGCTCACTCAACGATCAGCTTCATCACATCCCAGCCTTCGGACCTCGCAACCCTCACCAACCCAATCATCCTGGTCTTCCCCAGCAAATAATCCACCCTCTTCACGCCCTTCGCCCTCTCCGAGTCAAATGTCGTCGGAACAGTTTGGCACCTCCTCGTGAACGCCCTCGACACCGCCACCTCCTCCTTCTCACTCAAGCGCCCCCAATCCGCATGCGTTATCTGCCTGTGCATATTGCGGTGTACAGCCACCAACACATCCTGCAGTGAGATCGGCGGCGGCTGATAGCCCCCCGTTTGATACGGGTCCAGCTGGAGCTCGCAGGGCCAGTGCGGTAGCGCATCGCAGACGATACGTAGACGGGTGATGGGCGGATGCGTCGCAGGCTGCATCATCTCTTCCGATCCCATAAGGCCTGACTGTCCAGGCCCGTACAGCCGCAGCGGAGTGAAAGTGGGAAGCGAGAGATCGAAGAAGAAGTCGGCGCGTGGGGACTCAGCGTTGATCCATGGGTTCACGTAGAAGTGCGTGAACAGGCTATTGGGGGAGAACCCTCCTGCACCGAACTGTGGAGGTGCATGTCCTGAGGCACCGAAGGAATGGCGACGATTGAGTCCGAATCCGATTGGGTACGTGGGCGGGGCTTGGAGCCACTGGCCATCGTCGGCTCCGTGCCATGATGGGCGGCGTTCGCGATACCATCTGTCCCAGGGTGTGGATCGGAATCGACACCTTGACATGGGAACGCGAATTGATCTGGCGGGGCTGAGCTGGGCAGTGGGATGCCTCCGCGATGGGGCGATTGATGTAGTGAGGCGGATTTGGAATACGGAGAGTTGGGGTATAAGGCTGAGTCGGGGATGAATGGGGTGCCAGGGTGGGGTGACGGAGCATAATATGGAGTTTGGTGGAATGGCGCTGTATGTTGCACACCGGGAGCTGGTGTGTAAACGTATGGGCCTGACATCTTGTGGGATCTAGTGGTGGAGGTAGTGAAGGGAGGTGAGCTGCGCTGAAGAGTTGGGCTTATAAGGCGGAGCCGATTGTGTTAATTGTGATTCGCCTTACCAACGCCGTGGACCATAAGCTCTGCTTTGGCGTCGCTGGGGCCAGGTAACCTAGCAGATCAACGTCGGAGACTGCGGCGACGGAATGAACTATGTGTCGTATTCGCTATAGCCTATCAGAGCCGCGTTGGGATGTGTTGCTGTGCATGCTAATCGATTATAAAGAGAGCCCCTAGGTGATCCCCGTGGACCTCGGAGATCATGAGCGCCATCAACATTTGTTGCCATGCGTCCGGCTGACTCATTGGGCGCGTTTTAGGCGTCAACCTTCAGAATAGGCGCTGAGGATAAGAGAGACTATCGGTTCCCGATGTTGTCCGAAAATCCTAGTACCCATGAGAGTGAAGGAAGTTCCACCTATGACAGATTGAGCTTCCTACGCCCCCGTATCACCCATCGGCAGCACCTGTGTACGAGCATCGAGCTGCATCCTGAAGGGTCGCAGGCTCGAGGATGACAGGAAGGTTATTTCGGTGAAGTTGGAACCCAGGGAAGGTGGCGATAGGGAGAAAGCCTGAGTATCAAGGCACAGAAGTGTCTAAAGCCAGCATGGGCCTCGAACTGGACAATAGAATAAGGACTTCGGGAGCCGTTAACTTGGGATATGTGGGGCCGAGGGGGACCGGAGAGCCACGGAATAGACGGTCCTGGCGGATCAGTGACGAGTATTGCTGCGCTGTACTGGCGCTCATATTTTCATGTAGAGAGTGCCTAGAATGGCGGTTCAATAATCCAGTGACTATCTCAGTTCGATGTGAGCTCGACTTACAACGCTGTGACAATGGACGGACACTACTCGCGTATACAATTGTGCTCTATCTGACCCTCACGGTATCTTCGCTGAAAAATAAGGGAAAATTCCGTCAAAGCCAAGAAGAATTAGAGTCATAGATAACATACATAGATATCACCATAGCATAGTTGACCGTATGGATCCGTGGCGGCGTGGCCATCGTGGTCATGACGAAAGAATTAACTGCCAGTCCGCTGCAGATGAATGGGCGTTTGGATAAGAACACTCGGAGGAGATAGTGATTGCTGACAAGGGCTTTTTTTGAGATGAGGCAGGTAGAGAAAGTAATGATAACCAAGTTGTAGAAGCGTAAGAGCTGGACTCAAGAGCAACGCTTCCTGGAAAGTAGAACAAGGCCAAACAACGCGTAAACAACGCGTAACACACAAACTGTCAAGCGATCATTTTCACAGCCCGATTTGAGCCCGATATTTGTTACGCCCCAAAATAAATCTCTCCCAAATACAACAAGCAAGGTAAGTAACCAGGTATCAGACATGCAAATTCTACATATCGAGTTTCACGACCCGCACCAACACTCTTGTTCGCCACCCTAAGAATATCTCTACTTGGTCTAGGACACCTAGGTAAACTTAGGCTTTGGGTCTCCAGGGAGCCGTATCGGGGTTTCCGGGGTCGGGGGTGGAAGCACCCAGCCCTCTAGGTTAAAGAAACACAGGCCTTGCGGAGAAGGTGCTGTCAACGCCAGAACGCCCTCCATCCCATAACAGCGTCTTCGATATTGCCAACCAACCCCCGCATTACTTCGACATTTAGCCCAGTCCATGGGGGTAGGCGGCCGGGTTTTTTTCCGGGTTGTTCGCACGCAAGGTGGTGCATCTAACAAATGCTCGTGATTAGCTTAGCAGAAAATACACTAGCATCGTTGCGTACTTTCCGGGCTTGCCTATATTGACGGGCATGAATTCAACTTGTTGAGGAGCTCCACTGGATGGCGTAGAAGCTTTGAGTTTTCGGCGGGTTATGGACTTTTCGAGGCGAGGAGTTGGCGATATTGGGACTGGGAGTGCATGGGCGACCATATGCATCTGATGCAAGCCCACGAATGCCGCAACTACGAGGATGAGCAGATACGAAATATGCATCTTGTGGAAGGAGGTCCAGCCTAGTATCGGAAAAGAAGGAAACGTCCAGCGTTATTAGTGTTTAAGATGATGAAAGTCGTCCTTATAAGCGGAAACAGACGCCAGAAATCTTTTCATCATGATTTTTGTTAGATGGAAGTTTCACGCTAGGAAGAATATCGTGTGTACCTTCGGACAGAATGAACGGTAGTCAGAAATATCATAGATCCCAACTTTCCCGCAGGTGAAGAACGAGGAGATTTTCTGCGAACAACAAGATGCGATGTCCGTTTCAGTGGGTCCATGATAGATCGATAGATCAGTATGACATGATGGATCGAGACATTTACCTGCCGAAACTGGGGAATAGGATCGGCAGCGACGACCAATGATTGAGGCGGTGGCACTTGAAGCTGATGAGGTTCCATATATACCTTGATTGGACCCTCGTCCTTTGATGAATGCTGGAGGATTAGGGCGGTGCTGATCTAAGATGCCGACATAGGATGGTCTGCAAAGGAGGCTCACGCGAACGAAAGATGCACGAGTCTCGAAATCTCTCATACTGATATCGCCGAGATACTAATTTCGATTTCTTTATCCTAATACCATCCAGCATAAAAATAGGGTATCACAAGGAGCTGCAGGTCCAGAAGCCCCGACCTAGTTCCCGGAGGTCTTATTGAAAGCTGTAGCGTTATCGGGACGCGTAGTTGTCGCATTGAAACGGAAGACACCATCCGCGAAGCCAGACGTGCTAGTCGCGGGGGCAAACCACCAGAGAGTCGTGACGCCCACGGGGAACGTGTAGGTTGCCTGGCGATTGAGCTCAGTAAGCTATCGAGGAAGTCCGAAATAACGACCTCACCTGGGCCCCCCTGAAAGCAATAGTTGTTCTGACGGGAGTAGGATTCCACGATGAAGAAGCGTTGTCGTCCCCTATAAGCTCATTAGTATCGAATAGCACGTAAAAATGCACCACTTACAGTTGAGGACAACCAAGGAGTAACGCAGCCAGTCAGTAGAAGACACTCGCCTGGTCACGAACGCGCCGACACGTAGGGCCCAGTTCAGGTTTCCTGTGACAGAAACGCCGATCCTCTGACCGTAGGGTCCTCCAGCATCCTTGGGAATGATGGCCTTGGAAACTTGAGCCATGGAGTAAACTATTGGTGTTCATGTAAGCGAGGGTCGATAATCGAGAGTTCATGGGTAGACTCACATTCTTGGTTCAGGCTATAGCTTCCGTCGCTGTTGACGGTCGCAAGAGGGCGACACCCGCCTCCACAGCTGTTCGTGCCAGGGAACTTGGGGTTACCGCTTCCGTCGAGAGCAAGATTCCACATCAAGCCCTGCGTCACAAAGTACCGCTTAGAATGTCACTAGCCAGATCTGACAGCATGGATATCATACCGCTTTTGCGTTGTGCTCGACGCTGCCGATCCAGCTAAGAAATAGTTAAGTGTTAATACTAGGTATCGAAGAGGATGTCATTAACGTACAGGTTATCCATGTACCACTGTCGAATGATCAGCAATGCTCAGGATGCACAAACTGGAAATCTCACCTTGATATCACTCCACCAGTCGGAACCGATGGTCCCAGTGCACTCAGTGAAATAGATTTCCTGGATATATAGAGATCAACTATCAAGCGAAGTCAGAATATGGAGTGCGATGCCTACTTTGTTGGGGAAAGCGTTGTGGAAGGAATCCTGATTGGCCACACTACCTTCGTAGCAATGGAAAGCGACGCCGGCGAAAGCGTTTGGGGCGCTTTGCATCTAATGAAGGCTGAGCTGAGCTGCCTCGTAGGCTGTGAAGTTGAAACGTACCAGCTGAACAGGGTATGTACCGGCATTGTTCCAATTATGCTACAAACCACGGGGTCAGACGCGGAGCAAGAAAGGTACCCGTGAGTTATACCTCATACCCGACGACCTTGACGCCGGATAGTCCGCTGTTGTTCAGGAGGGTGCGAAGGCCAGATCCGATCTGTCCTTCGATGGTAGGTGTCATGTTGCAGGAAGGATAGGTCGGGTTGCTATTTTGCGGTTCATTCTACGTTTCTCTGCTTAGCATTACTGCGTTTCAAGCTCACGGAATGCTTATGCTTACCTGAATACCGACCGCATAGATAGGAATTCCCTTGTTCTGGAATCCTTGGACTGCTTTGAGGAGGTAGGTAGCGTCTGATGTGCGTGTAAGCGTCGCTGATGACTATGGAGGTGCGATATAAACTTACAGTTGCCAACATACTGAGACTTCAAATTTCCGCCATTCATGGTTCCACTGTCCTTCATCCAGGCGGGCTGGTAGAGGATATCAGAGGCCACTCGAGAAGGTGTGTACGGGGACGTACAGGAGACCAGGGAAGGAGGTGAACTTTGATGTTGCTGTTGATAGCTTTGATATCCTGAAGGACCGAGAAGAGGTAAGAAGGTGCCCTGTCGATGTTGAAGCTGTTGAAAGCGGTGTCGCCACTCGTGTCGTCTAGGCTGTATGCTGAGACTATGTAAGCATCTATATAATACCCGCTGAACGCACGCGAACACACCTGACGCAGAAAAATCAGACGCGCCGATGGGCACTCTGAGGTAGTTCAACCCAGCGGCGTTTGCACCGTCACCCGAGTTGAACATGTAGTTGAGCAAGGCATGGTAGTTCGCATTATTTTTCGACTACAATCAAGTCGAGTCAATTGTAAAACTCAGCACAAGGCCTCAATTCTCGTACCTTCAAGTTATTTAAGATCAGGGCCGACGAGTCCGCTGAGGATAGATATCAGGGTTGGATGCAGTATACGACGGGCGTCATGCATCGACTCACTGAGGCTCGCTCCGAACCCAGCCATCGATTGGAACAGCTGGGAGTCTGAAACTATGATGTTCGCGTCGCCAATAGCACCCGGGGCAACGAAATTGATCGCCGCTGATGGTGCGAGGGAAGTCAGGAGCTTTGACCGGTCCCAAGTCGTCTGCCACTGTATATTGCATTAGTGCATGGAGGCAATCAGGACATTCAAAAAGACTTACGATGTCCCATATTTGCTGGGAAGCGATCGGCTGAGCAACCACAAGGAGCGAGAAGATGTAGGACCCGCGCATGGTGGCGATGTTTTTGAACCGAGTCGAAGCTTGATCACCTTTTAAAGCGAGGTTATTATTTTGGGCACATATTCACGAGCAGATCATACCGAGGTCATGCATAGTTTCCATGCAGTACCAAGTCCCGATGCACGCGAACAACTGACGACGGATCGATCATCCGGCGTCGTCTAGGAACCTTGTTTTGGGAAGTCGGCGAAAATTTCAACAAATGACCCCTTGATATGACCTAGAAGCTCACAGGTGTACGGTCAACCGACAGCTTCGCCATATGGATGGCGTCTCGAACGAGCTTCGTGTTCTCGTGTAGAGGGACTGCTGAGCATCTTCGTTCAGCCCCGTGCCTAGTAAGCGGACGTTTGAGTGCCCCATACAACGCATTTCGGACGTTGACGAGACTTGGCTCCTGAGGTGGTCAATTAAAGCAACGACACTACCGCGTCGACGGCCGAGATGGTAGATAGCCTGCTGTAGCATCATATGATGGGAAGCATGTGATTCCTGAAATTCAGTCAACCAATTCGCGAATCCTCGGCCAAGGATATGGCGATGAGCAAACTATGTCGACAACCGGCATCGCCGATCAAAATAAGCGCTCTGCTGTGAATGCGCCATGTGTCCGCTGGACCGTTGCCATTGCCGATAAGAACAAGAATTTGCGATTGGGTAAACTCCGCGTAGAGCTGCGACTTAACACGCGGCAGGTGCGGGGAGAGTCCGGACACTTCTACTTCCACAGGGCTTTGTTCGCAAGGTGTCGACCTCCTGATCTACGATAGCTATCAGTGCATGTATCTCCTGACCGTCACCACTCTCCTGACCGTCACCACACAACTATTGTCCTAGACTAGACAATATAACCTGTTAGAATGGAGAGCGACTTGAATATGCGTACGACATGAGAAGTTCATACCTTCACGTCCAGCTACGAGAGAATATTCGTCACCATACGCTCTTTCTTCTCAAATTGACGACCCACGTGGCGCGTTATCGATTCTCAATGAACGGGTTCAAACTTCCCAGACTTTCCGCAGCAGCTACATAGGTTCTAAGGAGTGTTGTGTGAAGTCAATCAGCCAGCTGGGTGCTCGCGAAGGTCATTATCTGACGATAGGAGGGTGGCAAGAGTAAAAGCAAAGTGAACTTAGTGAAGGCACGTCGAGGCCTAACAACGCCAATCAGATCGGCGGGCCGGGTGATTTTTCCGTGCGGAGCCCCGCAAGCCAAACTCGACCCATCCCTCCGCTGCTTTTCGACTTCTTGGGCTCCTTTTAGCATCTGCTTGATGCGTTTGACCCTAGGCTGCTCAAAATGTCCTCTTGAGGCTTCATCGACATCGCATTTCCCTCGTGAAACCAGGTTCTGGCAGACTAAACGCTGTGAAAAACATCTCCGGGAATAACGGGAATCCAGAGGATTGTTTCGGAGGTTCTCTCGACGAGTTCAATTCTACCCTCTACTTACGCCTTATTGCCTTGGGGTCGATCATCGCTATCATTCACTTCACAGTCGAGTACAGGACAAAGTCGTTCTGCACATTTCCAGACATAATCAGTTGATCCAGATCTAGGATTTCTTGTGGGTACGTCGGACTACGATGGCGTATAATGAATTTTGAAGACGAGGGATTGGCCGGACGCCATCTACTCGTCTGGCAGACATGGCTGATCCATCGCATAATTGCCCAACCTCTGTGAGTAGTATCCAGACCACGGTAGTGTCGCGATGCATGATGACGAGGAGTATATGCTAGGCAGCAATACATTATATCGTGGCCAGCATCCGTCTCAATCGAAGGGCGACGAAAAGCCCCCTTGCAACCGACCTCGCCCCTCCTGACCGGCAAGCGACAGCAATATCTGTGGTTCTCTCAGGCCTTCTCTTCGGCATTCTCATCGCAAGAGTCCCAGCTGTAATCATCGCAGAGTCTGCCTCGTGGAGAGTGGTGTATTATTTGGCCATCGGCGTGCAGTATCTAGTCTTGATCGGGAATTATCCTCGAATATATGACCAAAGTTGAAAGCACAGGAGGGTGATGTCCTTGGCAGAATATAGGCTCGCGATGCTCGAGTCAACTGTTGGAGCAGTAAATGTGGGTTTATCTTCCAACGTCTCATGCATTACACGTCCGCTAGGCTAGAACGATCCAGTCAATCTGATATCTCTGATCGACGCCCCTACAAAGACCGTGAATGTTCCTGTAGGCCGAACCCATTTCTGGCTCGGGGTATCCCAAATACTGCGAGCGTAATGATTGATCAGCTACCCGTCAGAAACCAACAAATGACCGGCGGCCTACCTCATGTCCCTTGTGCTCAGGGTGATACTCACGAACGAACTCGCCCCAACACCCAGGATGACTTCTTCGAACCCTCTTAAAACCTTCTTTGGTTCTCCTGCACTCGCAGGATACGCAAGGTAGACCTGCGGTATCTCTGTGCCCGCAAATGCACCAGTATTTGCTACCGTGAACTTGATAACCTGTGAGGTCCCGGATGCAATGATGGATAACGAGGAGTAGTTAAATGTGGTATAGGAAAGTCCGAAACCGAACTCGAATCGGGGAGTAATGTTCTTCGAGTCCATGTAGCGATAGTCGAGAAGAAGCTTCTCAGTGTATGGGATCTAGCATCGACGTCGTTGTTGAGATCAAGGTTCCCCACAGCCACTGACCGAACTCACCTCTGGGAAACCGAGGCTGTTGTAAATGATAGTAGTACCATAATCGCTCTCGTTCTGAAGGAAGCTATCAGTGACTAAACAAGACATGAAACTATAATCAGATACTGACATCGGCGATACCGAAAGGAAGTCGCCCGCTGGGATTGTATTTGCCATACAGAACGTCTACAATCGAAGGACCAGTCTGTTCGCCGGGAGCCCCGGCGTAGATGATTCCGGTAATGTTGGGATGAATATTCCATCCCAGATGGATTGGTCCGACGGAGTGAATTATAGCAATCGTATTGTTGCAAACAGCAGCTACTTCCTCAACCTGTTATCTGGAGCTCAATATTGAAGAGACAGAAAGACTTCAACGCGGACGAACCAGGCTGCCACCTTTCCACCATAGATCTAAATCGTTCCTATCACCTTGGTTTCCAACCACGGTATCGTAGGCGCCAAGTTCTCCGCTCATCCTGAGGGCGAACATTGTCAGTGTCAAGAAGGGATTGGTTATGAAGGGAGCAACCACTTACGCGTTGACGAATACGAAGGCTACATCTTTTCCGTTCGCAGCGTTGACGCCTGCAGTCAGATCATTTGATAAGGATGTCGTAATCGCAGCCTTGGTCCCAACGAAGGCAGTGATAGCGTCGATGGGAGGTACAATAAATTCAAGTGAATTCGACCCAGAACCCCACCTTCGAACCGGCAGGTCAGAACTGCACGAAATGTTTGACTTCGTAGAGGTGACATACCCTATAGACATAGTCCCATCGTTACACTCGTTCAGATCATTGCACTTCAGATTTGGCAGCTTTGCATCTTGACCAATGACGGCCATAGACTTGATCCTCGAGGCATCTACGGGTAACCCCCTGATTGTCGACCCAGACGGCGTACCGGTGGTAGTGGTGCGATTATTCTTCAAGAGGACAGCGGATGCTGAAGCAATCTCACGCACGAGCGCTGTATGGGCATCGCTTCGAACGGATACGCCCAGGTTGAGGGGTCCCGATCCATCAGAATGCTGAGCGTCGTAGTTGACGGGAGGGTATCCCTATACAGTATGGTCATTGGTAGTCCGAGGCTGTGTTGTTGCACAATTTGAACTCACAGAATCCTGTCCAAATCGATACCAGGGAGCGAGGATCCGTGTAACCATTTGATTGAGCCTCTGTTTCCCTTTCAAGACATGGATACAAAAAGAAAAACATTTTCATACCCCGGTCGTGACTTCGCCGCTGTTCACGGCACCTTTCAGTCCACTGGTTAGGGAGTTGAACGAACCACCGCCTGCGCGCAGAATGGGAATACAGTTCCAAAGGGTGAGGTAAAACACGTGCCAATTACAATGTAGTCTCCAGGCTGTTCCATATCAAGTCCAGCATTGGCGTTCTCCGCGGCCGAATCGTGTGTTGCTCCCCAGTCACTCACCACATAGCCTGTCGGAATCTTCGGTGAGAATGAGACCAAAGGAAAGGTAGTGATGTACGTACCCTTGAAACCGTCCCGCTGTAGGAGCCCGTTAGGCCCAAGTAATCCAGCATTATGGCAGCTCGACGTCCCATTGAACCGGTTGTAAGCACACATCACGGACGCGACTCCGGCCTATGAAGTCATTCAACCACGACGACAGTATCTCAACGTATAGCAGTATTCACCTCGATACTCCGAAGGAATGGATACCAGTATATTTCATTGAGCGTTCGGTCATCTACATTCGCGGAGAGACCGTAACGCCAATGTTCCTGATTATTCGCGATCAGGTGTTTCGCGCATGCTTGGACACCCACGCTTTGCACTCCGGTAATCGTCTCAAAGGCGCCTTCTCCATTCAGATAGGGATCGGGTCCGAAACTGGATTCGGATTAGTGAATATATCGGTAGGCATGATTCGACGCGCACCTCTCCCATCCTCGACCAGCTTTCGGATTCCGCATCTGTCAACAGTTAGTTGGTCCAAGACAGCGGGCATGAGAGAAACACGACCAACAATATCCATGGAAGGCCCTAGGAACACGCTACAGACGCAACATAAGCCTTCAATCGTGACGTCCGTGGCTGGAGACGTACTGGATGCCCTTCCCCCGAAACTCCTCTCCCATCGCCTGGCCCCTCGCTCGCATGAGTCTCCGACTGAACGTCGACGCGGTGTTGATCCCGGACGGAAAGCCCGTCACGCCTTTACTGAGCCGTACCCCCGCCGGGCCGTCGTTGAAGCAAAACGAAGGAATACCGAGCCGCGAAACGGCGGTCGTATCGCCAACGCATCGGCCTAGCTGCGTATCAGACTCCAAGTTCGAAACATCAAGGGGGTTGGTTAGACGTACGCTTTGAGCTCAACTGCCCAGTCCCAGTCACTATCCCAAGCTTCTCGTCTAATGTCATCTGAGCGACCTTTGCAATCGCTAAGGCATTGCTATCGTCCCAAGATCCTGACAACGAGAGCAACGTAAGCCAATCAGAGAAAACGACTGCGGATTGTGCGTACTTAGCGTAAAGGCATTGCTTTCGGTGAATAATAAACTCGCCAGAAATAAGGAAGTTGGAAGTAGCATCCGAAAATCTGTAATTTTTCGGGGTCAGTGGTTGGTGTATCAGTGGGGTTCGCAGAGACTTACCAGCGGGCTCGGTCAAGAGTTCGACATCAAGTACCTTCGCTTAAGTACCATCTCCACCCCATCAATGCTTCTTTTTGACAGGCATAGCAGTGCACAAGACCAAAACAGGTGGCTACGAGTCGTTTGTTCTTCGCGATCAAATTTGCAGCGATGATTGATGCTATGTGGCCGAATAACGGGCCCCGAGACAAGCCGAGGGTAGATGGAGGGCATTCTGCACCGTAGAGGTCGTTATGAGATACTGAATTCGTACATTCTCAGACCGTTGCAAAGGCAGGCTTGAAGCCACAGCTGACGTTGAGAGTAAGAGCAGGATGTCGGAAGTCGAGGCGCGTGCTGGCGCGTGACATGAAAATAATCGACAAATCAAGGTCATCAAATCTCGCGTAGATCACAAAATTCCCTAGATAGTGCAACTTCTTCGGATACAGGTCGTGAGCCTTTGGCGGAATTGAGACTCTAAGAGGTTTACGCATTACACGACTGCGTCATCGCTTCATGACAGCAGATGGTGGCAAGGTCGTAGATCCGGACTCGGAGGCATAGTGCAATATCATACCAGCAGGGTCAGCAGGTCATCTAACACATAACGACATCATACATATGATCGGCTTCTTGTAAGATAGGGCCCAGGTAAGATAGGGCCCAGGTAAAACGCGCAAACATCACGTGGTGTTACACTGCTGTGACAATCTCATTAAGGACGCGTCCGGGACCTATCCGAGAACACCCATGCGCGACGCACACACGCAGTTGCCCCATATTTGCACCAAAGCCCCTTCATTTCCCACCTACTCGATCCCCTGTCACTTTTTGTATCGTGAATATCTGTTACATGTCATGACAGCCCCCCGAATTCCTTAGAGCGGCACGAGTGTCTTGCAAGGCTGATAGGTATTATATAGGTAGATTTTCCCGTACCAGAGAATGCGAGGATAGCGGGGGTGTCGGTCCATTTATATGGAGACAAGTTTTGCCATGCAAAGTCATGATAAGAGCCTTTTGTCTACTCTGCCGCCTAAGGCCTCAGCATGGTACAGCCTGTTGCCTTGCCCTGTGTGATGAGCCACTGTTAGAGTGTCTTCATAATGACTACTTCAAGCCTTGACTATGTCTTTCACTTGCGGGGACGCGTCAAATGTGCCCACATCCACTGATCAGTCCCGTAAATGGCAGTTTTTGGCGGCATTTTCTTAATGGCCTTTGCAAACGGGACAAAATTAAAAATTCGGCCCCATAGCCTCCTTTTTATTTGCTATATCTAGAAGGCTATGCGGTCAGTTTCCGGTTTATATCCATTTGCGGAGGCCATTAAGATTTTCGTCCATTGTCACGCAAAATCACGCAAAATCACGTGACGTTTGCGCGTTTTACCTGGGCCCTATCTTAAAACGCGCAAACATCACGTGGTGTTACACTGCTGTGACAATCTCATTAAGGACGCGTCCGGGACCTATCCGAGAACACCCATGCGCGACGCACACACGCAGTTGCCCCATATTTGCACCAAAGCCCCTTCATTTCCCACCTACTCGATCCCCTGTCACTTTTTGTATCGTGAATATCTGTTACATGTCATGACAGCCCCCCGAATTCCTTAGAGCGGCACGAGTGTCTTGCAAGGCTGATAGGTATTATATAGGTAGATTTTCCCGTACCAGAGAATGCGAGGATAGCGGGGGTGTCGGTCCATTTATATGGAGACAAGTTTTGCCATGCAAAGTCATGATAAGAGCCTTTTGTCTACTCTGCCGCCTAAGGCCTCAGCATGGTACAGCCTGTTGCCTTGCCCTGTGTGATGAGCCACTGTTAGAGTGTCTTCATAATGACTACTTCAAGCCTTGACTATGTCTTTCACTTGCGGGGACGCGTCAAATGTGCCCACATCCACTGATCAGTCCCGTAAATGGCAGTTTTTGGCGGCATTTTCTTAATGGCCTTTGCAAACGGGACAAAATTAAAAATTCGGCCCCATAGCCTCCTTTTTATTTGCTATATCTAGAAGGCTATGCGGTCAGTTTTCCGGTTTATATCCATTTGCGGAGGCCATTAAGATTTTCGTCCATTGTCACGCAAAATCACGCAAAATCACGTGACGTTTGCGCGTTTTACCTGGGCCCTATCTTATCAGGAAAATCTCTCGTGTGGTCAGAACTCGCACCAGGGGACCGGCAAGACGTTTGAAGGGCATCTACCGAGAGGGGATGTGCGGTATCCTCACACTTTGCGGCGAGAGTCAGAGACCAGGTAGGTAGAAAAAATAAGGCTACGCCTCGATCGTGAGGGGGTACGGCATTAGACCTGATATGACGCAGGTAGAGCACGAAGTTTGACAGAGCGTCGGAGATCATAGCTGTTCAGATTGGTAGCCCCACAGCATACAGCAGCGCGAAGAGGATACACGGTGAGGCGTCAAGAAAAACAAAGTGATAATATGACTTGGACACTCGGATGTCCTCATAAACGTGAATTTGGGGACAGAACAAAGATACGTGGGGGTCCCGCCGGATCGCGAGAATTCGCACCGATGGATGGAACAAGCGGGCGCAGCTGAGAGGAACCAAGGAGCGCCGCCATGTAAAGAATAAGCGAAAAGAAGAAGGAAAGAAGACGCACGAGAGCTCGTCCCGGACAAGAGCACAGGACCCCAACATTCAAAGCTTCGTCCTATATCTGTGAGCGTCGTATAGGCGACAGTCTCAATATACGTAGAAACTGGGCTCTGAGTTTATAGGTGCTTAGCCGCGTTCCAGAGCTATGCGGACATGTTAAAGTTTGTAGGGGGTAGGCACGTTGTGTGGTAAACGAGTGATATTCCTGTACTCGACGTACAGTTTATATAGTTTTCTATAAGTAAATTTTCTATGAAAATTGTAACTAAAATTGTAAGTGGTTGGTAAGTATATGAAAACGAATGAATAGGAAAATTATCTCGATGCTTCAGCATCGAGAAGACGGAACTCTAATATTAGTAACATGATCGGTATGCTTACCGATCACGCGGGTCGGCAGTCCTCGGTGCGTCATACTTGAGGCGGCCTGTGCCAAGTCACACTTCTAACACTCCCCCTGACGGGTACGGCTTTTGTTGAGATTGAGGATGTCGACCATATGTTCGTGAATGACACGTGAAAGGGGTTTTGTAAATATGTCGGCGGGATTTTCGGTGGTAGGGATATGGATGACTTCGATGTCTTTTTCTTGGACGCGTTCGCGGACATAGTGATGGCGGATGTCGATATGCTTCGCGCGGGAATGACCTTTAGTTGATTGGGCGAGCGAGATTGCCGAAGTGTTGTCGACACGGATGGTAGCGGGAAGTGCTTGGGCTAAGTCAATTTCTAACAGGAAGTTATGTATCCAAAGCGCCTGTTGCGCTCCCCGGGTGAGAGCCATGTATTCGGCTTCGGTTGTTGATAGTGCGACGGTATTTTGCCGTTTCGAACTCCAAGAGACTGGGCCTCCAGCCATCATAAAAACGTAACCTCCTGTCGATCTACGCGTGTCCAGATCTCCCCCGTAATCCGCGTCAACGTATCCGATGGGTTTAAGTTCTTCCTCCTTTGAGTATGTGAGACGGTAGTCCAGGGTCCCTTTAATGTATCCTAGAACATGTAGGAGAGCGTGCCAATGTGCTGGTCCGGGATTCGACTGAAAACGAGCCAGTAGTCCGACTGAATAGGATAGATCAGGGCGCGTCGCGACCTGAGCCCACATCACCGATCCAAGTACCTCTCGGTAGGGTTTATCTCGCATGAAGATTTTATCGGCTTCAGGTTGTGGGGATGGTGATTCGACGAGTTGAATTCCTGTTGGTAATGGAGTGTTGTGTGCGTTACAGTCGGCCATCCCGAACCGTTCGAGGACGCGTTCGAGATATTTTCGTTGGGAAAGGGAGATGGCGCCGGTTTCATGGTCTCGGTCGACGCGCATTCCTAGGACAAACTTCAACTCCCCCATATCCTTCGTTTCGTATTCGGCGGCTAGTTCGTCTTTTGCTTGTTTTTCACCTTTGGTGGTAGATGACGCGCCGATGGTGTCGTCGGTGTATGTGTTGGTTATGGTCCGCTCGTTTTCGATTAGTCTAGACCGAACACAGCTGTCGGCCCGTGATTGAATGTAGCCGAGTTTGTTGTAGCATGCGTTGAGGGTATGCCACCAATCGTAGCCTCCTTGCATCATTCCGTAAAGGGTTTTGAGGAGAAGGCAAACCTTCCCCTCCCCCCCTCGAAGCCCTGGCGGAGTGCGCATGTATACAACGTGTCGGTTTACGCTGTTGAGATAGGCGGATACAAAATCAATCTGCCACAGGCGGAGTCCCAGCCTCGCGGCAACGGCGACAGTAATCCGAATAGATTCCAAACGTACGACGGCAGCGTAGGTTTCGTCATAATCCTCCCCATGTATCTGCGTGTAACCTTTCGCAACGAGTCGTGCCTTCCGTTTGGTGATGTTGCCGTCGGCATCGTATTTGTTGGCGTATACCCACATACAGCCAATTATCTTCTTTCCCTCCGGCACATCGGATTCATCCACCAAACGAAAGACTTCACGGGATTGTAAGACTTCGAGCTCGGCCTCCATGGGTGGGACCCAGAGGTCCGGGCGCTGCATGGCTTCTCCATAATGCTTGGGGACATATGTGTCGGAGGATGTGGTGGAATCAAGGGATGTGAGGTAAGCGTGGGCGCTGCCGGCGAGGAGAGCGCTTGGGCGTGTCTTGTTGGATGCCCAGTCTTCCCCAGCAGCCCGTGCGCTTTCTTCGTTGGCCAGGGTCTCACGCGCTGCAATAATCGCAGAGGATGGGTTTGCGTTCACAAGACGTGAGGAACGCCGGAGTGGAGGTGCCGGTACCGCGGCATGCGGGGCATCGGTATCTCGGTTAGGTACCGGCTCAGGGACCGAGGCGGATGGATCAGGCACCGGGTGTAGCGGCCCATCAGTGTCTCGGACCCGTGCGGCTACAGGTTGCTTCGCATGTATGATGGGCGGGGTGGAGGTGTTTACGGGTGGTACCTCGGAACCCAGTAGATCATCGTCTTCGTAGACAGTCAACGCCCTGTGTCCCATTCCTTCCTCGAATATGACATCGCGACTGGTGATGATTGCTCGGGTGTGGCGATCAAATAATTTGTATCCGTTTTGTGAATACCCGATCATGACATACTTGATCGATCGAGGGTCTAATTTTGAAGTAACCAGTTCCTCCGGGATCTTGGCAAACGCGTCACAGCCGAAAGGTCGCAGATGTGCGACACCCTGTCGCTTTCCTGTCCATTTGTGTTCGGGGACTATTCCAGGGTGTCGAGAGGATGGGAGTCTATTCCGGAGGTAGATGGTGGTGGTAGCGGCTTCTGCCCAGAGGAACTTCGGGAGGCCGCTGTCGGCAAGCATGCATCGCACACCTTCTATAACGGTGCGTATACAGCGTTCAACCAATCCGTTTTGGCCATGTGCGTAAGGGGTGCTGAATTCTAGAATGATCCCATGCGTCTGGCAGTAATTACGCCATAGGTCATTAAACCATTCTCTTCCCGCGTCTATTCTTACACTCTTCAACTTCTTCCCTGTCTGTCGCTCGGATTCCTTGTGGTAGATTTCAAAAGCCGTAAGTGTCGTTCCAGCGTCTTTCCTTGAGAGAAAGAAACCCATCATCCGGATTGTTCCCCCATCGACGCAGAGCATCATGTACAGGGCACCACCCAGGGAACTCACGGTTGAAGGGCCCCACAGGTCGATATGCACCTTGACGTTTGCATCAGCTTCCGGGACAACGGTACCATCATAGGGCCTAGCGGTATGCTTGCCGTATATGCAGTCTTCGCAAATCCCTTTAACTTCCATGTCGCCTTTAAAGTTTAAGCCGTCAACGAGGTTCTTCTTGGCGAGTTCACGGATTCCGGACACCCCTGCATGCCCGAAGCGACGGTGCCAGACGTCTATTGGGACCGGGTTATCGAGGGATTTTGCCACCATTGCAGCAGCCGTCGATTTGTTGGTAGCGGTCGCTTTAATTAAGGGGACCGTGGAGTCCGGGAGTGGAGGTGCCGAGCTACTCGTTTCGAGGAGGTATAGACCGCTAGATCCCTTCCCTATCATGAAGAGCCGACCGTCGGGGGCGACGAAAGCGGCACGGCCCCCTGAGAAGTGGATTGAGAACCCTGCTTTGTCGAATTGGGCGATGGATACGAGGTTGGCGGATAATTCAGGGGTGTGCAGAGCGTTTCTGAATATAAGTTCAGTCTCGTGTCCCTCGACTGTTACATATTTCGTGACCGTTCCCTTCCCAAGGATCCTGAACGATCCCCCCTGGTTCGCGGGTTGTCCGGACAAGGGGGGGTTAAATTCGACGTATTCGGTGAAGTCCGCTCGTTCAACGAAGCAGTGATCACTTGCTCCAGAATCGGCATAGGTGAGTCGTCGTTTCGACGCCGCCATTATCTTTGTTTCTTCTGGGTTGGCGAAGTAGGTTTCCACGGCGTCGGCGTGTCCCGCTAATATAGATGAGGGGACGAGCTGTGATTCGATTGGGGATAGGTTGTAGGCTGGGTGCTGTAAGGTGTCGGTGGGATGTGATCCGATTGGGGATAGGTTATAGGCTGGGTGCTGCAACGTGTTGGTGGACGCCATCAGGGCGTATGTGACACGGGAAGTGTTATCTGTGGCGTTCGCTGTTGTGGCGTCCGCGATGTTCGCGGTGGCCGTTGGGGTGTTCGGTTTTGCCGGTGTGGGGGTCTTCTCGGTATTCGAGGTTCGACCGCGGTTTCTAAAATGAGGAGGGAACTGACCTTCTTTCCCTCCTCCCGGCCAGTAGCAATTCTCGATGGTGTGGCCGGTACGGCCGCAATTTGTGTTGATGCATTTTAGGTTGGATTTATTCGATGTTTTGATCTGGAGGGCGGTCGCAGAGGTTTGTGCAGGTGTGTTCTGTTCCTTGATCCGCTCCCAGTGAAGATTTAACGTGGCTATAGCGTCAGCCGACGTGCTCGCAGAGTATAGGACTGACACGATTATATTCCAATCCCTGGGAAGCGACGCCAAGACGATTGCCTGGAACGCTTTATCGTCGATCCTTGCTCCTTTCTCCACAGCCATCATCCATCTGGTGCGGAGGAGCGTGATGTGTTCGGTGAAGTCCCCATTGTCGGAGAGCTTTGTGTTTCGGAGGGTACGCTCGGCTAGGGCGGATGCGTTCTCGTCAGTTAGACCATATATGGCGGTAAGCGATTTCCAAGCTTCTGCGCCCGTTCCGTCCATTTTGATGCCGTACCCCATGGGGTTCTTGCAGTTGTAGATGATTAACGCGGCAACCCACGCGTCTCGGTTATTCCATTCATTGGTCGATGGAGAGTGTGATTCCCAGATCGTCGGTTCGGGTGGAAGTGCACCGAGTGGAAGTGGGGAGGGTTTCTCGATCTTGCCTTCGAGATATTCGATGGCACCACGGAGTCTCGCAGCGAGGAGAATGCGGGCTTTGAAGCCGACGAAGTTTGTTCCGTCGAACTTCTCATTTTCAGGGAAAAGCGGCGGGTTACTGTTTGTAGTAGGCGTAGTCATCGTGTAGAGCTGGTGTGTTTTGTAATGTGATGTGTATTAGCTCGAATGTAAAGTGTGGTCGTTTTATGCGTGCCTGGGATGTGAGCGCTAGCGCAAGCGGGAGCCCGATAACCTGTTAAAGTTTGTAGGGGGTAGGCACGTTGTGTGGTAAACGAGTGATATTCCTGTACTCGACGTACAGTTTATATAGTTTTCTATAAGTAAATTTTCTATGAAAATTGTAACTAAAATTGTAAGTGGTTGGTAAGTATATGAAAACGAATGAATAGGAAAATTATCTCGATGCTTCGGCATCGAGAAGACGGAACTCTAATATTAGTAACATGATCGGTATGCTTACCGATCACGCGGGTCGGCAGTCCTCGGTGCGTCATACTTGAGGCGGCCTGTGCCAAGTCACACTTCTAACAGGACAGAAAGAGACCAAGGCATGTAAGATAGGATAAGAGAGCTCATCCGGAACGAAAGCACAGGACCCCTGCAGTCAAAGCTTCGTCACTGCGTCTGTGACGCCATCGTATAGGCGACAGCGTCAGCATACGTAGAAACTTGGCTCTGAGTGTAAGGGGTGCGTAGCCGCGTTGGAGAGAGCTATGTGGCGCAGAGGGTCAAAGGGGAGGACATATAGGGGCGAAGGAGGGCTAGCGATCACTGACGCAGACATGGTCGAGGGGCAACGGTGTCTGAAAAAACACGAGCGGCGAAGGTTTGGGTTTATATAGACAGCTAAAGGCACCAATCGATGTATCGATAACCTAATCCCGGGATGGATTCAGATAGCGAGATTGGTTTGGAGCGTGCTCGGGTCATCCCGCGATGACGAGCTGACAGCGACACTAAGTGCAGTGACACCGGAGAACCAGGGACACAGGACAAAAGCAGGGCAGATGGGTAAAACCAAGCAGCCAACCGGAGACCGAGATGGGTTTAAAGTTAGAGGAAATGTGGTTGTTCTCCTTCGTTCGTTTATTCTCATATACAACATGACGAGGCTGGAGAAACCCGTGGTGTGAAGTGCAGCACCGTTTCCGTGTGTATCAGCATGGGCAAGGTAAGGAGTATCTCCATCCTCCTGAGGAGGGAATGGGAAAGAAGCCTCCTAAAGGGAGTTCCGAGACAAAGGGCCCTCAGCTTTGTCTGTAGATCCCGCGCTTAGAACAGTCAGAGTTGAAGACAAAGTGCGCATACATACGTTAGTGATTCCTCCAAATATAACGGTGGCCTCGAGGGGGGCGGGGAATGCACAGAGTAGTGACCTGAAGGAGCTTGAGTCACCCAGAACATCACGGTCGGAGCTGGTGGCGGGATCATCGACGGGATCCTGCGCGGGATCTAGCCGAAGCCATGTGTGCAGCATACGCCGCATCGGGAAAATTCCTCCTTGCGGTCTGCCAGCACGGTGGTTCGGCCTTGTCTCGGAGTCGTCTTGCTTGTCTTGATATCTTTGTGATTCTTTGGGAGGTCTTTGAGCATCTCTGCATTCGAAAGCCTCTCACTCAGTCGGTGCTATCTCAGCAAGTCGGTCTTGACAAGACTCAGACCACCGTCATTTTTCAACACTTTTTAACCTCGTCCCACCTTCAAGCCTGTCAGGATGAGACGCAGATAGGACGCCTCAAACTTACCCAGGAAAGCATAGCCGGTTGACAACCCTGAAAATCGGGCTAGGGATTTTGGTTCGTCTTGGCATTGCTTGCAAGGCTGTAGAGAATTCAAATTAACAGGTAGCGACATGGCACAGCAGTTGCAAGTCGTCGCAAGTTAGACCTTTCTCGTTCCACGAGTGACGAGGCCTACACAGACTTGTTTTGTCCTAATCCAATCTGTGGTTCGGAACCGTAGGCCGCACATGGACTTCCATCCCCGTAACTCTCTCCTTGCGCCATGTACATGCACTATCTGAACTGAAGGATTTTGTGTAGGAGAAAAGTAGCCCTGGCTTGTCCCTGACGAGGCGATTGATATACGCAAATTCGCGCTTCTCAAGACCCCAAGTAACGGTCGACGACAGCTATCTGGCACGATGCCCCCCGCGCATGATGCTAACGTTGGCGGTCGATGGTTACTATGCTAAGAATGTTCATACGCTGTACAGAAAGAGACGTCAGCCTCTACGTACGTCACTCTGAATGTGCGTCGCTTATTCTTCGTCGTGTCCCCCAAGATACTAACAATGTAGTCCGATAGGGCTCTCATCCAAACGCACTGTTGGTCGTTCATTCGATGAACAGTCGACAATTCCCCAGTCGATGCCGTGTAGATCGGAGACTGCCGAGGTGAGAGGTAAAGGCGCCAGAAATAAATTTGAATCTCGGGTTATGCGCATCAAAGTACGCGGGGATGAATCTTTCTCTCACTCTCTGACCCTTCGTCTACGGACACTGGTGGCCGCCGTATGAATGCAAACATTGCGGGGTCATGAAACTCTTTGGCGAACCTTGTTCTCACCGGGCCCCGCTCTAAGACCTTGATCACAGTGATAGAGTCAAAGATCTTTGGCGCAGTAGAAATGGAGATTCTCTCTCTACGGAGTAAACGACGCAGGTAAGCAGGTTGTTTTTCAACCCCTTTCTAGATCCCGAACCAGGTCTAGCTTACAGAAACGCCCGCCCCTTTTCACCTACCATTCTTGGTAGGTAACCAAGTATTATCTCACAGGTCATACCGCACAGAGTATGCCCGACGGCGCTATCCTCATCATTTTACATATCCGCATGGACGAAATGTTGCGTTTCGAATGCGGCCCTTCGAGTGCGGCCCTTCCTCAGGTACTATGGAGCTCTACTTCTCTCATCATGAGAAAGTATCCAAAGCGAGGTCTGGGGTCGCTCTTCAATTCTATAAAAACCCAGCAGGTCCCACCATTTCTCGTTAACCTCCCACTTCCAGTCTTACTCCAGAATGCTGTTCAAATCGGGCGCCTTCGTCTCTCTCCTCGCCACCACCGCTGCTGCTCTACCCGCTGCGCAGGCGGAGTGTGTGACCTGTCCTGCTACCGATCTTGATGGATTGGCCCTCGTAGCCGGTAGCGGTGGATCGATGGGAACTCCCAGGTTCTGCGGGTGCGTAGGGCTTGGTTGCTGTGCATTCATGAAGCTGACGCTGTTCTCACCAGTTACTCTGCGGACGCAACGGGTGCCTCCGGGCCCCAGGTTACTTGCTTCTACGGTGTACGTTTTCATTCCGCGATGCTATATACGAACAAGATCTCACGGTTTTCATAGTCTGGAGGAGGCTTGTTCTCCCCTTCTGGTCCCTCTTGTCCGCCAACCGCTCCTTTTGTATCGTGCTAGTTGCAGTGAGTCACTGACTTGTCGCTCTTTGTCATGAAAATGACGGACCATGGGAAATCAGATTACCCACGACAGCGGGATCGCTTGAACTGGGTGCCGCCTCGTTCGAGAGCTTGGCTCGCATTGCATTGGAGGAGTCGTCAGGAGATCAGCAGTTATTCGAAGCTAGTGCCAAAGGAGTAGATCGTATGATCCTGCGCTTTGGATACATAGGGCAAGATATGGAGGGTAATTGCTCTGAATTAGAGATGACATCGAGTCCGCCAGAACTATATCTCTTGCTTCCATCTTGATAGGATAAGAAACGTGTCGGTGTATTGCTCGAGTCGAAATCGGTCCATTGAAGCTTCTCCAGCGGCTGAGCTATGGTGAGGGTCTCGCCTGGGCTCCCTGCCCGTAATCGTGACGTCAAATTGAGTGGAAGGAGCGCAATAGTGACACAACGTCTTTCGACCAGGGAGGCTGAAAGTCAGGAAGGAAAGTTAGAGCCATAGAGTCCTTGCGCGTGGCATACCGAGGTCCTTTCCTCGGGCGCGCTTTCCGTTTCTTTCTTCGATATGAGCGTACCTCGACAACATACAGAACATTAGATACCAGTACTTACGGCGAGGTGGATATGGTGTGAGTGTGAGTATGAGATGCCGCTGGGCCGGAAAAAGCCATGATGGTAAGGGCAGGAACCGAACACTTCTTCGGCCGTCCACCCCTGACTTTCGACCATCATGTCGAGTCCAAGACCATTGCTGAATATCCCCTCTTACCCCTCTAGTCCCCTCTTTCCCCTTCGCGCCGTGCGGAGACATTTTGCCGCCGAATGAACTTGGAGCGCGATGGCATGCAGCGCTGGCGCGGTAATAACGGATTTTTGTTGTAGATGCACAGCAAATGGCGGGGGTGAAAGGTCTATTCGGCCGAATCCGTCAATGCTATTAACGTATTATGACTGTTAGGTCAAGCCGCCTCTCAAGTAGCGGACAGTCGTTTGACTTTCATATCTCCCAGAAGTCGCCCGAAGCCGTCAAACGACGCAATCATTGCCAACATTTTAGCATCCACATGGCCGAATGGACCCCTGTAATCTCCTCACCCATCGTAAGCCCTGCCATTTTCATCATTTTAACGAAGTCGGCCGCTCTAGATTCGTCTCGTAGGGTTATAAAAGCAGATAGGCGTTGCACCGAACTCGTCAAGCCCGCCCAGTTCTAGAAGCCCTCCTTCGTGATGTTGTTCAAACTCTCGGCTCTCGTTTCTCTCCTCGCTTGTACTGCCGCCGCTCTGCCTGCTGCGCAGTCGGACTGTGCGACGTGCCCCTCCGCAGACCAGCTGGTGGGTACCACATCGTATACGCTGGTGGCTGGGAGCGGTGGGACAATCGGTGTTCCCCGGTACTGCGGGTACGTGGGCTTTAGTTACTGAGATTGATCTTGAAGTTCTAATAGTTCATCAGTTATTCCACAGACGCATCAGGCGCCTTAGGCCCGCAAATTACTTGCTTCTACAATGTGCGTAGTTGTCCTTCCAATGATCTCGTAACAGGCATCGTCTGATGAACCTGGTAGAACTCCGGAACCCTGTTCTCTGGTGCTAACCCCGTCTGCCCACCTATCGCCCCTTTAGTGACGTGCAAGTGGCAGTGAGTCGTTCGTCTACACCTTAACGAAACGAAAATACTGAACTTCTATTTAGATAGATAAATGAGATGGCCTTCACTCACCTGCGACTCCGGCTTCTTCGGGTAGAAATGAAAAGAAGACCGTGACTTTACCTAGAATTGGACTTCTCCACTAGAGCTGACATACTGTTTGGATATATAGATAGGCGTGTTATACTGAATGAAATTCCTAAATTCCTGCATGCACGACTGGAATATCTAGTCAGTGAGGCCGAGGAAAATTGAGATAACAACTTGAGATCTCTCGATATTCAGAAATCATCCTCAGCGTTATCTGTTCGATGCACGTGCCAGCAGCCCACGCACGGACCACCTGAAAAATTTCTATATAAACCTCCGCCCAGCCTTCCTGATTTCCTTAGAACATACTCATCAGGATCTATTTTATAGAAACTGACCGAGTCTCGCATTTTTACAAATGCCGCATCCTTCATATCCACTCGATGACCTCCGCGCCCACTCGTTATACCGAGAACACGGCTCTGCTTGCAGAGTCTCGAGGACGTTTGGCTAGCTCTTCTTACGCGCTTGCAAAAGCCGTTCGAGGAGCTCGTCAGCGAGTTGAGCGTTTGTCTGATGGATTTTTCTCTCGTAGTGTTGTACATAGTCATTAGGTACCGTAATTAGCCTTGCAATCAAGCTTTGGTCCTCGTACATCCCCAGCCCAGTTCGGAAAGACTGACAAGCCGACTTCACTTCATTTTCTATGCGGCACGAGTAATAAGGCACATGGATGCTTGGATCTGCTGATTATTAGTGCCTCTAATCGGTTTCCGGCATCTGACACGACTTCAACTCTGCCACGATGCGCGGAAGGTTTGTCCTGCCCGGGAAGGCTACCAGCCTCGTCTCTCTACATCACCACATGCGACATATACCGCGACGCGTCATAGCTTCTAGTATGTTGCGCCAACCGTCGTGGAGCATTTCTGCTCCAGCCCTGGCGGACCATTGTCTATCGTCGTCATCTTTATGTAGAACGGAGGAATTGCGGGCATGGTCAATGGTCATGACGCCATGGTACGAACTTTGATCATTCGTTTCGATTTTGACAGATGCTCTTCCCCTTGCCCTTAGGAAATATGCTCCTTCTGTCGGACAACTCTCACGAGCGTGGTATTTGTCTTGTAAGACGCAAACCTCATAGTGGTAGGTGCTCAAATGGTACTGCTCTTGTGGCTAGGGAGACTTGCCGACTTACCTTACAGAGGGAGAGATTATGCCATGTTCGATGAATAGCCACGAGCTGACACGATGTCATCGAACGTCTCCATGTCTTGGCGGCGTCGTGGAGCCATGAACGCATCATCAGCCTAGCAGAGCTCAGGGACAATTTTCCAATATGGACGGCCTTGGCGCCATACCCACCGCGGGTCCCGCCGGTGAGCATCCAAACAGCCCCCCGGGGAAGATCTCCTAACGCGATCCGAACACCAATAGACAACGATGCTTCTGGATGAACACAAATGAAATGGATCGAAGCAATTGCAATGACATCGACGGTCCCCAAAACGGAAAACATATCAACCCTGTACATCCCTGCACCATTTGACCTGTCACGGCATACAACATACGCGTCTCAAGTTCCGCTATCGTGGCATCGAAACGGTCCCTGGGGTTCCTCATAAGGACTGATTGCCAGGTCGTCTTTCCACTTCCACGGAAGCGATGGGACTCAAGTTCCTCCTCGCCGCTGCCCCCCTCGTTCTCCTAGCCCAAAGCCATCCTACTGACACTGGGTTCGAAAAACGCATCCTCTTCGACCCCGTCTGCGTGCAAATCGAGGGTGCTACGTCATCGGCCACTTCAGTCAGCTATCCAGGTGCGTCGTCATGAGATGTCGAAGAAATACAGTACTCAGAATTCTGGACTTCAGGTAGCCTACGATACGATAAGGACATCTCCCACTGGGCAAGCTCAAGCACGCAGCTTGCGAAGTGCAGTGTACGACCAGGAACGGCAGCCGATGTCGGGATCATCGTGAGTCTGAACTTCCTGTCCAGACAGTGGTTTGTGCTGACTTATGTCGCAGCTCGGGATCGTCGGCTCGACGCAAACTCCTTTCGCGGTATGGTCCTAACCACCCTGTCTACGCGTACTGCTCACGCTCAAGGTTCTGACAGGTGAAAGGTGGTGGTCACGCCTCTAACCCAGGCTTCTCATCGACACCGGGGATTCTCATCGCCATGTCCCGGTTCTCCGAAGTCACCTATGACGCAGCAACGCAAACGGCCGTCATCGGGGCTGGGCTCATCTGGGACGACGTATATGCTGCACTCGCGCCTCATAACGTCAACGTCTTGGGTGGACGCGTGACAGGAGTTGGTGTAGCAGGTTTCACGCTCGGTGGAGGTACGTTTGTCGCGTTTATATTTACTCTAGTTTCAAAGTACCTCATCCGAACAGGCTATTCGTGGCTGACGAACCAACACGGTTTGACGATCGACACCGTCACCGCGTTCGAGCTCGTCAAGCCGAATGGCGCCGTCGTTACAGTCACTCAGGTATCAGACCCGAATCTTTTCTTCGGCCTCAAGGTGCGATTGTTTGTTTCTTGATTCAATCATCTAAACTGACGTCGATCCAGGGCGGCATGAATAACTTTGTATGAATTTCTCCCGCTTTCTTCATATTTCCAAGGCTAAAGATGCGTAGGGAATCGTCACTCGTTTTACCCTCAGAACCTTCCCGCAAGGACAGGTCTGGGTAAGTATCGCGCTATAAACATTATCCTTTCGTATGCCAACGTACTAGACAATAGGGCGGCCTGATCACATACACATTCCCTCAAATCTCCGACGTGGCCGCTGCAACTGCAAGCTTCTCCGCCTCTGTTACAGATCCGAAGGCTAGCATTATTACCACTTATAATTTCCTTCTCGGACAGGTATAGTCCTCTTCTGGTTGACGCTTGATACACTCCTGACCCCTTCTTTAGCCCGGCATCTCCCAACTAGTGTTCTACGATGGCCCCACACCTCCAGCCGGCATCTTCGATGATTTCCTGGCGATACCCCACCTGACTCAGGACGTGTCAACGCGTGACTTCTTATCCCTGGTCAAGTCATCCCCCGCGAACTCTACTTACGGCTCACGGTAAGAGTGCCATTCTTCTCGATCATACTTCGGTGCTTAAACTGTAGCTCCATTGCAGAGGTATCTTCAATACCGTCTCCCTCACGCAGTACACACCCACAATCCTGGCGGCAGTCCTTAATGAAACGGTTGTACGTCCATTTCGAAGTATCTTTCCTGTATCCTGCCTCATTTTTCCCCGTAAACTAGTTCTGGGGTGCCCATCTCAGCTTCGACACCGGCCTCTTCATCTCCTACGACGTCGAGCCTTTCCTTCCCACTCTCTTCTCCCATGGCGCCGCCTCTTCCTCCGCCTACCCGCCCTCACGGAATGTCGGTCTTTCCCCTTTCAACATCTACTACGCATGGGCTCTTGGGCTCTCTGACGACGCCTTCCATGACGCGGCGAGGCAGAGTGCTGCCCGCATCAAGAATTTGGCAATCGCAGAGGGACAGGATGTAAGCGGCGCGGCTGTGTACCCTAACTATGCAATTTACGACACACCACTGTCTGGGTTATATGGCGCAAATGTGCCGGCGCTGCAGGGGTTGAAGGCTTTGGTCGACCCAGGGAATGTTATGGGCCTTGCGGGTGGGTTCAAGCTATGAGTTTCTACTGCATATACTGTCTGGGACGTTTTCGCACATATATTCTTTTTGCTTGGGGCTTATTGATTGTATCTAGCGTATCTACATCGACTACTTGGTAAATGGAAAAGGAATACTTGCCATATTGAGTTCTCCTTGCTGTAACTCGTCTTGGATGTCGAGCTCTGACCTACCGCAGCCTCTCGCTTACTGTATCTGTACGACTAGGGAATGGGAATTCTATTGGCGTGATTTATAACCATATGACTATGAGATGTAACCTCGCGTACCCATGTATAACCCCTCGAGGATGGTGACGCAGTCTCGTCGATGCTGAATGGTATATTCTTCGGTGCCTAGTCTCTGACCATACATGGAGTTATGCAGCCTGGAGCTCAACCGAGATGAAAGCAAGAGAGGAATCTGTTGGTGGATGTACACCGGCTTTGAAGGAACCCTCATCGCTATGGGTGGGAGATCAGTGTGATTCTGATCCCTATTCCTCGTGCCCGAAATAGCACACATGTTGGCAGCGGAGAAGGCTCTTCCACGATCGCTATGTTGGCGCCGTTCACAAGCGTCTAGGGAGGACTATTTTTGCAGCTTGGATCTAAGAGATAACTAAATGTGCATAGCATGCTGCGCAAAAGAAGCTGACCGAAGTCCGGATGGAGGTCCCGGGATGGTACCGGCTTGGCCCTGGAATCTTCCAAGGCTCCTCGGAGGACTGATCTTTGTCTTGAACTGCAACTGGGCGATTTCCTTAGATCGATTACGAACGTGGATATGGCACATTGCGTTGAGAATTACCCATTCGCGTAAGATTTCCAAAAAGGTCGAGCTGGGTCTTTTTAAGAACAAATAGTATAGAAGAAGGAACGTGTCAGAAAGCTCACTCCTGGATACAACTTCAATATAACCAAGAGTGGCCAAGAATACGAGCATGATGCATTCAACGGGGCTGCATTGATAAATTACCGGGAGGAGGAGCGGAGACGCAGGTGGTCCAATTGGGTGTGGCGATGTACCTGCCCGATCTCCTGACAAAAACAGGCTATAGTGAGCCACCTCCTCTCGGCACATGTTCGAGGTCCGGAAGGCGCAATGTATTCCCAAACTTTAGCGCTGGTTGGTGAGCGCTAGGAGCGCCGAGAAGCCCGCAAAAACTGCGGTCAATAAGCTACAGGCGGTAGCTGCCTTGGTGGCACCAATCATCAGCGATTACCAATCATTAATCAGTCCTCAGGCTTGGCTTTGAGTGCACTGCTTGTTGACCGCGGCGGAGAAAAAGGGCTTACAAGACTGCCATGAGATAGGCTGACAGAACGACAGGATGGACAACCCAGGCATGATCTGCTCGAGCGACCAATAAGAAAAGTGATTGCGAGGACAGCAGGCAAAGAGTGAGACGAATCTATACGTACTGGGCATCTCCGCATGTGGGAAGCAATCCAAGATTATACGGGCCCAGAGCATGATTGACCCATGTATAAACGCGCTTGATCATGCGTGCATGTGCAGAGACGATTGACGACAGATATGTTGACGTCATGTGTACGGGGAAAACTTTCCGTGGCCGATATCTCCATCTGCTACAAACCATGTAATAGTATGCCAACGTCTAGCAGATACTAATATTATCTCATTTCTCTTGTTCCTTCACGTCTCCAGGTCTTCACGCCTACGTTTCCTCTCCATTGCGTCCTATGATCATCCGGTCATCGTCTCCTCATCATCCCTTCCAGCGAACATCAGTGCTGCGTAGCTCACTCCCGTACCATATCATAGGTGCGTGCGACTGAGCGGTGTTCGCCGACGAAGCTCAACTGTCGTCAATGACAGTGACGGAACCACTTAACGGAACCGAAAACGCCGGTCCTAGCAGTTATATCCCCCAGATTGCAAACAAACATATGGATCGGGCCTCTCCTCCAAGGACCATTTGCCATGTTGAGCACCCGCGTGTAGATAACGAGAGGTCTACAATGTGGTCAGACTCCGAATGGCAAACTCCTCTTTCTTCCTCTATAAGTCGTGTCGAACTCTCCGGAGGACGAGACACCAGTGCCGACAAACCATGCTGGTGGTGGGCACCAGGAGTCGATGCAGGGCCACCTCCTCACGCACGACCACTCTACTCGACGATTCCGCTACCGGCGGAGGATCTGCCATGCGCATTCGACACGTCGGAGCTACGCAGCACGCTAGGAACATCAACCAAGTCTACAATGCTGCCGCTGACCTCGGCGTCAAAGATGTCATTGGCGCCTAATCCTATCCATCAACCGATTCCCCGCTACTTTAGCGCCCAGGCCCCCTTCTCCGTCCTGCAGACCGAACCGAGCCCGTGCCCGAGCCCGAGCCGCCGTTCTGCCCCTCCTTCCGATCGGGATGACCTTGAGCTCACACCGCCGACGGTCATCACCGAAAACGGGGGCATGTCTGCGATGGTCCAGACAGGAGGAAGCTTGGAAATGGAAATCCCTCGTGAAGGACAACATACAGCCGCATTACTCCAGCACAACTAAGGAGCCGAAGCTCATTCCGCATTCAGTCCAAACTCGCCTCTCCCACCTCCACCAGATGTACGAGTACGATCCGGTCCACCCACAACCCGACCTAGCCCACAACGAAAGCTTATACGACAACATGGGCGCCTCGGTATACCGCCAGCCAAGAGCCGCGAGGATCGCCCTCCCTACCACTTCCCCAAGACGCGACCCACGGTCAAGGCGACGCATGTCCGATTATGGACCTGGTGATGCCCTCCGGCTAGCCAGCGGTGGTGTTGACTATGTTGAAGGGCGGGGCGTCCAGGCGCGACGTGGATTTCTGGTTCAACCCAGCGCCAACTTGAAGACAGCTTACGTGCACCATCACGTCGGTGGGGACGAGGGTATCTCAATCATCGTGGATGATGCAGAGGACATTCTGGAGGTGGATCGGTGTAGCACGTGTATCCCGGATATACGGCAGAGGGGATGGTGACATCATCTGGGATTTGGGGCTGAGGGCATGATGGAGGGGGGCGGGGACGGTGACAGAAAGTGAATGGGAGGCAGTGCCTCTTCGTTTCGGCGTTCGCAATCGTTTCGACATCCTATCTTCGAGAAACCTGCAGGAAGCGGTGATCACGAGGCGGGCACAGTCGGGTGGTACTACTACCACGCCACCGTCTCTGAAGAGCCACACGCTAGGATTCGGCAGCCTGGCGTAACTTCAGTTCTCGGATGATCTGAAGGTAGTTCAGGGCTGATGCTGCTAGGCGGGCATAGGAACGATTCCGGACGGTGTGGATTATAGCGACACTACCGAAGACCCAGTGCGGGAGCGGGATGGGCGGGACGGGGCTGTGACGGAAAGTGGATCGGAGGCAATGCCTTCCTCCAGTTTCGGTCGGGTTTCGCTGACAAGGAGGGAGCTGTTGGCATTGGCTACGGACCAGTGGACATTGGACGATGCTTGAGGCGGAAGGTTGAGGATACGTGCTGTATATTGCACTCCGTGACGTCCTTCGGCCGACGTACCACTGAATTTTAAATGGAAGTAATTGAGAGATCCATTTTGTGAATGATGAAGGCAGGGTCGAGCCGACTGAATGAGTCTTTCAAAACGATGTAGAACGTGGAGCGAACATTGCAAGAGGAAAGAGTGGCCCATGATCCCGGAGAACGATCCGATGACGACAGCGACGAATACAGGGAAAACGCTAGATATGAGAATAAGCGATTTGTATTGAACAGCTCGATGGCGGCATGGGTTGACCATAGTTCAACACACGGATAGCGAAAGCTGGGCTACTTGGGACAAGAAAAGCATATAAATAAGCGCACTGCAGTCAAATAGACGCCCACACTGACCCACCACCGATTGGCCACATGCATGTGATCTCATCCCACACTGATCATGTCGTCGTCGCGGTGCCATGGCCCGTTACCCATGGTGTGCATCTGTTTGTCCCTCCAGATTTTAGCCACCCATCATCCATGTCTCCCCTGATACTTAACCACCCTCCCCCCCGAACGTCGAAAATGACACCCCCGTTCCGACTTCCACCCCACCTCACCACATTGCAACGTTATGGTCCAGAACACACTCCACCCTCAATCCCACTATCCCTGGAGGCCCAGCGATGGGGAAAGGGCTCCACTCCAATATCCAGGTACATTGCCTCCACTGTCGTTCCTGTCCGTGCTCATCATCGAGCATGCTGGTGATAGCACTCTACGACACCAACGTTGCCGCACAGACCATGTCTCCCACTGATATACCTGCGCCGTCCAGTGGCCAGTGGACGTCACCACCTATGATCACCATCACGGCCGTTGCGCATCACCCACACCCACAAGTCGCCGGATACGCGTTATCCTCTGCCTCGGCGTCGGTAGCTGGTCCAAGTACTTCGAGGAGGCTCCCAGCGTCGTCGCCAGCAGCCAGCGGGTGCACAACGACCAGGATGTCGGGGCTGTCGCCATCGTGGGTGACAGAGTCTGCGCCGCCACCGCACACAAGATCTCTGTACGCGACTATCCCACTTCCGCATGACGATAACCTATACGATTTCGGAGGTTATTCCACGCAGAAGATATCGGAGAGCAGGAGGGCGGCGTGGACATCTTCTTCTTCTTCATCGTCGTCGTTGTGGTTTACGGCACCACCACCACCACCGAACCCTAACCCTGCCGACTTTCCTTCGACATCAAAACGGCATTCCTCCCCTCGCCGCCCGCACCCAATCCACCTCCACACCTCCCTCCAAAATGCCTGCCTGTCGCCATCTTCATCATCGCAGCACACGCTCCACCGAAGGTCGCGCGTGCCACAAATGTTAACCAACTGGGGTGGACACCGAGACGATCCCGCTACGACACCAAGCGTCGGGGACCTCACTGTCATGCTTGGATCCACAGGGCAGACAGTATATATCAGGCCAACGTCTCACTTGAGCCCATACGTCGTAACAGTCGGTGATGTCTTGGATGGACTCGGGGCGGCGTTTCTGACCTCTGACAACGGCTGTCGACGTCGTTGTCGATTATGGCTGGAGCATGCGCCGGCGTGCATAGGTGAACGGCTCTTAGTGGCCTCGAATACCCTCCAGGTATGGTGGAGAATGCCGGCTGAGGCTGAGGCGGGGTCTAATCCATGGCAGCTCGTGACTAGGCGGCGTTAGCTGGGTCTAGCCAGAGTAGACCCGTGCTTCGGTGGGGTCGTTATGCCAGCTGGTTAACCCAGGAGGGCTCATAGAACAGTGGGATTGTCAGTCCGTAGTGTTTCAAGACATTTGCGTAAATCTACGAGCAATCGGCGTCAGATAAATGGTATGGCAAACAATGTACCTTGTATTCCTTCAAGAACGTACATACCTTCTATCGTCTCACCAGCATCGCTTCGACAGCTCACAATTCTTTGCAGCTCACAACCAAGGCAGCGGATGGAATCCAGGTCCGAAAATCCAAGCGCTGCTCCCCAGTGATAGTCCTAGAGCACACCGAAAGAGATAATACGATGGGTGTTGTTACCGATGAGAAAATCCTCTAGAGGGTGCCAAGGACAGCGAGGACGGTGCCGGGTGGAGACGTGGACATGATCGATGGTTGGAGGAGATGGAGAATTGCCGGGAAATTGAACCGGAGTTCTAATCAATTTTCACACAAAGGATGGCGCAAGAACATCCGAATCCGCGTTCGCCTGCCAATGACCACTTACGATGTCATTCATTGTGCTCCCTTGATTGGAATAACATACGATGTATGACTTGAACAAGTCCGGGCTGGCTGGATACGTCTACTTCTACTAATTTGTCCTGTCACCGCTTCAGCAAACTTGAGAAGGTCGCGATCAGTGCGCTCCCGTCCGTATACGCCGCTCCTTCTCCACTCTCGTGTCTCAAGGCCCATCGTCACTTCGACAGCTCAACACTTTCTAAGACTGTAGAGCATCTTTCGATTTCTAGATGCAATACACGTACTTCCCATAGACATCTGGCGGCTTCCAGCGAGCTCCCCATGAAGAATGCACACAATTCCCTCCAAGGAGAACCTGATGCGGCCTCACGTAGCGCGATTGCACGTTGGTGCAACCTGGGTCTGTGAGTTAGACTAAGGTCCTTCCAGGGTTTCATAAAGCAAAATTGACGAACTTGAGTAGTTTGGTCCTTGCAGCCAAGAGTTCCTCCGTGCCGTAGTTTGCACTCTCAACGTCTCGTAGCCTGTCCATGACATGGCTTATGGCTGCTTCTAATTTTGCAATGATGGATAATGGACGGATCTCTTCGAAAACCGTGGTGGCGATAACGGTACCAGCGATCAGCGTCGTTCCAAGTTGTAAAAAGTGCTGGCGGATAAGGGTCTTGAAGGCCTTCCACAAAAATGTTGGCGTATTATGAGTCGGACTGATATCGCTCATGGGAGTATGCTATTGATATTTTGTTTTTTCTGAAGGGGCCGATCTTATAAACAGACGAATCCGACACAGCAATGTCGATGATGCACGAGGCGTACCTTACATCCGACAAGGGAATTGTAATTGGACCCTGACAGTTCCAGTTCATGCGGGGGTTTACCGATCGATTTGTTCTTAATCAGCCTACCTTTTCCCAAGGTTTCGTCACCCAGTAAGGATATGTATTGACGTCGGGCCGGCTTACGACCCTTCACGGATGCGGCCACAAGTGAAATCAGCCTTCGGATCGTGGGCCTCAACGCGCAGCCTATACAGTTTCCTCCCTCTTCGACCCCTTCTCCGGCCAAGGTCCAATACTGAATATGTACGAAGAATCGGAAACCCACTCAGAACTATAGTTTATAGTCGTCACGAGACCACCTTCCGATTCTCGAGGCTGTCAGTGTTCGCTCAAATAGTAGTTTGACAATTGTGTCCCTAAACAGTCTCTTAGTCGGAGAAAGAAGGTGCTTTCCGTACTTTGTTGCTCGTATCACAAAGTCACAAAGTTCGAGAACCATCCTGCCAATCGGGCATGTGCGAAGCAGATCCATCCGCATGGAACTTCCAGCAAAGATCGAATGGAGGTAGGACCCTAATGGGATGGGATAACCTGATCGTGGCATGTTAGCTGTGGGCACACCGGGAACTTTGCGAGAGGCAATCGGACGAATAGTTGCGGAACCGGGACATGTGAGTCTGTCGAGAACCTTATCACCCGAACTATTCGCTCATTCCCGAAACCATAACGATAGCCAATACTGAGATCGTATCGTACAGTATAGCCTTCCACATGATTGACGGCATCCTGAGTTGTGAAGTGTAGCAGTGGGAAATCGCACCCAGCTCGCAGGGACCTTGCTATGTCTGGAAAGTTTATAAGGTTGAGTGAAAAGTATGTAGCCCTAAGCTTGAGGTTGTATCGAGCTCGACATCGTATAATGGAAGGTTCTTAGGATGTTCGATCCATCTTACGGTGTGTTCTGCATCGTACCTTCCACTACATTACAAATCTGCCATGAGCAATTTGGGTGGCTCCGTCGAGTATTGCCCAGGAATTTCGTAAGTAGCGCGGTATTTCACCGAATCAACTGATCCTGAGAGTAGAAACATGAATATCCCCAGAACATCTCGCCCACAGCCGAAAAAAGAGTTCAACGTGAGACTAAAGCGCCTTAGGTCAAAGAGGTGGACTCAATTTTGCGAACCACATGGAACATGGTCCGAGGAGCCAGCTTCCAGGTAACGTCCATGCATATGTATCGATAGATCTGGGGATTGATATGCCGCAATCTCGTCCCTTTTTTGGTATTTGAATCGAACGATCTTCTCATGTCATTGAAAATAGACCAAAAATAGACATTGAGGACGCGGAGCTTGATGGAGATCGGCATAATTCAGCGATATGGTATTCCAGGGGTGGAATAGCAGCCCTTTGGCGCAGCGTCGAAATGATGCATTTTTTTCGGAAGACAACAGCGGGCAAGGGCCTGGGCCTATATCGAGATCTGCGCCCAAAACGCAGAGGCCCACTGCGTGTTACTCGCGTCAGAGAAACGGCATCGTCCGAATGCGAGTGGGGAATATCCAACATGAGTCGGAACGACCCTCTCTACGGCTCGGCGTTCGGCTGGATTAGAGGTAAATGGATGAATGTCGGGACATAAAGGCACAGCCCACTGTCAGGACGTCATGCATTCGGGGCAATCCCGAATCAGCTATCGTGGGTGATAGACTAAGGAATCTACATTTATGCTAGAAAAGTAGCTGATAGGTCGCAAAAGAAACGCACTTCTGTAGGTGACGTGGGGGGTGGGACAATGGCGTAGTGCTTCACGGAGTAGAGCTTTGTAGCACCAAGCGTGTGACCTGAGGGCCTGGGCTTGAATTACGAGAAGCATTAGAAGAGAGATGCTACAGAAAACACTCGAGCTGCGTACCAAGATCTCTCTCCCAAGACGTTGCTTGCAGCGTTCGAAGCACAGCCAATTTTTGGCCACAAGTCAGGTTAAGCTAGATACTGATATGCTGCAACTGCATAACTCTAAGAAAGTACATCATCTCGTCTGACGTCCTTTCTGCGAGGTCAACGAACTTACTATAACCATCTCGTTTCCAAAAGAGGTCATGACGAAAGGCTCTTGAAGTCGGCTGCGATTTGTAACAGGAAATTGCCTGTTGAAATGGCACGAACAATTCGAGAGGTAGTGTTTATGTTCATTTTGTGAGAAGGAGGAGCTGGAAGCGGCCCAGGGTCTTTCAGCCGAAACATGTACACGGGCATTCTCATGATTCTGGGGGACATGCACGTTGAAGACTCCGAGTCAGGATCAGCCAAGGGGGTGTCGGAGTTTAAATATCGCACCAAGGGTCGGTCGGTCGGTTCGAGGATGGGGTCACTAAATATTTTTTGGACCTATCATATTTTTGCATGGAAATCGAGTATTTGGCTGATTTACCGCCTCACAAGCAACTTGAAATGGCCAGATGAATGACGTCACTGTGTGAGGGGCGGATTTTGTCCAAGGGTAACCAAAATCGACCCTCAATTTGACTAAGCGTTTGGTCACATGATCATCGTCATGTGTCTCAAATCTCCAGAGATTGCATCCCAAGAAAATCGTCGCAGCACGAAAATATATTCCATTACTATCCTATTCTCAATCTATTCTACGGATACATACTCAGCTAATATTATGGACCTTCAGTCGGTGAGAACATCTACTGCATGAATTATTAAATTGCTGACCATAATATCTCTAATAGACGGCGGCATGGGTGGTTGACGCTGACGGCTTTGTAGAATGTCCAGAATGCGGGGAAAAGAAGCGAGCGGGTGCCGCGGGAGTTGGCAACATCCAGAGGAACCATGTCGGTTCCCAGATCTGCAAGGACAAAGCTGCGAAACGGAAGAAAGGGGACAGAAAGAAAAATGCCTCACTACTCGATTTTTTTCAGCGAGGGCGCCCGATGCCAGTGCCGTCAACAGTGACCAGTGATCCGGTCATCCAGACAGCTGCTCTACCCCCACAAATTGGCCTAGAAACTCCATGTGAAACACGCTCCGAACCCAAGACAACCACGGCACCTACTTCATCAGCATTTCTGCGTCGACTCCAAGAGATCTCGGATACCCTCCCTTCGACGATCCCCGAGGCAATTCCAACAGACCCGTTGGCCCAGTTCGCAGACCCTGCCGCACATGACAACACCGAGGTCTCGCCGGACGATCTGTGGGAGGAAGCGCTGAATCCTTTCCTGAAGGGGGTATTGGGGTGGGGGAATGATATCGATATGGCGACCGTAATCCGACGTGGCAAGCTGGGATTTGGAGGGTTGGTGGTGTTTGTGAAGTACTTTACAGAGACGCGAGGTGTGAACGAGGCGCTGTTTGAAGGGAAGTTGACGAATCTAGTAGAAAGTGCACTGAAAATCATGTTAGTATTGATTTGCCCTCGAAAGAGCTACTGACTTACATCCCGCGAATTCCAGAGCATCCGAGCCACGCAACCCCTGCCCAGAACAAAGCCAGCCCCAGCTAACCACGCCTAAACCCATCGATGTAAACGAAATCGACGAAATCATCGAAATGGTGCCTGCTGGTGACTCCAAGGCTGTTAGCAAGCATATAGCACGCTCCATCGGACCTAGCTCACCTCCCAGCTGCCAGGGCTTTGTCCTCGACATCCCTGACGGACAGTCACCCTATACCATGTACCCATACGGCCTTCATACCCTTCATCGCTTGCCGTGGAACCCCTACATCGACTCGAATGGGATTCTCAAGCTCTTTGCTCATGGATGCAGTAGACAACGTACCTCCGCACAAGAATCCTGCATTGCATGTCGTGCCCTTCGTCACAACAGTATCCTGGAGGGTATATTAGATCGTATGGAGCATGGTGTTGCAGAAAACACACCGTTTTTGTACCATGGGATCTCGGGTCTCACAGAACTTCTTAAACGTAAAAACGAGCGGATCGAGCGCCAGCATCTTCGAGGCCTGGTCCAGGCAAGGAGCCTCCTTGGGAAAGCGACTGCTCTTGCTGACCACAAGCGATTCATGGTGGCAATGGCAAGTGGAAAAGTCGAACGTGTCGACCGCTTGGTAAGGATTGCCTTGGGGCAGCAGAAGGGAATTCGAGCTGTCTTGAAGCTGTTTGACAAAGCCGCACAGGGTCTCTACAAGCCAAAAAGTTTCAGTGAAGAAGACGAGATGCGGGGCTTACTTTTATGGCGTCTTGGGGGTAATCGATTGGCCTACTTCGCAAACAAAGCCCTTGGCCTGCCCAGTGTCAGCACCCTCCGCACTCGCACCATCATGCCACCCATTATTCCTTCCCATGCCAGGCCAACGACCGCGGAGATTGAGGCAAACATAGTGGCAAGCTTCGAGAGTGTGATGGATGTGGTTCAAGGGCAAGGGACCGTCCTGCATGCAGTACTGATGTTTGATGAGATCGCATCCGAAAAGAGAATCAGGCTTGATCGCCGGCAAGACCTCTTTCTGGGAGTGTGCCGAGAACACGGGCACAGGACATCTCTCGAGTTCACGACGGCCGATGACTTGGAGGAGCTGTTCCATGCACTCGACAGCGGGGAAATTCATTATGCCGCAGAAGTATGTTGTTCAATCCCATTCAAAAATGTTGCTAAACATGTATACTATTCATAGGCTACTGTAGGCGCCTTAGGAGTGCTTTGCGAAAATAATCGCATCTATCCTGCGCGTGCCATTCTGGTCTCTGGCGACTGTAAGCAGGAGACTGGCGCAGAGCATGCCGTTGTTCTTCAGACCGCAATTGATGGCATAGATAACACACGTACTGAAACCTTCAAAATTCGAACTGTATCCATCGCCTCCGATGGTGAGAAGCGCCGGGGTGTGGCCATGGCTCAACTCACATTCAAAAAACAGCTCGAACCCCAATCCGATATCTTCCCGCTCCTGTCTGGATTGAAATTCATGGATATGCATGTCGGCGACGACGATTTGACATGCGACAAGGATTGGAAGCACCTCTTTAAACGGCTTCGAAATCTCCTTCTTCGAGAGCGAGGGATAGTTGTAGCAGGAATCCGTATCACGCCGGCAATTCTTCGTGCTCATTTTATCTCCGAAGGAGCTACGGCAGACCATATTCGAGCGACATTTAATCCTGACGATCTTCAAGATGTCCGAATCGCGTTTGATATGCTTAAAGACATCTGGACACTTCCGAGGACGCCTTCGAAGCCCAGCGCTTCTCCTGGTTTCCAAAATACACGAGACGCACTCTGGATTTTCGGGCGGGTTCTCTTTTACCTCCTTGTTCCTTTCCTTTGCATCGACCTTACCCTCTCCGAGCAACTGGAACATCTGAGCGCTGCGGCACACCTCGCCATGGCCCTTTACCGCAAAGTTGGGAAGGACTTTCTTCCTACCGAGCTCTATACCGACTTGATGCTTATGATCAAAAACACCTATTTCTGTGTCGCCAAAGGCAAGGTCGATAACCCCCGTGAATCATTCTGGATTATCCTGCTAGGGACCGACAGGTTAGAACAACTATTTGGAATTTTACGCACAATGGTTGGCAATAATGTGAATGTCGATCTCTATCAACTTGTCGAGCGCTTAAGCGGAACCACGGAGGTGTCGAATATCCTCGCGAAATATCCTCACTGGGACCGCGGCCCACGGCGCCTCAAACTGCCTACAATCACACGAGAATCACAGCTAGTTGCGAGACATGACCACATTACTCCAGCAACGTGGAAAGGGGACGTGAGATTGTCAAATGTCACCTTACAAACTTGCTGGCGCCGTGGCAGACGTATCATCGAAGAAGCATTTTCTATTTATGCTGACTTATTCGCAACGATGGAGGACGAAGAAAACATCACAATCTTGTCACCCTCTGGCCAGCTTCTAGTGAACATCCCCCTTCCCAGTGACGACATTGACGAGAGCGTGGAGGAGATTCTCCTCGGGATCCAGCCTGCTCAGCCTCAAGAACACAGCGATGCCAACAATGCCACTAGTGCTTCTGAGGACCAAGTGGTGATCGAGGATGCAGTAGCTGCCGAGATGGTACATGACGCAACACATGATGATGTTAATCACGATCCTGCGAGCATCAAATCAAGGAACATTTTATATCGAGGCCAGGAAATGTCGAAGATAAAGGCACTTAGCTTGTGTAGCAAGTACCGGACGTCGGCTGGATCCACCGATCGTCTTCGACGCGTACAGGATATTGGCCGTCATTTTAGCGCCCGTTCAGCGAAGTCCGACTCCTGCGTCGACTCGGATAGTGGCGGTACGAGCTCGGGGCTTTTGTTGGTCACTTCAGATCCCATTGCCAGCCTCCTTCGTTGCAATGACCGGTACTGGTTATGTATTGGTGAAGTTAATGGCTTGAAGGATGACGGTGAGAGCGTCGATTTCATTGAACACGGCCAACTGGCGGAATCGACCATTATGGTATCCTATCAGCTCTTGGGACTACGGCCGACGGATTCGTTAGATGACCCGACTATGAAGATGGACTGGCGAACATACCAGACGCCTTCCGAGCTATCATTCACGGTTCCTGGGCGCTTGATCCAGCCCATCAACCCCGACACTTCTGAACCACAATCCGTCGGCGAGAAAGTGTTCTATCTCCTCGAGAGTCGTGTTCTCGTAGCGCTGGCGGCCAGTATTTTCCAATCGTTGACTGCGACTGAATTTAAATCAGTGCCTCGAACACCTGTGAAGCCAGAATATCCTTACCGGGAACGATTAGGTATGATTTTCTCTTGCTGTCGGTGTATCTGGCCCGCACTGAGGAATGACCTAGGAAAGGCAGCATTTTTATGTCAGAGCCAATCAGAACCAGAATTCGTGGATGGACTTGACCTGGACAATCCCAACTCCATATCTTGTCCCCTCTGCACGTTGCCCAGCATCTTCCTTGATCTGAAACATGGCCAACGAATCCTCGAGCATCTCGGCGCCCATATCCTGTTCGACAAAAATGTTGCACGCACCGACGAGCCCTGTGGGTGCTGTCTACGGCCCGGCGCTGTCTGCCTATACTATCTGAAAAAGGGAAAAGGCTCTCAGGGAAAGCTGAAGATCGACACGGAACGCACGAGAGCGTGCCCCACGAAACTCACATTCTCGTACAGCGTTGCTGTGGAGTCAACACAGACAGCTCCCTGCAGTAATGTGCCGATTGCTTGTCCATCGTGCCCCAAGCTGGAACCTGCAGTGTGGCGCTACAATTTGAAACAGCATTATTTACGTGCGCACCCCAAAGTCGACCACAACAAGTACGCCCACCTGTGGGAGCTCTCGAACTTCGAGATCGCTGAGATGAAAGAAATATGGAAAAGGCGTCAGCGCGTGGTGGTGAGAAGAGCAAAGAAGAAGACAAACACACCGGCTCTTGTCATATCGGATGCCCATAGATCTCAAATCCCTGCAGGGTATGTCCGTTGAGATTGTGGCGACTTGTCGATGATTTACTGAACGTTCGTACCAATTGCTATCGTTCCAGTTCCCGCGAAGTATTGGCAAATATTGATGACGATTCTGAGGAGGACGTTCGCTCGGACGAAGATGATGAGAAAAGCAGAGAGGACAACGACGAGGAAGTGGGAGGAGACAAGGAGGGTGAGACAGAAGCAGTTGACGTTGACAGCGATCGTGTGAGTGGTAACACTGCGGCTGAACCTTACGTAGGGTTTCCTGTCGACAATTACGTCCATGAGAACCCCGCGGATTTTGCGCGTTTGACGGGAGACGACGACGAAGCGTGCACTGAGGGTGCAACAGGTTTAGTAAGTGTCAAAACTTCAACATGAGCACAGAATGACTTACATTTCTTCAGGCCGCTCCTCCTGTGGCACTAGCCATAGAATCTAGCAATATAGCGGGTGGAGACACTGAATCGACTGCGGTTGCAGGTCCTGAGCAGCAATCGGAAATTGCTAGTCCCACGCCCATCGCATCAACAACTCACGCAGACGGACATCCGGCTAGTAGGACTACTATACAGTCCACCTTACCTCCCTCGACTTCTGCTGTCATGATCGCAACGGAGGATCTTCCAACGGGTCGATTTGGAAGGAAGAGGAAGGTCGTCCAAATACATGGCTTGAGCGACTGTGAGTGCGGACTCCAGGCAGATCCCAAGGCCAAAGATGTTGTGCAGTGCAAACGGGAAGCATGCGAAACGGGATGGGTAAGTCATTTCAAGTATTCTATTGCCGACATAATGCTAATATGCTATTTAAAATATTCAGTACCATCTACGCTGCATCGGACTTGAGTTAGCGCCCAAGAATTGGGTGTGTAGGACGTGCAAAACGTCAGGAGGAGGGAAAGCACGAAAACGACAACACTAATTCCATAAATAGAACGCAGATCACCCAATTCGGAAATACATATCACGTGTTTGCTTACGTTGGCCGGTCGGTTCAAGAAACTCACCACTAACAAAAAATTCGACTCTAGTTCATGTATTTTAAACCCGCCACCCCCTTGGGATCAGCAGACACGAGGCCTGAGAAGTTACTTGAAGCTCCGATTCAACATGCCACCGCTCCGGTCCGAGCCCCATCGATCATGCCTGCGTATCCGAATCGGCCGCATTAGCCTTATTCAAAGTTGGCCGAAGTCGAAGTCGAAGTCGCAGCTGAAGGCTGACAAATATAAAATTACGAGCTCCGCTACATGCGCGATGTCACGCTCGTCAATCTGGGCTCGTTGATAGCAACTTCTCCCCATCGTACGGCCGTTACGGCCATGCTCGACACGCGAAAGGAGTTAATAAAATTATCTTGCTTACCATGATCTCTCGCAAATCATTTTCCCCATGAAATTCTCTCAAGGATGCCTGCTTCACGTTCAATTTCGTTATGCGGCTATCTCTGCTCTATCTGACGCTCATTATAGCAATCACCATGTACCAAATGCTGGAAATATACATCTCACTCGGGAATACACCCAGGACCTGTAGAGTATTGGAGATGATGATGATGCAGTCATATTTAGCCGCCGGCAAGCTACACTACAGAGCTAAGAAGCGGGGATAGCTAAGTATCCGTGAAATAAAGTAAAGTAAATAATTGTCCGTTTGTAGGTACGCGATGGGATTAAAGTTCTCTTCCTGTACGGCAGATCGGTCGTCGTTGTGTAGCGGGTTGATGCGAGAATGGAGTGGGAGTGGGGGGCATAGTGGGTGGGTATCATACACATTAGGCATAGCATGTAAGAGAAAAGAAAAGGAAAAAAAGGGGGTGTCGTGTGAAACTTGCTGGCGCGCTGTCGCCTCTTGTGGGCGGGCGCATGTGTATGGTCCGCTCTTGTGGTTTATTGGAGAGAGAGGAAGGAGGCGGGCGCGTGTGTCACGATCTGGTCACACTCGGAGCTCGAAATTTTATATTTGTCAGCCTTCAGCTGCGACTTCGACTTCGACTTCGACTTCGGCCAACTTTGAATAAGGCTATTGTTCCCAACATCTCTTGCAGCCCCTTCTCAGTGTTGGTACGGAAGAGCATAACTCGACTTGTCTATAAGCTCTATTGCTGAAGCTACGAGGCCGGACTGGAATTCTCAACTAGTTGGGAGCTCATCCGTTACGACCACCCTTTGACTCGTGATGGTCACAACACCACCTACCGACGATAAAACAATGCCCACTGAGGCGGGCCGGCTGAAGGCATGTCTTTTATTCTTTAAGAACTCCTGGACATCAAGTGTTGTAGCGCTCTTTACTGACGATCATTCTTTTTAGACTTCAACATCATCATCTCCTGGCGAAAGTTCAATCAACCTATTCAGCGCCTTCTAAGGCCAGGGACTCACCAAAATGCAGATCCATGACGCTCAGCCCCGTTCCAGCGCTGCACAATGACAAACTGTCATGGATGTAGCCCCTCTTCCGCGCCCTTAGACGTCCCCCACTATAACTGAAGTGAAGGTAGCATCATGGATGCTCGTTTGCCAACACACACTGGCGTACGCTTTCGCCCCAATCCACAGCGAGATCGACACACTTCATCGGTTCATGAGCGCTGCGTTCAGCGCATCCCCAACATCTCCGACCGTCACAGCATGCGGCGTGGTGGGCGATGTGGACCAAAATACAGATGCTCCAGCCCGTTGACTGAACGTCAGATAGCATACCCTAGGGGTGGTCGCAGGCGCCTCGCGGTCCTGGGCCCAATTCGTCGGCTTTCGTGGAATCACCGAGCTTGACTCAGCATGCGAGGAGGCGATAGGCAAGACGGCAGGCGGGCGGGCGGCGTTTTGGAGAGGGTTGTGGAATTGGACCGGGAGTCGTGGATCGTGGGTCCAGGGGTTTTGGTTGTGCAGGAGAGTCGTCTTGGGTTAGGGTCAGGTGGTGGTTGCGGTGCACCCGACGGGACAACGGCATCTCCAGCAGGCGTCTCGACCTCAACACTGTTCTCTGCGCCGAATAGACCCCAAATTCATGATTTTCATCGACAGCCGGGACTGGGATGGACGCGTTCAGCGACCTTCTGTGCGGTGGCGAGTGCGACTGAGTCCATATTCCACGACGACGACACCCACGACCTCCGAGCCGTCCTAGCCACTCTTTCTGGTGGCGACGACCCTTTGTGGCCTTGCGATGTATGTTCGACCGACAATTCCACTGAGGCGGACGATGCCACGTATCCTGTGACTTATGGTGGACGTGGTGCGCAGTGGTGGGGTTGTGGTGGACGGTGTTGCCCACTGTCTCGCGAACGCTGTGAGCGTGTATGTGCGAACGATGGTCCGTGCGGAAGGGCTGGTGCTCGGTGAACACTCTGTCACCACGATCGACGATGAGGAGGGGCTACGGAACTGTGGCGAACTCGACTCATCTGCTCGTCTCCTGGCCTCCTTCCTCAGTTGCTGGATCTCCAGGGGCCGTTTGCTTGAGGAGGTAGTGTCTGCTGGATCATCGTATATCGGTGTGATGTGGTGCGGTGGAAGTGAGGATGCGAGGGTGGATATGAGGTGAGGTGATTGAGTATGGGGGGACATGGTGGCCGAAATCCTCGGGACAAATACGCGCATACCGTTATGCACCTTCTATCAATGCGGGATATACGGGCTTGTCATGAGATCTTCTGGTGACTTCCCTGGCTCGATTCGGCTCCTTATAAGTAGATCACTCAGTCTGCACTTCCACCTACCCGCCCACCTTCATTACACTGTGCCCCCAACGACACCTTCGTTTTTTCAACTGGTTCCGATCTTTTCGAGATGGCCCCATCACTGCTCCCAACCTCTCCTTCTTCGACCAAGTCGCATTCATCAGTGCGCACGGACCTCAACCACAGCAACTTAGCGCGCTCGCCATCGGCGCCACAGCCCAGGCCCTCCCCGATATTCACCAGTCGGGGATTCCTGGAGCATCCCCGAAGTCGACATCGACTCCCTCCGCGCCTGAGCCACGTCGTTGCGGCCGCACAGTATCTGAACCACAATTCTACATCTACCCCATCCTCTTACACGAGGCTGAATTCTATATAGAAAACCACGAACTTGAGCGCACGAAGATCCAACATCGAACGTATGAGACTCGGGACTCCCAACAGCAACACGGTCGTCGTTGAACGCCACATTCCGATGCCGCCCATAAGCCTCTCAGCCCACATCACCAGCCTGACATGTTCGTTGCCCAGACCTCACTCCTTCGGGGCCGCGAGCTCACAGGGAGCATGGCAGGAGCGGCGGGATGATGAAGAGATTGAGTTAGTGAGAACCCCGGTATTTGAGCGACTAGCGTTGCCCCTATGCACGTATACTCCATGTGTCACACTGTCGACGAAGGTGATGATATCGGTATCTTCGCTAGGATGCGGATGACGAGCCAGCGGATGAGAGGGCGCTACTGACACCCCATGGTGAACATTCCCTATTCAGTGCAATGTCGGCTTCAACCCGCGCAAGCGCCTGGGTGACGTATGTGGGAAAAACAGATGTGATCGAGAGTCTAGAGAGAGTCCATGCAAGAGATCTGCGAAAAGGGATTGGGAGATCAAATTGGATGACCGACGCCTTATAGACCTCGGTCAAATGGTTTCGAACCGTCCACCTCAGACGGATCGGGGAGGTGTAGCCATGAAAGAAGCAAGGAACTGTTTCGCAAGGGATGACTGACTAGAGTGCGACCGAAAGAGAACTGGAGGGCGACAGCGAGCAAGAGGGAAGGAGGTGCGGAGGAGGACCAGACCGAAGTCACATGGGTGTAGATTAACAAGGTCTCAGGGTCGCAACGTTGTGCGTCCAGTGGCTATGCAGCTTCTTTGCAATCTGATTAGGTGCTCAGCGCTCAGCGCTCGATTCTTAGTTCAGTTCACTTCAGTTCACCCGCGGAGCAAAAATCAGTGACATTACGAACACTGCCGATGAACTTTGAGGGAGTTTTCGGGCATCCCTGCTAGTATTCTCCGATCAGTGAACTGAACTCGCGCAATGAATTCAGAATTGAGCACCCTTATTTTGGCTTTCTATGATCAAAACTCCGACATTTGCTTGGTGCTACTTCCTATATAACAAGAGCTGAGGCATGCACCCCCTCCGCTACATAGCACCCTCTTCACCAAGGTCCAATGCTTCAAAATGATAACCCATCCGTCTCCATCGCCTTCTCCGTTCTCTGGCCCGCGCTCATCTCCCTAATGCCCCCTCATCTCGTCCAAAATGGCACAATATGCATCTCTGCTTTCCTCCTCGCCTTCACCGTCGTTAGCATCTGTAGGCCTAAGTCGATCACGGCGCACCTTGATAGCGCTCTCTGCCGTCTGGAGGAGAAGGTCCACCGCGCTGGAAAGGATTACCACACAGAGGAGATGTTGATCGTCGAAGCTGAACTAAAGAAGTCAGGAGCCACTTGATACCATGTCATCGTTCACTCACCCTCCAGTATAGCATACAACTCCGCTCGTATAAGCTGCGTGGTAAAACCTTCCGCGCCCTGAGCTCGCCCTGGAAAGAGCTTTGCGCGTTCTGCATGGGACATTCTTTCAGCCTTGTTGAATGTCTTCGGGCGGTAGACGCGTTGGACGCCAAAATCGAGGTAGGTCCCAGATCTCTTACTGCGGAGGTGGATGGGGCTGAAGTCGACCACCCGGATGTGTTTGTGTAGGTGATGAGAGCCGAGGAGGGTCGGCGAAGAATTGAGTCTGGGGAACGTACGAGTTAGATAGTGTTATGCCGTCGGGGCATACTCATCAAGCACACACCTCAATCATACCTATTTTTCTTCTTCTATAACGGGCGCTCAGTGTTGCGAGGTCGACGACTTCGACGCCAGGATTGGGGTATCTCGATTGGTGTGAGAGCACTGTGGGCATCCGGAGGTAGATAGTGCCACGTTCCTTAGAGCTCGTGAAGGTGGTTTGAAAGCGAGGAATTGGGGCTGATTAATTTATGGTGTATGTGTTAGTGCCTTTCATTCGATTCGCAAAGAATGATGAACCGTACTTACTTAGACAACCATTGACGGCCATTTATTCATTAAGTTTCTGCTTGCGTTTTCATGCTTATTGGCTCGCTACTTCACTATGTCAGTATATGGTCAACGTCCCAAAGAACACGCTTACATCGGCCGCTCAAAGCACAAGTCCTCTGACAGAGATATTCAAGGAAAAACTGTGAGATCACCGACAACATCGCAAGAAGTTGAGCCCTATGACATGTAGATCGAGTTGTTGCCTAACGTCCCCGAAATAAATCAAAGACCCACAAAGACCTACAATCCGTATCTGATCCACATGTACAGCCCCTTCCCATCCCCATATATCCCCCAATCTAAAAGCGTCCGTGTACATCTATTTGTGCAAGCCCAAGTCTATCTGTTCCTCCTCCTCCCTCAAGAAATAAACCCAATGCACTTCTCCAGCGCTTCGACCACCTCCCCAAGGTACAACCAACACCCCCCTACGATGGCCCCACCACTCCTGACGCCGAATCCCGCTTCTAGGCCGCTCAATGGAGCGCGCACGGGCCTGAACCACACAGGTATGTACCCCTCCTCCTGGGTGACCGCGAGCACCTGGGGCCTAATCCTCGCGCACCCAGCCTTCCTACGCACCCCCGCTATGGTATCCGTCCACCCTGCGCCGCCCGGCCCGCGCATCGAACCCCGGTATGACCTGAACCACACGGGTATGTACCACTCGTCCTTGGTCCCCGAGAGCACCTGGAGCCTAATCCCCGCGCACCAGCCTCCCTACACACCCCCGCTATGGTATCCGTCCACCCTTCGCCGCCCATCGCACCCCCATACAGATTCAACCACACGAGCTCGTCCGGGCTCTACCCGCGCAACGAGTCCCGTAATCCGCTAAACGCGACAGCCAGAGGTGGGGCTGGACCTATGAACGCGGGAGACAGAAGAAATTCCGCGACTGGACACGGATTGGAGGCACCAGGGGATGTACACCTCCTCGCCACCCAAAGACACCCCGCGCCCTCCCAACCCCACGGCTCCCTGCGCCCTGCCTCCCAAATGTACGCATCCCATCCCAGGACCATACCCCTACCTCCCTGCCTCCCCGATCGGCCCAGGCAACGAACCCCGGAATCGGGGAGCCCTGCGGAACCGACCCCGCCCCCGCACACGCGGCCGCTGTATAAAGCGATTCCGCTCCCACCAGTTGAGGAGACCTTCGCCTACGATGGATTCGTGACGTGGATTATCGAGGAAGACGCGGTGGTCGGGTTGGTGTCGTCGTCGCCTGCGTTGGATGGGGTCGAGGCACGGATGCAGAACCCTAACCCTACGGCGGCGTTCATTAGCGCCCAACGGAGGGTCCTCGACTGGTCTGCGTCGGTGAGGGAGGAAGGACGTCCCCGCGATGTGTTGAGGGGTGAGACGATGGCGCGGTCGACGGCGAGGGTCCAACGCGCCTCCGCCCGCGACTCCGTTCCTAGGCCTATCCCGCGTCCAGAAGGTCGACGGGGACCCGCACCCGAAAAAGTCGCAGCTAGGCCCAACCGCCCATCCTATACCAACAGCTACCTCTCTCCTAAACCAATCCTCAACATCGTACAGCTGCACGCCGCCCTTCGACTTGGCTCGTCCGCAGCGAATAGGGACCGCGCAGCACTCCTCCAGGAACGCCGTGCGCCCGCGACGACGCCAGCGGTCAGGCATCTCACGCTCGTTGCTCGTTCGTCGGGGCAGTGTATCAGCGTTTCCGCCAGCCAAGGCATAGTGACGGTTGGAGATGTCGTGGACACGCTCCGCGAGGTGTTCCGCGACTATTTAGCGGGTTGCGAGAGATGCAGGGGTGCGTGCGTGTGTGACAGGATGGCGTGCGTTGTAGAGGCGCTGGAGATATGGGGTGAGCGATGAGAGTGTGGGTTGAGGCGATGCTGTACCTGCTATGTTCCCCGTTTTCGTTGTTTTCGTTATGCTCTTTGTTTTCGGACGTGGTTTCATGTTCCCGGCTATTTATCGCGCTTGGTCTCATGTCCCCGATTATTTAGCGTTAGGAGTACCTGTAAGATAGGTTGGATTGAATATTACCAGCGGTTAGATACCAACGACATACCTTTGTGAGAACGGAAGTCCGGCTTAGGTTTCAACTGTGCCGAGACCTTGACCGTCTCTCGAGTTTCAACATCCCTCTACAGACTGACGACAGAAAAACAAGAACTAAGGCCACAGGAATTGCTCCGAGGTAAGAAGTCGGCACTGAGAAAGGATCCCCCCGCGCTACCTAGGCCATTGCAGGGCGTAAGGACTGGAGAGAGGGAAAAAGCAAGTCGCCTGAGCGAGCCTGGTAAGTAGTGGGGGGCCGCATCAATCAACATGATGCCATCAGAATCGAACGAGCAGTGTTTGATTGTGCGCACAGACCATGCTGGAGTTCGAACCTGACTGAGTTTGAACTGGCTATTGTCTTGACCGTGGGATTGGGTTGTACCTTGTCTAGATTTGTCGAAAGCCAGTCCGTTGAGCGCTTGTTCACTATCTCTTGTCTCCTCGATGGCTAAACCGGTACCCCTGCTTAGCGCAGTGTAGGCCTGTTCCGCAATGCATTTTTGTCTTCTACGCCTATATCCTATGTGATAGCCATTTATTTCACTTCAACAGGAACCCGGCCACTTATGGAAATTGGCGCTGTCGTTTGGGCTTCGCGGACGCTGTGTTATTATATGACCAAAGGCCTTGACCCTTCCCGGATTCTATACTCTTGCGCGCCCTTGAATGAATTCAGCATCACGGGTACGCGTTCGCCAACACAGACTGGCGTGCGCTTTCGCCCCAATCCACAGGGAGCTCGACACACTTTATCGGCATTCCTGAGCGCTGCGTTAAGCGCATCCACAACACTCCGGCACGCTGAGTCGATCACGAACCTCAGAGAGCCTACGCTATGAATATTTGCGAGCGCTTCGCGGTCCTGGGCCCAATTCGTCGGCTTTGGTGGGAAGGGCGAGCTTTGGTCCAGCTTGCGAGGCGGCGATAGGCAAGACGGCAGGCGGGAGGGCGGGCGTGTTGGAGGGAGTTTTGGAGTTGGATCGGTCGTGGATCGTGGGTTGAGGCTCGTTCCGTTGTGAAGGAAAATTGGCTTGGGTTAGGGTTAGGCGGTGGTGGTGGTGCCGTCGCGGACGACAATGACGACGACGATTCAGCAAGCCTCTCGACCTCACCGCTCTTCGCTGCGCTGAATAGACCTCCAATCCACGATTTTCATCGTCAGGCGGGAGTGGGATGGACGCGTACAGCGACCTTGTGCGCGGTGGCGGTGCTACTGAGTTCATGATCCACGACGACGTCGCCCACGACATCTGAGCCATTCTAACCGCTCTCCTTGGCTGCGACGACCCTTTGATGCCTTCCGATGTATGTTCGACCGATAATCCCATTGAGGCGGACAATGTCACGTATCCTGCGACTTGTCGGTGAATGTGGCGCGAAACAGTGGCGGGGGTTGTAGTGGATGGCGACGCCCACTGTCCGTCTAAGTTGTGGATGTGTGGGTGGGAACGATGGTCCGCGCGGAAAGGCTAGTGCTCTGCAGCTACGCTGTCACCATGGTCAACGATGAGGCTGGGCTACAGAACTGTGGCGGACTCGACTAACCTGCGCCTGAGTCGTCTCCTGGGCTCCTTCCCCTGTTGCTAGATCTCTAGGGTCCGTTTGCTTGCGGAGGTAGTGGCTGCTAGGTCATGGTTTTCGCTATGATGCGGTGGGGTGAAAGCGGGGATGCGAGGGGTGGTATGGGGTGAGGTAGTTTAGTGTGGGGAGACAGGCTGGCCGAAATTCTCGGGACAAATACACGCATACGGTCGTACACCTTGTCTTCAGTCTCTTTATAGAAAACTCACTTTGCTCTTCCATCCACCCGCGACGTTTCACTACGCTGCGCCCCCTCGGCACCTTTCGCCTTTTCAACTGGTTCCAGTCTCTTCGAAATGGCCCCATCACCGCTCCCAACCTCTCCTTCCTCAAGCAAGTGGCGTCTATCAATGCGCACGGACCTGAACCACAGCAACTTAGCGCGCTCGCCATCGGCGCCACAGCCCAAGTCCTCCCCAATCTTCACCAGTCGGGGCCTTCTCGAGCATCCCCACAGTCGACGTCAACTCCCTCCGCGCCTGAGCCACGTCGTTGCGGCTGCACATCATCTGAACCACGATTCTACCTCTCCCCGTTCCTCTTATACGAAGCTGAATACTATATTAAATACCATGAGCTTGCGTGCACGCAGATCCAGCATCGAACGTTTGAGACTCGGGACTCCCAATACTAATAGCAACAAGGCCCCTGTCATTGAACGCCACATCAACCGACGCCCTATGGTGAATATTCTCTATCCAATGCGATGCCGGTTGACCGACATAAGCGCCTGGGTGAAGACGCGCGACAAGTTCATACGTAGGAAAAGCAGAGGTCCTCAGAAAGCGCTGAACATCAAAGTACTGGTCCCGCCCACAACATCGTTTCAACAAACGTCAGGGAACATATCTCCGCGCGACAGATCTCCATCCACATCTTCTCATCTTCACTCCTACCGCTCCCGCCCCAACACCCCATGTCCAGTTGAAGACAGTTTCCCTCCCAGACCACTCCTCAACCCAGTGCGGCTTTATGAAGCCCTCCAGCACACCAGGCTCTCTTCCCCGCCGTCCTACGCAGGATCCTCCGCTGACATCTTGTAAAAGATCATATGTTGTAACTGACTCAGAGAGAAGCATTCGTCACATTGTGGAATATTTATCGTCAGGGGTTAATTTGGGAGAAGGACAGTCCTCAGTCGGATGTCGGTTCTAGACTACGGGTGTCCGAACTGCGAGAAGCGATATTGCACTCATCGAGTGACGGTCGAGCTCCCATGAAGATAGTTTTGCTTCCTCCGTAAAGAGCGGTTGGCATTCGCGAGGTCGACGACTACCATGCCAGGAATGGGGTATGTCGATTGGTGTGACAGAGGTATTCAAGGAAACACTTCCACGATGACGGAAAGCGTCGCAAGCAGTCGAGCCCTTCAAGTTCCTGATAGATCGACTTTGTTGCCTAACGTCCCCGAAGTAAAGCAAAGACCCACAAGGACCATCTGCCACACAGCCCCTCCCCATGACCCATCCCCATATGATCACCAATCTAAAAGCGTCCGTGTACATCTATTTGTGCAAGCCCAAGTCTATCTGCTCCTCCTCATCCCTCAGGACATAAACCCAATGCACTTCTCCAGCCCTTCGACCACCTCCCCAAGGTACAACCAACACCCCCCTACGATGGCCCCACCACTCCTGACGCCGAATCCCGCTTCTAGGCCGCTCAATGGCACGCGCACGGGCCTGAACCACACAGGTATGTACCCCTCCTCCTGGGTGACCGCGAGCACCTGGGCCCTAATCCTCGCGCACGCAGCCTTCCTACATCCTCCCGCGATGGTATCCGTCCACCCTGCGCCGCCTGGCCCGCGCATCGCACCCCGGTACGACCTGAACCACACGGGTATGTACCATTCGTCCTTGGTCCCCGAGAGCACCTGGAGCCTAACACTCGCGCAGCAGCCTTCCTACACACCCCCGCTATGGTATCCGCCCACCCTTCGCTGCCCATCGCACCCCCATACAGTTTGAACCACACGAGCTTGTCCGGGCTCTACCCGCGCAACGAGCCCCGTAATCCGCTAAACGCGACAGCCGGAGGCGGCGCTGGACCTATGAACGCGGGAGACAGAAGAAATTCCGCGACTGGACGCGGATTGGAGGCACCAGGGGATGTACACCTCCTCGCCACCCAAAGACACCCCGCGCCCTCCCAACCCCACGGCTCCCTGCCCCCCGCCTCCCAAATGTACCCATCCCATCCCAGGACCATATCCCTGCCTCCCTGCCTACCCGATCGGCCCAGGCAACGAATCCCAGAATCGGGGAGCCCTGCGGAGCCGACCCCGCCCCCGCACACGCGGCCGCTGTATAAGGCGATTCCACTCCCCCCAGTGGAGGTGACCGTCATCCATGATGGATTCGTGACGTGGATTGTCGAGGAAGACGCGGTGGTCGGGTTGGTGTCGTCGTCGCCTGCGACGGACGGGGTCGAGGCACAGATGCGGAACCCTAACCCTACGGAAGCGTTTATTAGCGCCCAACAGAGGGTCGTCGAATGGTCTGCGTCCGTGAGGGAGGAAGGGCGTCCCCGTAATGCGTTGAGGGGAAAGACGATGGTGCGGTCGACGGCGAGGGTTCAACGCGCCTCCGCCCGGGACGTTCCTAGGCCTATCCCGCGTCCAGAAGGTCGACGGGTATCCGTACCCGAGGAAGTCGCAACCAGGCCCAACCGCCCATCATATACACACAATGACCTCCCTCCTAAACCGATCCTCAACATTATACAGCTGCACGCCGCCCTTCGACTTGGCGGTCACTCTTCGTCCGCATCGAATATGGACCGGGCAGCACTCCGCCAGGAACGCCGTGCGCCCGCGACGATGCCAGCAGTTGGGCACCTTACGCTCGTTGCTCGTTCGTCGGGGCAGTGTATCAGCGTTGCCGCCAGGGAAGGTGTAGTGACGGTCGGAGATGTCCTGGACACGCTCCGCGAGGTGTTCGGCGACTATCTAGCGGGCTGCGAGAGGTGTGGGGGTGCGTGCGTGTGTGACAGGATGGCGTTCGTTCTAGACGTGCTGGAGATATGGGTTGAGCGGTGAGAGTGTGTCGAGGCGATGGCGATGCTGTACCTACTATGTTCCTTGTTTTCGTTGCTTTCGTTATGCTCTTTGTTTTCGTGCTTGGTTTCATGTTCCCAACTATTTAACGTTAAAGATACCTGTAAAATAAGTTAGGTTGAATCCTACCGGCGGTTAGACACCAACGACATACCTTTATCGCGAGTTCCAAGCGACTTCTGGTGCTAGTTATCCGTCCCGCCGCAGATTGACGAGAGAAGAACAAGAAGAACTGACAAGTCCATAAGAATTGCTCCCAAGTAAGAGGTTGGCACTGAGAAAGGATCCCACCGCGCTAGCTAGGCCATTGCAGGGCGTGAGGACTGGAGAGAGGGAAGAAGCAAGTTGCCTGAGTGAGTCGAGTGAGCCTGGTAAGTGGGTATTGCCATCAACCAACATGATGCCATCAGAATCGAACCAACTGTGTTTGACTGTGCGCACGGACCATGCTGGAGTTCGAACCTGACTGAGTTTGAACTGGCTATTGTCTTGACCGTGGGATTGGGTTGTACCTTGTCTAGATTTGTCGAAAGCCAGTCCGCTGAGCGCTCGTTCACTATCTCTTATCTCCTCGATGGCGCGCTGAACCGGTATCCCTGCGTAGTCCAGTGTAGGCCGTTTCTGCAATGCATCTGTGTCTTCTACTACGCCGATATCCTGTGTGATAGCCATTCATTTCACTTCAACAGGAACCCGGCCACTTATGCGAAGTAGCGCTGTCATTTGGGCTTCGACGACGCTGTATCATTTATAATAACCGCAAGGCCTTGACCCTTCCTGGATTCCATAGTCTTCCGCGCCCTTGAGTGAATCCAGCATCACGGATACCCGTTCGCCAACACACACCGGCGTGCGCTTTCGCCCCAACCCACAGCGACCTCGACACACTTCATCGGTATCCATGAGCGCACATCCGCAACATGTTCGACCGTCACAACGCGCGGCCGCGTGGTTAACGTGGGCCAAATACAGATGCGCCGGCCCGTTGGGTCGATCGTGAGCGTCAGACAGCTTGCGCTAGGGATAATTGCAGGCGCTCCGCGGTCCTGGTCCCAATTCGTCGGTTTTGGTAGGAAGGGCGGGCTCGGGCCCAGCGTGCGAGGCGGCAATAGGCAAGAGGGCGGCCAGGCGTTTTGGAGGGAGTTGGAGTTGGATCGGTCGTGGATTGTGGGTCGAGGCTTTTTTCGTTGTGGATTCAGAGGAAAGGTGTCTTGGGTTAGGGTTAGGTGGTCGTTGTGGTGCCATCGACGACGCCGACGACTCCTCTCCGAGCCTCTCGACCTCACCACAGCTCTCTATGCCACATATACCTCAAGTCCTTGGTTTCCATCGTCTGGCGGGAGTGGCACGGACGCGTACAGCGACCTCGCGTGCGGTGGCGCTTCTGACTACGTAATCCACGACGACGACGCTCTCGATCTCTCAGCCATTCTAGGCGCTCTTCCTGGCAGCGACGGTTCTTTTCTGGCCTTGCGTCACGTATATTCGACCGATAATCCCGCTGAGGAGGACGATGTCGCGTATCCTGCGATTTGTCGGTGAGTGTGGCGCGAAACAGTGGTTGGGGGTCGTGGTGGATGCCCGCTGCTTCTCGGACGGTGTGAGCGTGTGGGTGGGAACGATGATCCGTGCGGAAATGCTAATGTTCTGCAGCCACGCTGTCACCATGCCGACGATGAGGAGGGGCTACGGAATTGTGGTGAACTCGACTCACCTGCTCGTTCTCTGGGTGTGGCGCGATACATTGGTGGGTGGTGTGAGCGTGTGGATGGGAACGATGCTCCGTGTGGAAAGGCTAGTGCTCTGCGGCGACCCTGTCACCATGGTCAACGATGAGGAGGGGCTACGGGTGAACTGTGGCGGACTCGACTCACCTGCGCCCGGTCACGAATCGTCTCCTCGGCGCCTTCTGCAGTTGCTGGTTTTCCAGGGGCCGTTTGCTTGCGGTGGGAGTGGCTGCTCGATCATCTTATTTCGGTGTGGTGTGGTCCGGTGGAAGTGGGGATGCGAGGGTGGACATGGGGTGAGGTGGTTGAGTATGGGGGGACAGGGTGGCCGAAATTCTCGGGACAAATACGCGCATACGGTCATACACCTTGTCTTCAGTCTCTTTATAGAACCTCACTCTGCTCCTCCACCCACCCGCGCGACTTCATTGAGCTGCACCCCGCCAGCACCTTTCGCCTTTTCAACGGGTTCCGGTCTCTTCGAAATGGCCCCATCACCGCTCCTAACCTCTCCTTCCTCAAGCAAGTGGCGCTGCTCATCAGCGCGCACGGACCTGAACCACAGCAACTCAGCGCGCTCGCCATCGGCGCCACAGCCCAGGTCCTCCCCGATCTTCACCCGTCGAGGCCTCCTCGAACATCCCCAAAGTCGACGTCAGCTCCCTCCGCGCCTGAGCCACGTAGTCGCGGTCGCACATCATCTGAACCACAATTCTACCTCTCCCGTTCCTCTTATACGAAGCTGAATACTATACTAAATACCACGAGCTTGCGTGCACGCAGATCCAACATTGAACATATGAGACTCGATATTCCCAACAGCAACTTCAACGGCCCGGTCATTGAGCGCCACATTACGATGCCGCCCCAAACCCTCTCAGCCCAGATCAGCGACCTGCCATTTTCCTTGCTCAGACCTCTCTCGTTCGAGGCTGCGAGCTGGCAGGGAGCTTGGCAGGAGCGGCGGAATGACGAAGACATTGAGTCAGTGAGAACCCCGGTATTTGAGGGACCGGCGTCGCCCCTGTGCACGTATACTCCGTGTGTCACAATTAAGCGTGTGTCTGTCGACGAAGGCGATGCTATGGGTATCTTCGAATGGGATGCGGATGACGAGTCGGCAGATGACAGGGCGCTGCCGAAGTCCTATGGTGAACATTCTCTATTCGACGCAATGCCGGTTTCCACCCACATGAGCGCCTGGGTGAAGGCGCCGGACGAGTTTATATATGGGAAAAGCACGTTATCAGCAAGCACCGAAGATCAAAGTACTGGTACCGCCTACGACATCGTTCCAACGAACGTCAGGGAACATATTTCCGGGTGACGGATCTCCATCTCCATCTTCTCACCTTCACTCATACCGCTCCCGGCCCAACACCCCGTGTTCAGTTCAAGACAATCTCCCTCGCCGACCACTCCTCAACAAAGTGCAGCTTTATGAAGCTCTCCGGCACGCCAGGCTCTCTTCCTCACCGTCTGGCGGAATACCCGCGTAACCGTGAGCGAAAGCTCGGGACCCGCGTGTGCGGTGTGATTGAAGGTATGCTCGATGAACTTGAGGTATGGGAAGAATAGAGAATATGAGGGAGAGCGGCAGCGAAATCTGGGCAAATAAATGGGATATGAGGCCTGAGGAAGGATCTGTATATGTACGACATGAAAGGGATGTAATCGAGGAAAGGTTAGTCAAGCGCTGGGTACGACACCGTGTTTGTGATCCAGACAAGGGATGGGTTGGTACTTCCAGTCGAGGACGACATCCAGGACAAACCAGCAAGAGCGGAAAGACATATACTTTCACGATCACTGAAAACGTCGCAAGTTGCAACTTGCAACCGAAGCGCTTCACATCGACTTGTTGCCTAACGTCCCTGAAATAAAGCAAAGACCCACAAGGACCATTTACCGCACAGCCCCTCCCCATGATCCATCCCCATATGTCACCAATCTAAAAGCGTCCGTGTACATCTATTTGTGCAAGCCCAAGTCTATCTGCTCCTCCTCCTCCCTCAGGACATAAACCCAATGCGCTTCTCCAGCGCTTCGACCACCTCCCCAAGGTACAACCAACACCCCCCTACGATGGCCCCACCACTCGTGACGCCGAATCCCGCTTCTAGGCCGCTCAATGGAGCGCGCACGGGCCTGAACCACACAGGTATGTACCCCTCCTCCTGGGTGACCGCGAGCACCTGGGCCCTAATCCTCGCGCACGCAGCCTTCCTACATCCTCCCGCGATGGTATCCGTCCACCCTGCGCCGCCCGGCCCGCGCATCGAACCCCGGTATGACCTGAACCACACGGGTATGTACCATTCGTCCTTGGTCCCCGAGAGCACCTGGAGCCTAACACTCGCGCAGCAGCCTTCCTACACACCCCCGCTACGGTATCCGACCACCCTTCGCGGCCCATCGCACCCCCATACAGCTTCAACCACACGAGCTCGTCCGGGCTCTACCCGCGCAACGAGCCCCGTAATCCGCTAAACGCGACAGCCAGAGGCGGGGCTGGACCTATGAACGCGGGAGACAGCAGAGATTCCGCGACTGGACACGGATTCGAGGCACCACGGGATGCACACCTCCTCGCCACCCATAGACACCCCGCGCCCTCCCAACCCCACGGCTCCCTGCCCCCCGCCTCCCGAATGTACGCATCCCATCCCAGGACCATACCCCTACCTCCCTGCCTCCCCGATCGGCCCAGGCAACGAACCCCAGAATCGGGGAGCCCTGCGGAGCCGACCCCGCCCCCGCACACGCGGCCGCTGTACAAGGCGATTCCGCTCCCACCAGTCGAGGAGACCGTCGCCTACGATGGATTCGTGACGTGGATTATTGAGGAAGACGCGGTGGTGGGGTTGGTGTCGTCGTCGCCTGCGACAGACGGGGTCGAGGCACAGATGCGGAACCCTAACCCTATGGAGGCGTTTCTTAGCGCCCAACAGAGGGTCCTCGAATGGTCTGCGTCGGTGAGGGAGGAAGGACGTCCCCGTAATGCGTTGAGGGGCGAGACGATGGCGCAGCCGACGTCGAGGGTTGAACGCGCCTCCGCCCGTGACTCCGTTTCTAGACCTATTCCGCGTCCAGAAGGCCGACGGGGATCCGCACCCGAGGAACTAGCAGCTAGGCCCAACGGCCCATCATATACCAACAACTACCTCTCTTCTAAACCGATCCTCAACCTCATACAACTGCACGCCGCCCTTCGACTAAGCGGTCACTCTTCATCCGCAGCGAATAGGGACCGGGCAGCACTCCTCCAGGAACGCCGTGCGCCCGCGACGACGCCAGCAGTGGGGCACCTTACGCTCGTGGCTCGTTCGTCGGGGCAGTGTATCAGCGTTTCCGCCAGCGGAGGTATAGTGACGGTGGGAGACGTCCTGGACACGCTCCGTGAGGTGTACCGCGACTATTTAGCGGGTTGCGGGAGATGTGGGGGCGCGTGCGTGTGTGATAGGATGGCGTGCGTTCTAGAGGCGCTGGAGATATGGGGTGAGCGATGAGAGGGTGGGTTGAGGGGGTGGTAATGCTGTACCTACTATGTTCCTTGTTTTCGTTGCTTTCGGTTTGCTCTTCGTTTTCGGACGTGGTTTCATGTTCCCGGCTATTTATCGCGCTTGGTCTCATGTCCCCGATTACTTAGCGTTAGGAGTACCTGTAAGATAGGTTGGGTTGAATATTACCAGCGGTTAGATACTAACGACATACCTTTGTGAGAACGGAAGTCCGGCTTAGGTTCCAATTGTCCCGAGACCTTGACCGTCTCGCGAGTTTCAACGTCCCTCTACAGACTGACGACAGAAAAACAAGAACTAAGGCCACAGGAATTGCTCCGAGGTAAGAAGTCGGCACTGAGAAAGGATCCCCCCGCGCTACCTAGGCCATTGCAGGGCGTAAGGACTGGATAGAGGGAAAAAGCAAGTCGCCTGAGTGAGCCTGGTAAGTAGTGGGGGGACGCATCAATCAACATGATGCCATCAGAATCGAACGAGCAGTGTTTGATTGTGCGCACGGACCATGCTGGGGTTCGAACCTGACTGAGTTTGAACTGGCTATTGTCTTGACCGTGGGATTGGGTTTTGGCTTGGTACCTTGTCTAGATTTGTCGAAAGCCAGTCCACTCGTTCACTATCTCTTATCTCCTCGATGGCTAAACCGGTACCTCTGCGTAGTCCAGTGTAGGCCTTTTCCGCAATGGATTTTTGTCTTACTACGCCGATATCCTGTGTGATAGGCATTCATTTCACTTCAACAGGAACCCGGCCACTTATGAAGATTGGCGCTGTCGTTTGGACTTCGCCGACGCTGTATCATTTATAATAATCACAAGGCCTTGACCGTTCCCGGATTTCATACTCTTCCGCGCCCTCGAGTGAATCCAGCATCACAAATAGCCGATTGCCTACAGACACTGGCCTGTGCTTCCGCCCCAACCCACAGCGAGCTCGACACACCTCATCCGTATCCATGAGCGCTCCGTTTAGCGCATCCGCAACATCTTCGACCGTCACAACGAGCGGCCGCGTGGTCGATGTGCGCCAGTTACAGATGCTCCGGCCCGTTGAGTCGATCATGAACGTCAGACGGCCTAGTGACGCTCGGGATAGTTGCAGGCGCTTGACCGTCCTGGGCCCAATTCGTCGGCTTTGCTGGGAAGGGCGAGCTCTGGCCCAGCGTGCGAGGACGCGATAGGCAAGACGGCAGGGGGTGCGTTTTGGAGGGAGTTGTGGGGTTGAATCGGTCGTGATTCGTGGGTCGAGGGTTTTCTTCGTTGTGAAGGCGAGGCGTCTTGGGTTAGGGTTCGGTGGTCGTCGTGGTGCCACCGACGACGACGTCCTCCTCCTCCAACGAGTCTCTTGACCTCGTCACTGTTCTCTGCGCTGATTAGCCCTCCAAATCCATGGTCTCCATCGTCATGCAGGATTGGGATGGCCGCGTACAGCGATCTTGTGTGCAGTGGCGGTGCTTCTGAGTATAAATCCACGCCGACGACGCGAATGACCTCTGAGCCGTTCTAGCCACGCTTCCTGGCGGCGACGACCCCTGGTTGCCTTGCGACGTATATTCGACCGATAATCCCAGTGAGCCGGACGATGCGATGTATCCTGCGACTTGTCGGTGGATGTGGCGCGAAACAGTGGCGGGGGTTGTAGTGGATGGCGATGCCCACTGTCTCTCGAACGCTGTGAGCGTGTATGTGGGAACGACGGTCCGTTTGGAAAGGCAGGAGTCCTGCGGACACGCTACCACCATGATCGACGATGAAGATGGGCGACGGAACTGTGGCGAACTCGACTCACCTGCGCCCGAGTCGTCTCCTGGGCTCCTTCCCCAGTTGCTGGATCTCCACTGCCCGTTGAGCCGGACGATGTTATGTATCCTGCGACTTGTCGGTGGATGTGGCGCGAAACAGTGGCGGGGGTTGTAGTGGATGGCGACGCCCGCCGTCTTTCGAACGCTGTCAGCGTGTGGGTGGGAACGATGGTCCCTGCGGAAAGGCTGGTGTCTTGCGGCCACGCTGTCGCCATGGCCGATCATGAGGAGGGGCTACGGAACTGTGGCGGACTCGACTTACCTGCGCCCGAGTCGTCTCCTGGGCTTCTTCCCCAGCTGTTGGATCTCCAGGGGCCGTTTGCTTGCGGTGGGAGTGGCTGCTGGATCATCGTATTTCGGTGGGATGTGGTGCGGTGGAAGTGAGGATGCGAGGATGGATATGGGGTGAAGTAGTTGCATGGGAGGACAGGGGCGGCCGAAATCCTCGGGACAAATATACGCATACCGTCGTACACCTTGTCTTGAGTCTCTTTATGGAAAACTCACTTTGCTCTTCCACCCACCCGCACGAATTCACTACGCTGCACCCCGCCAGCACCTTCGCCTGTTTGACCGCTTGTGGTGTCTTCGAGATGGCCCCACCACTTCTCTCAACCTCTTCTTCCTCAAGCAAGTGGCGTCCATTAATGCGCACGGACCTGAACCACAGCAACTTAACGCCCTCGCCATCGGCGCCACAGCCCAGCTCCTCTCCAATCTTCACCCGTCGGGGCCTCCTCGAGCATCCCAAAAGCCGACGTCAACTCCCGCCGCGCCTGAGCCACGTCGTTGCGGCCGTACATTACCTGAACCACAATTCTAGATCTGCCCCACCCTCTTATACGAAGCTGAATACTATATTAAATACCACGAGCTTGCGTGCACGCACATCCAACATTGAACGTATGAGACTCGGGAAGTCCAACAGCGACAAAGCCCCGGTCATTGAACGCCACATCAACCGACGCCCTATGATGAATATTCTCTATCCAATGTGATGCCGGTTTCGACCGACATAAGCGCCTGGGTGAAGACGCAGAACAACTTCATATGTGGGAAAAGCAGAGGTCATCAGAAAGCGCCGAACATCAAAGTCCTGGTCCCGGCTACAACATCGTTCCAACGAACGTCAGGGAACATATTTCGGGAGACAGGTCTCCATCCACGTCTTCTCATCTTCACTCATACCGCTACCGGCCCAACACCCCGTGTCCAGTTCAAGACAGCCTCGCTCCCCGACCACTCCTCAACAACAGTATGAAGCCCTCCAACACACCAGGCTCTCTTCCCCGCCGTCCTACGCAGGATCCTCCGCTGACATCTTGTAAAAGATTCTATGTTGTAGCTGACTCAGAGAGAAGCATTCGTCACATTGTGCAATATTTATCGTCAGGGGTTAATTTGGGAGAAGGACAGTCCTTAGTCGGATGTCGGTTCTAGACTACGGGTGTCCGAACTGCGAGAAGCGATATTGCACTCATCGAGTGACGGTCGAACTCTCATGAAGAGAGTTTTGCTTCCTCCGTAAAGAGCGGTTGGCATTCGCGAGGTCGACGACTTCCATGCCAGGAATGGGGTATGTCGATTGGTGTGACAGAGGTATTCAAGGAAACACTTCCACGATGACGGAAAGCGTCGCAAGCAGTTGAGCCCTTCAAGTTCCTGATAGATCGACTTTGTTGCCTAACGTCCCCGAAATAAAGCAAAGACCCACAAGGACCATCTGCCACACAGCCCCTCCCCATGACCCATCCCCATATGTCACCAATCTAAAAGCGTCCGTGTACATCTATTTGTGCAAGCCCAAGTCTATCTGCTCCTCAATACACCCCCAGAACATAAACCCAATGCGCTTCTCCAGCGCCCCAACCACCTCCCCAAGGTACCACCAACACCCCCCTACGATGGCCCCACCACTTCCGACGCTTCCTCCCGCTTCTGGGCCGCGCAATGGGACGCGCACGGACCTGAACCGCACAGGTATGCACCCACCCTCCTTGGTCCCCGCGAGCACCTGGGGCCTAATCCTCGCGCACGCAGCCTTCCTACAGACCCCCGGCATGGTATCCGTCCGACCTGCGCCGCCTGGCCCGCGCATCGCACCCCGGTACGACCTGAACCACACGGGTATGTACCACTTGTCCTGGGTCCCCGCGAGCACCTGGAGCCTAATCCTCGCGCACCAGCCTCCCTACACACCCCCGCTATGGTATCCGTCCACCCTTCGCGGCCCATCGCACCCCCATACAGATTGAACCACACGAGCTCGTCCGGGCTCTACCCGCGCAACGAGCCCCGTAATCCGCTAAACGCGACAGTCAGAAGCGGGGCTGGACCTATGAACGCGGGAGACAGAAGAAATTCCGTGACTGCACACGGATTGGAGGCACCAGGGGATGCGCACCTCCTCGCCACCCATAGACACCCCGCGCCCTCCCAACCCCATAGCCCCTCGCGTTCGGCCTCCCAAATGTACGCATCCCATCCCAGGACCATACCCCTACCTCCCTGCCTCCCCGATCGGCCCAGGCAACGAACCCCGGAATCGGGGAGCCCTGCGGAACCGACCCCGCCCCCGCACATGCGGCCGCTGTATAAGGCAATTCCGCTCCCGCCAGTCGAGGAGCACGTCGCCTACGATGGATTCGTGACGCGGATTATTGAGGAAGACGCGGTGGTCGGGTTGGTGTCGTCGTCGCCTGCGAGGGATGGGGCCGAGGCACGGATGCAGAACCCTAACCCTATGGCGGCGTTCCTTAGCGCCCAACAGAGGGTCCTCGAATGGTCTGCGTCGGTGAGGGAGGAAGGACGTCCCCGCGATGTGTTGAGGGGAGAGACGATGGCACGGTCGACCTCGATCGTTCAACGCGCCTCCGCCCGTGACTCCGTTCCTAGGCCTATCCCGCGTCCAGAAGGTCGACGAGGACCCGCACCCGAGGAACTCGCAAATAGGCCCAACCGCCCATCATATACCAACCCCAACCTCTCTCCTAGACCGATCCTCAATATCATACAGCTGCTCGCCGCCCTCCGACTTGGCGGTCACCCTTCGTCCGCATCGAATAGAGACCGCATGGCACTCCTCCAGGAACGCAGGGCGCCCGCGACGACGCCAGCACTAAGGCACCTTACGCTCGTTGCTCATTCGTCAGGGCAGTGTATCAGCGTTTCCGCTAGAGGAGGTATAGTGACGGTCGGAGATGTCCTGGACACGCTCCGTGTGGTGTTCCGCGACTATTTAGCGGGTTGCGGGAGATGTGAGGGTGCGTGCGTGTGTGACAGGATGTCGTTTGTTCTGGAGGCGCTGGAGATATGGGGTGAGCGGTGAGAGTGTGGGTTGAGGCGAGGGTGATGATGTACCTACTATGTCCTTTGTTTTCGTTGGTTTCGTTTTGCTCTTTGTTTTCGTGCTTAATTTCATGTTCCGGACTATTTAGCGTTAGAGATACCTGTAAAATAGGTTAGGTCGAATCCTACCGGCGGTTAGACACCAACGACATACCTTTATCGCGAGTTCCAAGCGACTTCTGGTGCTAGGGAAACATATTATCCGTCCCGCCGCAGATTGACGAGAGAAGAACAAGAAGAACTGACAAGTCCATAAGAATTGCTCCCAAGTAAGATGTTGGCACTGAGAAAGGATCCCACCGCGCTAGCTAGGCCATTGCAGGGCGTGAGGACTGGAGAGAGGGAAGAAGCAAGTTGCCTGAGTGAGTCGAGTGAGCCTGGTAGTGGGTATTGCCATCAACCAACATGATGCCATCAGAATCGAACCAGCAGTGTTTGACTGTGCGCACGGACCATGCTAGAGTTCGAACCTGACTGAGTTTGAACTGGCTATTGCCTTGACCGTGGGATTGGGTTGTACCTTGTCTAGATTTGTCGAAAGCCAGTCCGCTGAGGCCTCGTTCACCATCTCTTATCTCCCCGATGGCTAAACCGATACCCCTGCATAGTCCGGTGTAGGCCTTTTCCGCAATGCATTTTCGTCTTCTACCACGCCTACTCGTATATCCTATGCGATAGCCATTTAATTCACTTCAACAGGAATCCGGCCACTTAAGTTATGAAAGTTGGCGCTGTCATTTGGGCTGCGCCGACGCTGTGTTATTATATGACCACAAGGCCTTGACCCTTCCCGGAGTCCGTACTCTTCCACGCCCTCGAGTGAATCCAGCATCACAAATATTCGTTCGCCGACACATACTGGCCCATGCTTCCGCCCCAACCCACCCCGAGCTCGACATACTTCATCGCCATCTATGACCACTGCGCTCAGCGCATCCGCAACATCTCCGACCGTCACAGCGGCCTGGTGTGCGATGTAGGCCAAAATACAGATGCTCTAGCCCGTTGATTGAACGTCAGACAGCATACCCTCGGGATGGTTGCAGGCGCCCCGCAGTCCTGGGATCAATTCGTCGGCTTTCGTGGGAACACGCAGCTTTGACTCAGCGTGCGAGCATGCGATAGGCAAGACGGCAGGCGGGCGGACGGGCGTTTTGGAAGGAGTTGTGGAGTTCGATCGGTCGTGGATCGCTTTTTTGGTTATCTAGGAGAGTCGTCTTGGGTTAGGGTTAGGCGGTGGTTGTGGTGCAATCGACGACGACGACGGCAACTCCTCCAGCGAGTCTCTCGACCTCATCCCTGTTCTCTGCGCTGATAGATCTCGAATCCATGATTTTCATCGTCAGGCCGGAGTGGGATGGATACGTACAGCGACCTTTGTGCGCGGTGGCGGTGGTACTGAGTCCGTATTCCACGACGACGATGCCCACGCCGTCTGAGCCGTCCTAGCCACTCTTCCTGGCGGCGACTATCCGTCACGGCCTTGCGGTGTATGTTCGACCGATAATCCCACTGAGCCGGACGATGCGATGTATCCTGCGACTTGTCGGTAGATGTGACGCGAAACTGTGGCGGTGGGTGTAGTGGATAGCGACGCCCGCCGTCTCTCGAACGCTGTCAGCGTGTATGTGGGAACAATGGTCCGTGCGGAAAGGCTAGTACTCTACGGCCACGCTATCATCATGATCGACGATGAAGATGGGCGATGGAACTGTGGCGGACTCGACTCACCTGCTCGTCTCCTGGGCTCCTTCTCCTGTTGCTGGATCTCCAGGGGCCGTTTGCTTGCGGGGGGGAGTAGCTGCTCGATCATCGTATTTCGGTGGGATGTGGTGCGGTGGAGTGAGGACGTGAGGGTGGATATGGGTGAGGTGGTTGAGTATGGGGGGGACAGGGTGGCCGAAATTCTCGGGACAAATATGTGCATACCCGGACCCATCCCTGGCTCGATCCAGTTCCTTATAGATAACTCAGTCTGCACTTCCACCCACCCGCTCGACTCCATTGCGCTGCGCCCCCTCGGCACCTTTCGCCTTTTCAACGGGTTCCGGTCTCTTCGAGATGGCCCCATCACCGCTCCCAACCTCTTCTTCCTCAAGCAAGTGGCGCCCATCACTGCGCACGGACCTGAACCACAGCGACTTAGCGCGCTCGCCATCAACGCCACAGCCCAGGTCCTCCCCAATCCTTACCCGTCGAGGCCTCCTCGAGCATCCCCAAAGTCGACGTCAGCTCCCTCCGCGCGTGAGCCACGTCATTGCGGCCGCACATCACCTGAACCACATTTCTACCTCTCCCCGTTCCTTTTATATGAAGCTGAATACTGTATTAAATACCACGAGCTTGCGTGCACGCAGATCCAACATTGAACGTATGAGACTCGGGACCCCCAACAGCAACAAGGGCCCGGTCGTTGAACGCCACATTCCGATGCCGCCCATAAGCCTCTCAGCCCGGACCAACAGCCTGACACGTTCCTTGCCGAGACCTCGCTCGTCCGGGACTGCGAGCTGGCAGGGAGCTTGGCAGGAGCGGCGGAATGACGAAGACATTGAGTCAGTGAGAACCCCGGTATTTGAGGGACCGGCGTCGCCCCTGTGCATGTATACTCCGAGTCCGTGTGTCACAATTAAGCGTGTGTCTGTCGACGAAGGCGATGCTATGGGTATCTTCGAATGGGATGCGGATGACGAGTCGGCGGATGACAGGGCGCAGCCGACGTCCTATGGTGAAAATTCTCTATTCAATGCAATGCCGGTTTCCACCCTCATAAGCGCCTGGGTGAAGGCGCAGGACAAGTTTATATGTGGAAAAAGCAAAGGTCATCGGAAGCGCCGAAGATTAAGGGACTAGTCTCGCCTAGAATATCGTTCCAACGAACGTCAGGGAACCTGTTTCCGGGAGACGGATCTCCATCCACAGCTTCTTATCTTCACTCCTACCGCTCCCGTCCCAACACCCCGCGTCCAATTTAAGATAGTCTCCGTCGCCGACCACTCCTCGACAAAGTGCAGCTTTACGAAGCTCTCCAGGACGCCAGGCTCTCTTCCTCACCGTCTGGCGGAATACCCGCGTAACCGTGAGCGAAAGCTCGGGACCCGCGTGTACGGTGTGACTGAAGGCATGCTCGATGAACTTGAGGTATGGGAAGAATAGAGAATATGAGGGAGAGCGGCAGCAAAATCTGAGCAAATAAATGGGATATGAGGCCTGAGGAAGGATCTGTATATGTACGACATGAAAGGGATGTAATCGAGGAAAGGTTAGTCAAGCGCTGGGTACGACAGCGTGTTTGTGATCCAGACAAGGAATGGGTTGGTACTTCCAGTCGAGGACGACATCCAGGACAAACCAGCAAGAGCGGAAAGACATATATATACTTTCACGATCACTGAAAACGTCGCAAGTTGCAACTTGCAACCGAAGCGCTTCACATCGACTTGTTGCCTAACGTCTTTGAAATAAAGCAAAGACCCACAAGGACCATTTACCGCACAGCCCCTCCCCATGATCCATCCCCATATGTCACCAATCTAAAAGCGTCCGTGTACATCTATTTGTGCAAGCCCAAGTCTATCTGCCCCTCCTCATCCCTCAGGACATAAACCCAATGCGCTTCTCCAGCCCTTCGACCACCTCCCCAAGATACCACCAACACCCCCCTACGATGGCCCCACCATTCGCGACGCTTCCTCCCGCTTCTGGGGCGCTCAATGGGACGCGCACGGACCTGAACCACACAGGTATGCATCCCTCTTCCTGGATGACCGCGAGCACCTGGGCCCTAACACTCGCGCACGCAGCCTTCCTACAGACCCCCGGTATGGTATCCGTCCGACCTGCGCCGCCTTGCCCGCGCATCGCACCCCGGTACGACCTGAACCACACGGGTATGTACCCCCCCTCCTTGGTCCCCAAGAGCAGCTGGGGCTTAACACTCGCGCAGCAGCCTTCCTACACACCCCCGCTATGGTATCCGTCCACCCTTCGCTGCCCATCGCACCCCCATACAGATTGAACCACACGAGCTCGTCCGGGCTCTACCCGCGCAACGAGCCCCGTAACCCGCTAAACGCGACAGCCAGAGGCGGGGCTGGACCTATGAACGCGGGAGAGAGAAGAAATTCCGCGACTGGACACGGATTGGAGGCACCAGGCGACGTACACCTCCTCGCCACCCAAAGACACCCCGCGCCCTCCCAACCCCACGGCTCCCTGCCCCCCGCCTCCCAAATGTACGCATCCCATCCCAGGACCATATCCCTACCTCCCTGCCTCCCCGATCGGCCCAGGCAACGAACCCCGGAATCGGGGAGCCCTGCGGAACCGACCCCGCCCCCGCACACGCGGCCGCTGTATAAAGCGATTCCGCTCCCGCCAGTCGAGGATACGTTCGCCTACGATGGATTCGTAACGTGGATTGTCGAAGAAGACGCGGTGGTCGGGTTGGTGTCGTCGTCGCCTGCGACGGATGGGGTCGAGGCACAGATGCGGAACCCTAACCCTATGGCGGCGTTCATTAGCGCCCAACGGAGGGACCTCGACCGGTTTGTGTCGGTGAGGGAGGAAGGACGTCCCCGTAATGCGCTCAGGGGAGAGACGATGGCGCCGACGTCGAGGGTGCAACGCGCCTCCGCCCGCGACTCTGCGCCTAGGCCTATCCCGCGTCCAGAAGGTCGACGGGGACCCGCACCCGAGGAAGTCGCAGCTCGGCCCAACGGCCCATCATATACGACCAACACCCTCCAACCTAAACCGATCCTAAACATCATACAGCTGCACGCCGCCGTTCGCCTTGGCGCTCACCCTTCGTTCGCAGCGAATACGGACCGGGGGGCACTCCTTCAGGAACGCCGCGCACCCGCGACGGCGCCAGCAGCGGGGCATCTCACGCTCGTCGCTCGTTCGTCGGGGCAGTGTATCAGCATTTCCGCCAGGGAAGGTATAGTGACGGTTGGAGATGTGCTTGACACGCTCCGCGGGGTGTTCCGCGACTATTTAGCGGGTTGCGGGAGATGTGGGGGTGCGTGCGTGTGTGATAGGATGGCGTGCGTTGTGGAGGCGCTGGAGATATGGGGTGAGCGATGAGAGTGTGGGTTGAGGCGATGCTGTACCTGCTATGTTCCTTGTTTTCGTTGTTTTCGTTATGCTCTTTGTTTTCGTGCTTGGTTTATGTTCCCGACTATTTAGCGTTAGATATACCTGTAAAATAGGTTAGGTTGGATCTTACCAGTGGTTAGACACCAACGACATACCTTTGTGAGAAAGGAACTCCGGCTTAGGTTTCAGTAGTCCCGAGACCATGATTTCAACGTCCCTCTACAGACTGACGACAGAAAAACAAAAACAAGAACTAAGGCCACAGGAGCTGCTCCGAAGTAAAAAATTTGCATTGCAGAGGTGGATCCCTCCGCTTTTCTGGGCCATTGAAGGGCGTGAGGACTGGAGAGAGGGAAGAAGTAGTTGCCTGAGTGAGCCTGTCAACGGTAGTGGTCACTGCCATCAATCAACATGCCATCAGTGTTGACTGCACGCACGGACCAGAACCTGACTGAGTTTGAACCGCCTATCTTGACCGTGGGATTCGGTTTTGGCTTGGTACCTTGTCTTCTGTGCGGTCTGTTCATTCTCTAAAGCCAATCCGCTCGTTCTGTGGGATGAGTGGGATCTTCATGTAGTCAATCGACGGTGCAGTTTACAATGGTACGCCACTATTTCTTATCTCCTCGATGGCTAAAGCGGTACCCCTGCGTAGTTACGAATGTTCGGGAGGTCTTAAGTTCTGTCGAAACAACTCGGCCTCAAATGGGTGAAGCCAGTTGGCGTCAGCGTGTTCCCAGATCCATGAGACTAATGCTAGGGTTTTCGGAGGGCTTTCGGCCTTGACCGAGCTTACAACGCGTGCAAATTCAGCTCCACCGCTCACATCTGGATGACCGGTCACTGACAGGGTGATGCATTCGTGAGGTACGGAGGTCGCGACTTGACGAATCGCCTGGGGCGAACCCAAAGGCTACAGAATCATGTTGCCGGGAGGTGATCACGAGTAGCTCTGAAGCATGCCGATCGGTAGGGGAATATGTTGGATCATGCGAAACCGACACTGGTGGAATCGAGGATACTAGTTTCTGGAAGTATTCAAGAGTCGCGCCGACGTGAGCCGTCCTCAGCGACATCATAATCTCCCGCATGTCATTATTGTCATACTCATACAGTTTCGGTCATTTAGGGTATCATGCGATAGGTTATACTTGGCCCGCGGATTCCATACATTTGGTCTCCACTGACCAGCCCGCGCGTGCCCGATTCCATACCTATTCATTGAATACCATAATAGTTGGGTTCTGATGATGTTCGATTTGGTCTACCAGCGATTCCATATGGTCCGTGTAGTTTTCTTGTTCCTATTGTATGACCATCCAACCAAAGTGCCGCGATTGCCCAATCTTCAATAATGGCTGATATCGAGACCATGTGCTCTGGAACATTGAAGGGCGTTAGTCTTGCGGGTACGTAAGTATCTACTGATGTGATGGTACTTCCGTTGCATTGACTTCTGAGTCCGAAGATATCCGAGACTGAACTCAGAGCTGAATCACCGTGAATGAGCACATGCTCGGGGGTATGGGCGGTCGCAACAAGGAAGAAGCCAGATTCGTGACGACGGGCGCAAGGAACGGGTAGCAGTGATGATGTTTGACAAGCCGAGACTTGAGTAGAAGTGACCCCAAGCAGTGGCGTCGTGATCGCCTCGATGAAGGGGCGACTGATTTTGCGACAACTGATGATCTTTCCTCAGGCGAACTTGTAAATCATGACTGGAAACGGGACTCCGTGTTGGAAAGGCACTGACTTACTCCGGAGCATGTAAGCCTCATGTGCAGCACTTGACTGAGCAGTGGGGTAGAAATAAGATGACTGGAAAAGGCCTACCATGATTGGACGTTGCAGATGCTACATGCGACTATTACATTGGTTCACGTTCACGGCGATAAGAACGGGCCTGGCTGATCCGTCGCGAGCCATGAGACGACGGAGGGAGGAGCTTTCAGGATCGGAAGGTCACAAGATAAGGCACTGGGAGACAGAAACTTACAAAGTTCTTCTCCAAGTGGTACCCGTCACCTGTTGACACCCAGCGGACTCAACAGAAGTACGCCTGCTCGCCTGCGGCAACCCCTATTGGCCAACACTTTCAGTCGCACGATGCATCAGCCACGGAAGACAAACTAGACCGTTCGAGGATGAGATGGACTTTATTTTGGCCGCCAATAGCCTGGGGTAAGCACTGACCGAGAAGATCACGGACGCTGACATCGGAGAGCTCACCAAGATTGATCAGATCTTCCGTGAAAATCATGTCCCTATCGAAATAACGATTATTGTAAGGTAAATGGTGTGAAACGTACAAAGGTCCAAGTCCTAAATTATTACATGACGTTAAGTGTCCATGTCACATTCAAATCCCCGCACTGTCTCCCGGAAGTTCACCCCACCCTTAGATAGCAGACGCCAGGCGTCGTGCCAATGTCTAGCCCCCAAACTGCCGTATTTCCTAGTAGCAGATCCGCTCCTTTGGGGCCCTCAGGATGCGAATGCCCGCCGAGAAACATATTCCACACCTGCCCCATGTAATTCCGACCCATATCCGATGATGTGCGAATAAGAAACGATTGTTGGACGAGGGCTTTCATAGTTCGTGATAAGTCTAGGTAAGTGGATATGCTCAGAGGCTGGTCCACGATGGCTTGAACATAGCGGATAGCCTCCAGAGCTGTTCGAATTCCTTGATCGACGTGGACTTCTCCGATGTGAGATGTAGGGTCATGAATGTGAATTGCCGTTGAGAGCGGAACGGTGGTCGAAGCCAGCTTCGATCTCGTCATCGGCATAAATTCGGAAGTGAAGTCGAATGGGAACGTTGGCATTGGTGGTAGCTGGATGACAGTTGAGTGGGAGGGAAGGGGTCTTGTCCTCATTCGCGGTGCGCGGGGAGCCTGGGGCGCCTTTCAGAAATGTAGACCTCTTGTGAAAAAGAACGCACCGTCGTCTACATACCCAAAGTCAAGAGTATTAGGAGAGGAGCGATCAAGAGTGCAGATAGGTTTACCATGTATGCGAAGTATTCGTTAGAAACCTACGAACAGGCAGTCAGAAAAGGTAAGAGAGGTCGATAAACCAAAATAGCTCACTTCTTCTGTAATGTACAGCACATGCACCTATACTTTGTTGTTAGTAGCGAAGGACCTGACACCTGATAAACCTTACTGGACAAGGAGAACAGTGCAATGGGGACTACGTAGAAAAGCGAAGCAATTTTAGATGGGTTCGAAGCCAGGCGTACAACTAGGTCCTCACGTAATTTGGTGTGTACGACCACATCGGCCAGCTTCGTCACCACCTAAGTTGCGCGTTAGGCGGCGAGACGTTATGCAAGCCGTACCGAGGATAACAGATCCGTCAAGCGAGAGAGATGTGAGGTTCGTCCTGAAAATCTTGAACCCCCTTCTTCGCTGGGTTCTCGAGCCTGGTCGGTGATCAAACGCAGCGTTGGAACATAATTCTAGGTCTTATAACTGATATGCATGGCGAGGAAGTTAGAGATGTGATGTTACCAGACTGTTGGGACCCCCATACCGAAGTGGCCATCCAACGTAAAGCTTCTGAAGCAATCAAATCATTGAATAATGGGACAGATGGCAGGACGTTTGTGTTCGCCGCCTTCCACGACCACAGATCCGTCGCCAGGGGAAGGACGATCACTGATGGATAGGGACTAGGAGAAGATAGGGCTTGCAAGTGATCCAACGCGCGGGAAGCTATGCCCAGCCCACAGAATTGATCCTAGGCAGTGTATTTTTCCGTCATATGCCACTGAGGGAAGATTGCATGTAAGACCGATTGGCTTATCGCAGGATATGTATAGAGATAAATTCATTCAAATTCATTCGCGTAAATTCAGACTGTCACGAAGGTTGCTGTATCCCAAAAAAGGGCGTGCTGGACCAAGGCGATTGCTGATGGATGCGAGATTCGCATAAGAAAATCAGCCATTCCTGGAGTTAGTTCGCGAGGGGTACCCATAACTTCCCATGCACTCACAAATGACGATATAATTGGAGGCGGGCTGGTATGTCCGCGACCCTGAACCATTAAGACGACGCCGAAATAAGGTATCCCACCAATGATGGGATTGCAATGACAAAGAGCTGTGCCAGAAGGAGATGGAGAACGCCCTGGTTTTCGGTAGATGGTCACCATTAAAGGCAGTGAGGCAAAACGTACGTCCTAATATGCAAACACTGTCTGACCCTCCTTCATGTGCGTATATTAAAGATAAGCTGGAGCTTCGATCATACCCTAGTCTCCGGGGAGGTCGCCATCGTCGCCAGCAGTTTGGCTCTCAGACTGACACCTGTGAAGCGCCCGCTCGATTTGACCTCGGAGGCATTCTGATTTGATACTGGGTTTAGCAGTATATGAGCGCAAACATTTGATGAACAGATATATGGCACCTACAGGCTGATATTCCGCTGAAGAACTGGCGAGGTCAAGGTTAAGAAAATGGCGTTATGTACGGTTGTTTGGCTTTGCTGTTCGACCCCAGTTGTGCCTTGCCAGGCACGCTCAAAGCCTCTCGAAGCTCATTGACATCGACGATACTGCCGGCGGCTGACCCCACGATGAGTGCAAAGATCGCGAAACAGGACTGGGCGATAGATGCAATGGAAGATGGACCACCCCTTCGACTACCTCATGCCCCCATAATTTGACAGGGAAATATGTAAGTACATGCACTCTGGTCGCCCGCCCCTAACACTCGACATTATGTCTCTTACACAGTGTTGTTGTTGATGAGGTTTGACCCTCCTTCGATTCAGATAATACCGACAGAGATGGGGTCAAACTTGACCACACTAACGTTGCTCTTACTAGTGAGGCCCCTGGGTTCTCTTCTGGACTGTAAACCTGACGGTACATACAAGTCAGATATCTGAATTGGAATCGCGACCGTAAGCCTCAAAGGTATCGACTGAGTCAGCTGGGCACGCAAACATCTCCGTTAAGATACGCGAACATCTCGCTGAACATGTGAGAACCGTCATATGCATTTAGAAGAACACGATCAATAAGAACGCTTACTGACGGGTCTCGAATACAGGAGATCTATGATTGCTTTAATCGAAAATGATTCATTATTAAGGTAGCGTCCTGGTACCGATGGGAAATAGGGAAGGCATGTTGAATTGACGGGTCGACCTGTAGCCGATGCTCAAGCCTTCCTGGGTAAGAAAGGGTAAATTGGCTTACCAGATGTCCCGTACACCTCGCATTGCGAATTTGGGTGAGTGAGTGTAGTCCGAAGCAATGAGATGTCGTCGAATATCACGCTAAGAAAGACTAGCAGGTGCATCGACCCCGCTATGTGACACCGGGGACATGGGCTTATTGTGGGCTTATATAGTCTCCGGTTTTACTTGGAATATATTTTGATTATATTTAAAATAAGTTCACCCTTATATCTGCAAGGAAAATACGGAATATATTTGCAATATCTTCAGACACATGTCCAAGGTAAAATCGACGTATTTATCGGGAATAAATTTATGATATCATCTGCTTTTATCCCTTGGCAAAATCGTGATCAAATTTCTAATTTGATCCCTATAAATCATGAGATGATATGTTGAACGCATTGTGATCAAGATCGAGGAATCTATTCCTGATATCCGCGATTTTAAGGCATCGGATATATCATGATTGTATTCGAAATACAATCCCACGTGTATCCCGTACCTAGGATCATGTGACTGAAAGGATTAGATTAGATCGTATCACAGTCTTGATACATATGTTGTGAGGGGTACCAAGGAAAAAGCCTCCGTCATATTTATATTTATCTTCGAGAACAACGTCTTTATACCTGCGCATGTTGGTGCACTTCAGATGTTAATAACATTTTCGATGTATATTCTTGGCTGACTTTCGTAACGTAATTTAAACTCTGACGAAAAGCGATCTCTGGCATCAGTTTTCGAGTTCACTCTTCGTTACATTCTCTGCTTGTGTGACGTTCCTCGTAACCCAATCCAGACACTACTATTGCTCCTTTCCCGGTTGTCGCAGGCACTTTTACCGATGATCACCTCTGCCTTGAAATTTGCCACCGCCCTAGCGCGTAACGTCGCGCGCAAAACCTTCGGAACTTCAGTTTCTGCAAGCGTTGATGGAGCAATGATGGAGCAGGCATTACGCTTTGGCGTCGGGCCGATTGCTCGTTCGTGGAAAGATGCCTGGCGCGTCGCGTGCTGAGAAAGGTCATCGAAGAGCATGGGGAGATATTGAAGGAAGCAGGCGTCGCAAATCTTGCCTATATGTATGTATGTTTTCTTCAAGTTTCCACTTTCCGCTGAATATCGGTCAGCACTAAAAATCATTCTACGGGGGACAAACATCATAGCATCAGGGGATTTCAAACATCGGGTTTCCCTGTCCTTTTCGATGCATCTGAACGATAGGACCAGGCGGAACGTCACGAAGAAAAACATCGCATGGATATATACGGTGGATAAGAAAGTTCAAAGGGCTTCACCTAGGGAGGAAAAAGACAGCTCGCGAGCGGATCTCGACATCGTATGCACGCGCTACGCTCGCAAATCCGCCGCGAAAAACTTCGACCGGTCCAAGTTCACGCTTGTCTAGAGGTTTTGATTTTCAATGACGCTATTTGCGATGGCTCATGACGCTTTCTTCAGACAAAGGTTTTTTTGGAACAATATATGCCGGCGCTTTCTTGATACCAACGTTTTGCCGCTTTCTCATGATACCCAATGTTTGTTACATTAACATATCAACGGCGATACGTACACATTCCATTCACAATCCATAAGAGCTTACTGTGAACTTCGGTAACGGGTTTGATGCTCGAGTCTATTAGAACCGATGAGAAGGACGCGACGCGTACGATGCCCGGATCCGGAGCTACGGAAGATCGACATAATCCTTGCCGTATTCCACGGGAGCCGCAGCCTTCGTGAGGTCCGATGTACCTGGAACAATCCCCTTATTCATCTCGATACCGAGACCAGGCGTTACGAAGAGCATCGACGGCGCGAACAAGGCCTTTAAATTTGGTCGTCGGCTGGTCGAAGACCAGGTGCAAAGAAGCATTGACGACAAACACCTTCCAGATTTCGAAGATGATCAGGCAAGTCGCCAGGGTGGCTAGTGGACACCCAGATCGAAGAAGCTTTCATCGCGGGAACGGATGGGCTGCGCGGGGCGGTCGGAAGGATAAGAGGGAGAGGGAGAGGATGGGGATAGTGGGTGCCGTAAGGGCGGTGGCGGCGGTGTCGCGCTGGGCGTCGCGTGAGGGGTCGTGGTGGTTGCCGACAGTCTGATCTTCTTCCATCAGTTTGTCCAGGATGGTCTGTACATGGTTAGCAACATAAGGGGGAGATACGAGACACTGGACCAACCAAAGCAGGGGTACACTGTTCATCGCCATTATTGATTTCATGGCTCTCAAGAGCATATCGGCACATCCCGCCCTCGAGTGCAGCCGTTCAGATATCCATGAAGGTATCTTTCAAACCAGATGTAGCCTTCGATTTTGCCTCTGTTGGCACTGCTTCGTCCATTCACGTAACCTTGAAAACCTTCTTCATGAGTGCGTTCTCGCTTCCTCCCCAAGCTTGTTCAGGAGAAGCTTGTTCAGGAGCCACTCAGGATCCGGACCCGTGCCCACCGTGCCTGGGAGTTTATGCGCCAAAGCGAACACGCCTGGGAGGGGCTTGAGGGGGAGATGTCGCCGGTCTGCGCTTGGACGTAGGGGTAGAGCTGGGTGACGCGGCTCAGGATGAAGATACGAGACTTGGCGTCAGAGGACTGGAGGGCCTTGAACGGACACTAGAGCCTGCAGATGAGCGAGGAAAGAGACTTTGATGGCGGCTGAGGCGTCGGTGAGGGGTCGCTTGGACAGAGCTGAGAGGATGGGAGAAAGTTCTGGGCCAAGGGGAGCGACGTGGGCTGAAGCGAAGGAGGGATCTTCGTAGGATAGTAAGATGAGCTTGCGGACGCCCTGGAGGTATATTAATCAAGGAAGTGGTCAAAAGGGACAGGGTGAAATCACCTTGTTCTTCATTCCTTCTTTCCTTCGTTGCTAGATCTTTGAGAAGGGCGGGGACGACAGCAGGATCAGCGGGGGCCCTGGGCTCCTCGGCCTCTGCAGCTTTCTCCGGCATCGACATCCTCGCGATCGTCTGGAATAGCATCGTCCTCATCCTCGTCACTGTCTTTGTCACTGTTGGAAGCGTCATCGCTATCTTGATTATCAGATCTAGTAGCTAGGCTATCACGAGCTCGATCGCGATGGTCGCTGATGCCAGCGAGGCGACCTTTGCCAACGTACGTCTAAGCTTCCTTTTTTTAACTATTACTACCCATTGCAGTATTGGCCTATAAGCATGCGACGCGGTTCATTCAGCCACCAGTCCCGGTAAAGCTGACTCTTTCGCCAAACAGAAGCACAAATCTATGGAAAGTGATCTATTGAGGATCGTTACACCTGGACCAAGAGGTACACATTCGATATCGTCAGCGCCGAAGGTGAGAAGCTTTAAATTTTCAGCCATACCTAATTAAGTTACAACATTCTAGTGCCGTTTTCGCTCAGCCGGTTGTTGGACATATTGAAGCCGTAGTATTGACATGCATTATACTAGGAAATTGAAATTAATAAGAATTGTCCATCTTTAATGCTCATGATCATCGGCTTGAGGAACCTCAGGAATAGCGTCGATACGAAAGGATAGCATGAGCTACACCAAATAATTAGTAGAAAAAATATGTGACGAAAACGGAACCCACCCGGTCCACTGGAAGGATATGCGTCAAACCAGAGTAGTCACCGGTCTCGATTGGAGTCATTGCAACATGCGAAATGACCTGCGACAGCTGGATCATACGAGTTTCCCCAAGCACCCTGGTGCAGAGAAATCCGCCAGCGAAACCGAACTCGCGATACGGGTCGGAGGCAGGATCTACTGGCAGAAGCTCGTGCACAATTAAGTAAAATGCTGGAGTTTGAGACTCTTCGCCAACGACTTCGTGCGTATGTTGGAATATTTCAAGACACTTCCCCGTTGGTATCCTCCGTCGAGCGTCGGAAAAGGACGTTACTGTTCTTATACGCCGAAGAAGTGGATGTTCCATAAGTCACATCCCGAATTGAGATCTGCTTCATGGAAAATGCCTGCCTAGGAATTCGAATTTGGCGATTCAAGTCAGGTGTGTTGATAAGGATCGCATGAAGGTGTTGAAGTATGTGGTCGGGGAGTTCGATGGGGATGGGGTTGGTATCGATATTCTTGTTAGGGGCTGTAGGATCAAGCAGACTCGCGAGACGATACCCTCGGGCGTCTTCCCGCTCCAAGACCTCAAGCTTTTGTACGACCTCTCTAACGGTTGCTCGCACGTCCTGGTCTTCCGAGATTAGCGCCCGAAGGTTGGCAGCACGAGCAGCTACATGCATGAAGGTGGATTCCAGTTCTCCTAAATGCACGATAAGTTCCGGGTTGGGTCAGAGGTTAGAATAGACGAACCAAGTTTCTTATTGGTATTCATCCGATGGAAAAAGTTGATATATCGCTCATAGAATGGAGCGCTGTAGGCGTGTACAGGACCGAACAGATCCATGATATCGCCCATATGGAGTGCTGCGTGCAGGGTAGGCTTCAAACTCTCATCGGGAAATAATTCGATACAACCTGCAGCATATCGGAAGATGAGACTGTTATAAGCCGAGATCTTGCGTCCAGAGATGACGCGAAGATTAGCAATCTGGACTGCACTGACAAGGTCCATGAAGTGTTTTAGCATCTCCTTCTTGCGACCAGTTTCTTTTCCCCAGAGTCGAACTAGGGTGACGACGAGATGGATGGTGCAGATAACACGGTATTGATCCGCACTGAGTTTACCCCGTTGAGATGTACCCCAGTTAGGAGGCGCAGGCTTGATCCAAGTGGGAAGTTGTGTTCGTTTCATATCGGTCCATACGGCCTCCATGATGTCGCACCCGAGAACTACGCGCGTCGGGGACCGAGCTGGAATATAGGCCTCCAGCGCAAGCAGTTTGTCTTCATCTTGGTCTATCTGTTGATATACAGAAGTATGAGTGCCAAGCGCTTTGGAGAATGTCTGAGACTTACGGTCTCAGTGAAACGGTCAAACAATGCTTTCTTCGTCCCCCTGAATTGACCGATATCGGAATGATCGATCTCGAGGATGTCACAGAGATATCTCAACATAACCACCGTCGCCTGATTATAAGCCTTGCGCCTGCTTTCGACCTGATCCTCTGTATTGGTGAGGTGCGAGATGAGGCGCGTTGCTACCGGAATGCTAATCTGGTCTTTCTCCGGAAGCGTGAGGAGACCTGGCGCAAGATCTGTCTCGAGGTCTACAGCTGGCGTTAATCCACGTGAGGCAGACGACAAAGCTAGAGACTCCAATAATGTATCAGCGTCGAAATCGGCACGTTGCCTCTGTACGTCAATCGGATTAGCATTTACGAGTAACGATCGCGAGTGAGGAGATTTACTGACCCAAATATCGATATTGCGTGCTAAGACCCATCGCGTTCCAACGACTAGATTATGGCCGGCGCCTCTGATATCATTCTCAACGCAAACAGTATAGAGGACCTTGCGATCAAAGCCGAGCAGCTCGAACAGCAGGCTACGGGGATTCTGGCGGATGAGGTCGAAGCACCTTCGTAGATCCTTCTTGTGAGTTTTACTCGTAACCATTTTCTGAATGGGTGGAGGAGCTTCTGAGGATCCGTCGCCGCCGATTGGAACATTTTTGACATCAATCCTAAATAGTCGGCGCAGATGATTTTGGAAGAGGCCTAGGTCGAGAGCATGCATAGAATCGATCACAGCGTACAAAACCGGGTTCCAGTAAGGCAGGTCCAGCAACGCTGACCATCTCAAACCGCATGCTTCAAAAATATCCTTCTGAAATGCTTCGTTCGGAGCGCGTCTCCAATGCTCTGCGTATTGTCGGATATGATCAACATCCTTCGCTGGCCATTCCTGTCGATCGAGGACATCGATGTCATCGATGTCCAGATCACAGAAAGTACAGAACGAGTGTGCGGTAGCGGTACCCGGAAGGCCCAAGACTTGACGGGCGGCAAGCATGTCGCAAACTAGAGGCACCAGCATCGCTCGAGCAAGCCTTCCGTCACGGTGGTCGTATGTTCGCGAGAAAAAGACACCTGGTTTCCAAAATTCCAGGAGGTCATCCACCACTAATTTAAGTGCGTGGTTCAGTTGGGTCGTTGATGGTTTATCTGGGCCTGGGATGACCCCGACGAGGAATACATTTTCAGGGAGATAGCGTTGGTGTGGAGGAAGATTAAGAAGGACAAGCCATATCCCTGTCGACGAGGCTTGCTGCTTTGCCGTCTTCATATGGAAGGGATTGAAGCTATCGACTGACAGGCTAAATACCAATCGAGCTTCTCCATGGGGGCCGGGAAAAAAGGGGCGCCCCTCTACATCTTGCAAGGCCTGCAGCACTTTAGAAAACCATATATCTGGTATTGGACCATCTAAACCTGGGTTCACGGGGGAAGCGGATTGGCATTCTTTGAGGAGGTTTTCTAGGCCAGGTCGTGATAGAAGGCGCCCCACCCATGCCTTCAGCTCCTGGTGGAGATAAAGGCGACAAGGTGTCATTCTCGTGCGACCACCACCCAAATTGCGCTCTTTCCATAACGGAGCATGGCAGGGCGGACTTTGGGGGGTTAACTTGAAGACACATCAAGAAATGGCTGGTGAATCAATGTTACGAGGGCTGTCGCCAGGATGGTATGGATACAAGGCAAAACACTCGGGGCAGCAAAGGAACTGTCGAGTAACAGCGTCCAGGAAAAACTGAGAACTACCGGATCGAGGGTCTTTCGGGATTGCCCTCACGGTATCCGTAGATGCACCGGAGGTGCGCAACAAAGCCCTCTGACCTGCCAAATGTGCCCGGAGAGCACGACGGGGTGTAAAGAATATGTGTTCCATGACGAGGGAGACCAGTGCCGCGGCTCGGGATGTAATGTTAACAGGGCCGCGCTTCTGGAAGTGGATCTCTGATGGCGATGTTAAGTGGGAGGAGCACTAACACTGTAATGTACGCTTACCCGTATTGACTAAAATTCTTCCTGGCGTCTGTTGTGCCCGTCTCTCGGCCCAGCTATACTCTTTGATCTCGGACAAGCGTCCCAATTGGGTGTAAATTCGATGCAAGAGAGCATCTCTTTCTTCAAGCGACTCCATGACAGAAACGTGACTCGCGAGCTCGCAAAGTCGGCTTTCCGTGGAAAGGAATGCACGATTGGCCCGGTTAGCTCGTCGACCGGTCTCCAATGCAAACAGACCAGAATTTGGTCGAACAATATCGGCTGAAGATGGTCGGATATAGTCGCCGGTGGTGGTGGGGTCCTTTACAAAGATGAGCGGGAACTTGGGGGAAATAATAGGAAGCTCGGATAGCCAGATAAGCTCATGTTCGATAAGATTGGTCCCGCTAGACTCTGGAGTGGCGGCAGGGGCGGGTGGGTGGGTGACTTGTATGGTCGAGTTCGTGCGGCGGTGTCCAGAAAAAGAAAATCGTCCAGAATTGGAAGGAACGGCAGCCTCTGCCGGACTAGCGGGGCGCTGGCGGGAAGGTGAAGACCGTGATCGTTCGCCAGGTGAGGTCGCTACCTCTTGCGCGATGCGACGATTGTCGTCTCTGATGTGGTTGTCCCTCGTACTACGACTTTGGTGTAAGCCAGCGCCTTCATACAGGCCAGTATTCGGATTGTACGTAGTGCAGTATGATCTACACTTGCAGATGACTGTTTTTTGGCGACGTCCAAACATGTTTGAAGACTTCAGCTAGAGGGGCTGTTCAAGGGAAAGAAAACAGTTGGTGACAAGTAAAGTAAAGTCCGATCATAACACAGACCTTGCATATGCGAACAAGACGCTCGGATGGCTATCTAGATCTCTTCGAAGAGAGAGACCACTGATGTATATAAAGGCATCATGAGCAACGAATCATAATCACGCAAGTTACAGTCTTATCTTTCAATCAGTATATCTCCAAGTGGAATATGATCATCACGATCTGGGGTGTTCACTGTCGAGTTCATGGTTCCTGGTTATATCCAAATACGACTGCGTACGCGCGTGCGCGTAACATATGAGCATTGATCAGCTGCAAAGTTCGACTCATGAAGCCAACGGGAGCGCCTGGGTATAGTTCTTCCGAATTGCTTAATACTCCTACCCCGGTCTGATACTTGGGAAAGGATGTGTTTATCGATCTGCATCTAAATTTTTAGCTTTGGTAACCATCTGTAGAAAGGTCATATCAGACATGATCAGGATCATGAAGGCTTGATTTGTTATCGAAACTTACACGAGCGGACTTGACGGCGTGACTATGTTTTTCCTGCAGGTACAGTGTTTCATTTGCGACTGTCGTTGAAGTCATAGTTTCGCTCAATTGTGGGGCATACAATTTACTACACGAGTAGCTCGAAATCAAGGTTTGAGGGTGATTTTCGTCATTGCATGTACTTGTGCAGCGCAGATACAAACGGCCCATATATAACTTATTATCGTCGACACTCACCATCGAATCGGTCTTCACTGTCATCTTCTCGACACAATGAACAGCTTCGCGTGTTACCATCTGACTCCTTCTCCAAAATGGGCCCATCGATATTCTAATGATGGAAATTATCGGTCAAACGCACTTCGAGCATCATGTGAGACGCACAAACATCGGAATTGACCTCGTGCTACCCTTGCGAACTAGGATGATTCGGGGACTGTTGAACCCCTGGCTGGTGTGTTCTGCAGGATTGACAGCCGTCATGTATTGATATTGAGGAATTATATGTCGCTTCTATTCGAAGCGATATGAGACAGAATATAGAGATTGAACGTGAGATGACTCACTGGAGATATGGGCAACTTATGTGTTGAGGAGGCAGACGTTCGGATCAAACGAAGAGGATCTGCATCCGGAGGATCTTCAGCCGAGTATGAAGGGGAAGAGGGACAAACCTTTGGCCATGCCGCTCAGATGATGACATGGGGCAAGTTTGCTGGGGGGTTCGGTAAGCGCAGGCAGCCATCGAAAGAAGCGGAACAAACCTTTCTTGGACTTCAGACCACCTTTTGTTTCAGGAATGTGCCCCTGCCAATACTGCATCATCAAGTACATTTCTGAATGTCATGACGAGTCTCACACTCCCTCGTCTGCGTTTAAGCGTGCATGTTCAAGACACAGCCAATGATGGGAGACGGTCCAATATGTGCGACAAGTGGAGTGTTCTCCAGGGAATCACCTGAGGAGAGTGGGTCAGACGCGAAGAGACCCTCATGAGGTAGGACACACCTGGATCTTCTTCACCTTCTTCATGCCCGCCTCCATCGCCATATTAATTAGACCTGAGCTCTGAGACTTAACCGTTGGCGTATGTTACAAATTCCCAGTTCCTAGCTTTCGTGTCGCATGAGTTTTTTTTTTTTGTTCAAGCTCGACGCGACGCATCCCACCTGCTCCAAATCTTTTCGTATGTACATTTTGTATTCCTTCGTGCATAAATTTCCACATCTGCAGTGTTTCCATGGTCACTTCGGGGCATCACCAGCGATATCACTCATACTCAACATTTTAGATCTATGTATTCGTAGGAGAATGGTCCGGATCACTATTAGGACTACATATGACATAGATATATATATATATGAGCAGACGCTACGGCGAGCAAAGTAGGGCTGATCTTGAGGGACGTGGTGGTCGAGAACAGAGGAGGAAAAAAATAGACTATGTGACGCATCACTGGTTGCCGCCAGGACGGTTAAGGGCAGGCCGTCAAAACTCAGGTGACTTACACATGCACACACACAAGTCACCTGAGTTTTGACGGCCTGCCCTTAACTGTCCTGACAGCAACTAGTGATGCGTCACATGAGTCTATTCTTTCCCTCCTCTGTCTTCAACCACCATATGCATGTCCTCCTGATCAGCCATACGTTTCGCTCGCTGTAGCTTTTACATAGTTTCAATAGTGAAAATGGACCATTCTCGTACCATTCTATACATCTATAATACCATGAGATTGAGTGATCAATGTGTACCTCCATGACCTTATGATAGACATGGTCCTGAGGCAGAGGCCGATCGCGACGGCAGCGAGGATGGCAAGGATGAAGAAGATTTGAGCGTAGGCCGCGCTCGCATATATACAGGATGCGAGTACGACCGGTACGACTCACTCGACGCTAATGAGGGTCTTCCGTCCTACATGTACAGATACGCGATTATGGTAGCCGGGAAGGTCAGTCACTTGTCAGATGAGTCGACCACGCTGACGTCCACTTGTATGTAGCAAATGTCTTGCTCGTCATCCCCTCACGCTAGCAGTCATCGCCTGATCACAGCACGCTGAATGTCGATGTACTTCTTGTATACACCACATAATACATGCTTAAGTTGGACATCTATCGCTCAGGGGGAAGTGAGGCTTAAAGATGCCACTCGAAGCAGGGACGTCTGATTGGCGGGAACGGGATTTGGAGGTACGCTACAGCCGTTCCTTCACAACAAAGCCAAGATCATGTGCCTATGCACGGACTCGGTGACCGAATCAACCACGATCATGTACTCATACCTGTACTCCTGCACGTACTCGGCGACTGAATCAACCAGGACCATGAACTCATGCACGTACTCGGTGACTGAATCCTTAAGCGACCGCAAGGGCCTCAGGAGCATCGGTCCCCGCGCGGCGGCGAACAGCACCCCAGCCGCCACCAGGGCGTACCTCCAGAAACCGCCACCCCAACAACTTCCTTGCTGGGCGATAACGTCCTGTATCGGGACAGCCGATGCACCTGGCATTGTGACGGTGATGGTTTGTATAATTGGGACCGTCTTCATCGTAATCAAAGTGGTTTCCTTGATGATCTCCGTTTCTGTTTTCGTGACAGTCATCCGCGCCGAACGCTTGGACATCAGGTCAGCCCATTTACTCTGCCAGCCTCTGCCTGTCGAGACTTACTTCATCTGAAGCCGCATTCATGGTCATCGACGACGTTAGGGTTCCAGGGCGACCAGGACCCCTCTGTAGACGGCTGGGGTCGGTGTATGCTCGGATATCCCCGTCCTCCAAGGGGCGCAGCACCTGCTCCCAATCACCGGCCCCAGAAAGGAGCAGGTTTCGACTCCGCGCCGTACGGTACTTCTGCGCGTAAGCGCAGGCACGCTCGTGGACCCTGTCGATCATTGTGCGAGAGCGGGTGGAGGCTCGCTGGCCACGGATGTTGGCGTTGCGGAACTGCACCATCCGAGTCTTGAGGCGCAGGACGTGTCGAATACCCTCGAGCGCATCATAGCACTGAGTGACGCGGAGTTTGGCCTCCATCGCCGGCAGGCCTGCGATGCAAACGTTTTCCCGACGATCTTGTGGAAGTTGCGAGGGGAGCCATAGGTCAGCTTGTTCCGGGTGTTCGTTGGAGTCGGCGGGCGGCAGACCAAGGCGAGCTTGGTCATGTAGGAACTGCAGGAGGCCGGGCATGTAGACGGCGCGCAGCAGCTCCCAGTTCCTTAGTTTAGTGCGTAATGAGTTGCGTAGTTCAGCCAGGGTGGCGCCCTGGTGGGAGGTGTGGGGTTGGATGCCTGTTATCGCGAGCTTACGAACACGGCGCCTGAATATTGAATTAAGTGGGCTGGTAGCAGTATGAGGGGGGGGGAAAGCTTACTGGGAGTCTTCGAGGTCCAATCCAAGGACCAGGAAAGCGGAGGCGCTCGTTTCATGCAGAGCCGCCCCCCCAGTGGATACCCGCTCCTTCTCTTCTTCAGCAAGCTCCTTCCGAGCTTCAGCCTCGGAAATGCCTGCCGTAGCTAGTCAGCGAACGCGTGGCGTGGAGGATGGAAGCGCTACGTACAGACAATTTCGGAAACCAAGGGGCTCGGAGCCTTCCTGGGGTACGCTGTGTCTTCTTCCCAAGCGACGCAGATTGCCTGCCATGCTACGACTTTGGTAGGCGGCATCGAGGATGTGAAGCCCCGATGGCCTTCGACTTGTATGTTTCGCAGACGCACCGCAGCCTTGTACCGGCGCATCAAGGTCTTGCCTGCGTGGAATAGTTAGCGCGCAGTCAGGAAGGAAAGCCACCCCACTTACCCATTGAGCAGTATTTGAGCCAGTTCCAGAAGCCGAAGTGGTCGTCGAGGGCATCGTGCCTCGACCCCGGCCCCATGGTCTTCGTGGAGTTCCCTAGCGCATTATGCCCAGCCCATATACGCTCTGGACACTCGCCATCAGTAAGTCCGGCGCCGAGGATGTGGTTGAAGGAGAGCTGGTCGTGCGTCTCCTTGTGAGCAGGCTCATGGAGTTTCGGGATGGCCGGGATAACGCGGGAGCGGGGGCTGAGGTGGAGGCCGTCGGGCCAATCTTCCATGCGTAGGTAGAAGTTCTTGATCCATTGGCAAGCGATGTCGTAGGATACCAGGAGAATGGCGAACGAAAAGAATCGCAGAGCGCTGGCGAAGACAAAGTCCATGTTTGGGTATCTACAGCCCAGGCACTGGTCAGCACGGAGCAGCATGTGAGGCAAATAAACGCACCGCTCGCCCTTGATCAGATCTCCCACCCCACACGGGAGTATCATCTCGCCTCTTGAGCAGGAAACGGCAGCGACTCCCGTGTATCGCAGGCCTTTCGAAAACTTCGTGTTGGCCTTGGACAGGGCCGCGAACCCGACGCAGGTGCTGATCTGTGGTACAGTCAGAGTGAAGTGCAGCGAGGAGAAGCGTGGTAACTCACGTCTCCTTGAGAAGCCTTACTCAGAACATATTTCTCGTATGGCTCACGGCGGACCATGTATGAAAGACCCGTGCCTAGCCCTGGATCCTGAGAATAGGAAGAAACCAGCTGCTGCTTGAGGCGGAAGTTCGCATCCATTGCGACCATTGTTGCGTAGAGGAATCTGTCAAATTCGTCAGGTTTCTGCTCGCATACAAAGGGTAAGTCAACGCACGCGGTCTCCTTTGGCGCCTTCTCCCAGCCTTCGGGAAGGTTCTTGCCTGGGTGAGGACAGGTCAGGCAAGGCACCGCCAGCTCCCCCTCCTCCGTGCCCGCCGCGCCAGACGGATCATGCCCCCTACCACCCCGCTTCAGCATAACGAGGTGCCGCCACTGAAGGCACATCCTCTGCAGCGGGCGATACCTTGACTTTGGGACGCAGAGGCCAGTATTGTCGGTGAGCTTCTCGAGCGTGCGGTAGAAGTCGTACGTGGAGGCCTTGGTAGTGAGCCCAAGTAGGTGTAGCTGGCGGAGAAGCTGGAAGGAAGCGCATGTCTTGACGGTGAGTTGACTTGCGGGAAAGAGGCCACGGCGCAGGAGTTGAATATGACGCGGGAGCGGGCGGCACCCGCAATACTGCAGTGCGACGTCATGGATCCCGTTCGTGTGCAAGACGCGAAATTGGACGTGGCAGGGTTCGGGGTTCGGGCACTGCATGCTGCTGTGATTGAGCTGGACCTTCAGACCGAGGTCTTTGAGGGATGTCTTGACGAAATGCGTGCCTGTCCAGCGCTAAAGCGGTTGGGTCAGCGAGCCCTCGGTGAAACCTAGATGAAACGGCGTACCTCTACCCGGTGGAAAGGTGCCCGGCGATGACGCTTGCAGCAACAACTAGGGCAAATGAGGTCGGCTCCAAAGCAGTCCATGCATCGAACCTCGGCGTCAGCGGGGTTCAACGTCTTGCGGGCTACACAGTCAACGCAGTGAGGCTGACTTCGTGCGTCTCCACGCCCTTCCCAGCGTATGAGCTCGTCAAGATAACTCTCGCGATGTCGTTCCTTCCAGAAAACAGTCGGGCGCGTCTGTCAAAGCATAAGCTCAAGGTGCATAAATGACTGGGAGTGTAAGTTACTCACAGCAATCTTGGTACGCTTTTTCTTCTTAGGCTGCACCTTGTGAGTAGGGGGGTCCTCCATGACAGGTGCGTCGAGTGCTTCGTCGTACCAGTCCCCGTTAGGATCCAACGCGAGTTCCATGTCATCTTCAGGCTCCCAACGCGAGCCCACTAGCCAAGAGGTACGGCCGCGCTGAGGGGACCGCTGGCTCTCCACGACGCGGGATGAGTTTCCGACTCTTCTGGATTGAGCATCGCGTGAATGGATGATTTCAAAGTCATCCTCCAGCACCACACGGTCGTGGTAAGCGGCCTTCGAGAGGTCAGGACGTTTTCGTTTCAGCATAGACAGTGGCACTTGGAAGTTCCTGTCACCTGACGCACGTGACTGTTTTCGGTTACACTTTTGCAACCCGTTTTGGTTGCTCACCACTTGCAACTCACCGCGCCGGTCGCGTCTCTCATCGTGCCTGGTAAGTCAAGGAGGTCGCGTCGCGCCCCAACTGAGACTTGAGCCCGGGACTCTATTGGGGCTGGCCGCGGCCCACCACTCCTTTTAGCTCCATGTGCTGATGCCCTCTTACCTTGCCAGGTTCATCATGTCTACGTTACAAGGTACAGGTCGCCAGGTGAGTTGGCAACAGGTTCGACCCCACCGCACCTCACAGTTGTCTCGTTGCAGACACGCTCAGGAGCCACTTACGCCGCGTGGGAGGGCATCCTGCCTACTGACACATTCTTCTCGTTCGAAGACGCTCTCCTTCAGAGCATCTACGACGAACGGGACGAGCTCGAACACCTATTCTCTGACTCTCCTCTTTCATCAGCGCCAACCTCTCGAGCCGCATCACCAGCACCTGCTGACTTGCCCTCCTCCTCAGCACCAACACCTCGTGACGCACCACCCGCCCATCTCTCCCCACCACCGCCCCTGTCCTCAGCAGCCCCAAGCACTGGCAAATCCGCATGCAAGAAGCGCAGAGAGAAAAACCAGGGACATCAGCGGCGGAAGCGCCAGCGCCAGGCTGACGCAGGCGATGGCACGGTCAACACGGTGAGGCCGGGTGTGCGCTCGAAATTTGTGGGCTCATCAGCGCCTGTGCGAACCAACGTCCAGCCTGAGGGCCTCCGCGTTGCCTCGAGCGGCTTCATCGGCGTAAAGTCCACTAGGCCACCCCGGGTACTTAGCCTTTCACAGCTGCTCAAACTCGCAAACCTCCGCCGCGTACCTTGGCTCGGAAAGGCGCCGAAGCCCCTTCTGGATCGCACCGAGCGTGTCATTGGGCTTCTCGCTGGGCAGCCTCCTGGAGAAACCTGGCAAGGTGCACTCTCCAAAGCTGCGGCGCTCCTCGAGAAGGCGCGAACTACAGGAAAGTTTTCTCCCCAGCAAACGCACCACACCCGCGGCAAGTTCCCCACGTTGGCTTCAGGCTTCGCACACGGCGGAGGGAGGACGGCACCGTGCAACCTCAGGCCCCAGAACGCTGTCAACGCTGCCCTGGTCGATGAGCTGCTGGAGGAGCACGCCTTCGAAAGGCTTGCCACCTTCGCGTCCAGTAAGTCCCCGCCTCTTCGTTCGGATCCCGAGCTAACCAGTACCAACAGGTGTATTTGCCACATGGGCGCCGAGGCTTTACGCGGAGTATGCAAAGTGTATGGACCAGCTCTGCGCCCACGACCCCGACCTGAAGCGTAACTGGCCACGCAGCGTGTTCGCGGCTGCCGTATTCAACCTGGGCCCGCAGACGGTCTGCTACCGCCATAAGGACTTCGCGAACTTACCGTACGGGTGGTGCGCCATCACAGCCCTGGGCTCCTTCGACCCGCAGCTCGGCGGCCACATAGTCCTCTGGCAACTCGGACTCGTAGTCGAGTTTCCCCCTGGATCCACGATACTCATCCCATCAGCGGTAATCGAGCACTCTAATGCACCCGTCCGGGCCCACGAGACTCGGTACTCTTTTACACAGTACAGCGCAGGTGGCTTGTTTCGGTGGGCAGAGCACGGGATGAAGTCTGATAAGGAGTTTTTCCAAGGTTTATCGGAGGAGGACTTCAACCACGCCGCTACGAAGTCTGAGCAACGCTGGGTGCATGGACTCTCTCTTTTCTCGACCCTCGCGGAATTGAAGACATTTACGTAGCACTAGTAAAGTAGAAGTAGCCCACACTTGAAATATAGACCGTGTTTTTCGTCGCTCATTGCACTTGTGAGTAAGAGATATATATTCCTGTAATAGGGTAGTGATTTTCATTTGAAATGAAAATCACTATGTTAAATCTATTCACATTTCTATACACTATCCACCGTGAAGTCAGAGGATATATTGCAGCAAACGTATGATTGAAGCACCTACATCAATTTGAGATACTTCGGGGGAGGTACGGAGGAAGTCGAGAAACAGGCCGTTTCGAATATCTGTTATCCATGCATGTATATCTACCTACATATACGAGCCTTTGAACTAAGTCAGTCCTACCGTGTATTATTCTTGCGTCTTATTCAAAGTTGCTTACATTGCTTGCTAAACCTATATTCCGTAGCCCAGCAACCCAGCGGGACGGCACTCGAACTCCTAGCAGTATAGAACGCTATGTACTTTCCGTGATGATGTTCATTATCTGAAGCTTTCTAGATCGGGGAAAAGCAAAATTACTGTATTGGGCAATTTATTCATCAAAGATCGATCAACCGTTTCGAGTCTTGTCGTGAATTTCCACTTATGAACATAATGCCTGTGCCTGATTACTCATTGATCAAACCAAGCCTCATGAAAGTTCCTGATCTGGTACTCTCGCCCGTCGTGACTTTCATGAAGGTGGTGAAAGTCATCATATCACTACATATATTGTTGAATCATCATATTCCCATGTGCGTTCTAAGACGTCGTGATTTTCATCCAGGTACTGAAAGTCATCATATTACTGCGTCATACACGTAACGCACAAGGTGGTTACATAGCGAACAACGGCGTAGCGAAAAAGGGGGCCTTGGGCAGCCGTCTACTCTTGCGAAGCTTCCAGCCTTGCCATTTCCTCCGCCTCTTCCTCAGCAGTAGCATCCTCCTCCCTCTCCGCCTTCTGTCGACGCCTACTTACCCTTTCAGCAATGACAATTATTTTATGAGAGAAACGGTATCACCTATATTCCGACGCATTCTCGCGGAGAACTCGGCGGTTGCGCTGACGATAACGAGCCGCGTTGATGTTGTGCTGAGCTCTAGCGGCGTCGCGTTCTTCGTCCGTCATCTGGGTCTTCCGGGACGCTGCGCGCTCACGGTTGCGTTTCTGCAGCCAAGCTTGGTTACTGTAAGAATGTCAAGGGGAACGCTGGCAGAATGTAGGGAGGTACGTACGCTGCATAGTAGGCCTTGGACTTGGCCCGCGTACTGAGGTCCTTGCGCTCGATCTCCGTTGACAAGTGGTGTCCCATACCGTCTTGGAGCGGGGGGGTGTTCGCAAGGTAGGCGGTCGTGTCTTGACGGTGCGCATGTAATATGTAAATATCACCACGATCTGGAGAGTCCCAGGAGAGCGGAGGACTACTGCTTTACGCGATGCCCTGAAAAAGACGTATGTGAAACGTGGTGACTTTCGAGTTCTGGAAGCACTTACCCGTGCACTGCCGAACAGTATAGTATTGAGTCCAGGCTAACGACCGTGCGACGTACTGGGCCCAATATCACTTCCCTGCATTTGCTCCAGAGAGTTAGGCCGTGGTGACTTTTCAGACAGCCACGAAACTCACCATGTCCTGCATTTTCTTCAGGGAGGGTTAGACCCGGCGTTCACATTGGCTTGGCTTCTTATGGGGGCATTATATGTTTTAGTGGCCAACGTGGCTGAGATGCATCGTGTATGTTTGTAAACGTAGCGCGTAAAGACAGGGGTGACATGTATGTAGGCAAAGACGCCGCGAATCCCTGAGGGCTGATCCCATTAGTGTGTGAGTAATATAATGATGAAATTACTTACAGAAGGGCCCTACTTGCCCAAAAATACACACTCAACTTGGTGGGAAAGGGTCTGCATCGAAGGGGACGGCGGCACCGCCGTGGAAGAGGTGAGGTCGGACTCTGAGGAAAGCTCATCCTCGCTGTCTGAGAAGTCAGACGCGGGCACTCGAGGGGGAACGGGCAGGGGGGGCGGCTGGCTAATGACTACCGTATTCTGTCCCTTTCCCTCGATGACCTCCAGATAGCCGTCCCGGAAGGCGTCCCGGTAGCAGTCGTATGCCCGGTCGAAGCTTACGAAGGATTCGTAAACGGGCTTGACGACGTCCTTAATCCAGGGCGTGATTTGCGTCCTAATGACAGCTGTCAGTAGATAGATCAGGACTAAGGAAGTAGCCGGCCGCGTACCATGTTACAAAAATCCCCACTTTGCGACCCTTCGCGATCACATAATACTTCTTCGGCGCCATCCCACGGAGGTCCTGAAACGTCGAAGGGTCCGGGAACCGGATCTCGTCAAGGGCAGTGTGCCTCTGAGGCATGGGTGATACCTTTGCCTGCTTCTGAGGCGTCCGAAAAGGGGGTGGTCGTGCCTTCGCCTGCGACCTAGAAGGGGTGCTGGGGACGGAGGCTGTTCGCGAGCGCCGAGCGGTCAAAGTAGGGGCTGTAACGATGGTCGTCGTGCACGTCGTGGTGATTGTCACCCCCTGCCCATCTAATGAACAGGGAATTAGGTCGATCTGACAATAAACGTGGGCAACTTACCAGCTAGTGACAAAACGGGCTGGCGAGAGACGGTGGGCAACGGGGTCCGGACCACAGGGGACGGGGGGCAGGTAGGACGTCGATTTGAGCCAGAGGCTTGGTATCCACTGGCAGGCGATGCGGGGGGCGTCTGCGGGGGATCTATGACGAATGTTACCTAGATACGTTTGACCAAGACTAAACGTGTACTCACCGTGCCATGCATTGGGCCGTGCGTACCGTCGCAGTAAACTAGCGGAACGTCGACGGCGTGCTGCGAGCTCGTTAGCCTGGATGATGAACTGTGTATGTTACTTACCTGTGTGAGCAGTAGTCGCTGTGGGGGACACGCGACGGGTATACAAACGCCCTGCAGCGCAGGAGGTCAGCGAGAAATCGTGGTAGGGAGGGGAGCCTACCTCGAGAAGTGAGACGCGGTTCGAAGTTGGCCATGTCACTGATTTGATCGTGTCAGCGGCTTTATATTTATATATGTGTGTGGCATAACAACCGCAACCCTTGACCAGCCTAGACCTAGAGCAGCAGTGGCGCCTTCAATATGGACCGTGGCACCTCATATCGACATGTCAATCACCCTGCATCCTGCTCTGCGGCGGCGGTACTACTCAAATTTTGTCGCTGGATTTCTCTCTTAAACGCCGTGCTCCTCTCGTACCATGGGCTAGCTCTGACCAGTATCGAGGGCTTTCAACAGCTTCGGAATTCTAAACCTACAGTAAGTTATTATTCCTATCCTTTGATGTCAGGTTACTGATTCGTATACCCTAGGATGGTCAACCCTGGCGCGTTCCAAGGAATGCGAAAAACATTTCTCATTTCCCAGAAGCCGAGATACTCCGTGGCCGTGGCTGAGAACCATGTCGCCGACACCCTTGCCGACATCCAGCGCTCCTTTTTCAAACGCTTCTCGCTGGACCTCCCCCCGGATCAAGACCCCACCTCAGAAGAAATGGGTGCCGTTGACGACAGCATCCCGGACCCCGAACCTCTCGCTCCGGACGCAGATGTCCTTTCAGCTGAGGACTACACGGCAGCCATGGAACTGTTTGATCGACAACGGACCCTTCTGATCTTTCGCAAAGGGGTGAGCTGCCACGTTTTTCCCTGCCTTTTCTCATCAAACTAATGTCGTCCGCAGCAAATTAAACGTTGGATGGCGTACCAGTACTGGAAGGACAGGGAGGAGACCGCAAAGGGCTCAGAGGTGCAAGACGCGTTCCTCACGCTCCTACAGCGACTCACCGGCAAGGGCCTACCAAAACCGCGCCGCATCACCGCCTCCAATCACTGGCAACAGACGCAGGAGTCCAAGTTACTCGTCGATGCAGAGGTCACCCGCCGGCTCCAATTTTCCACCAAGGCGAAAGAGCGTGCTGGAATTCGTTCGAAGGTCGTCTCCGACCTTTTCAAGGCGCTCCCGGAGGCAGAAAGGGCGGAATGGGAGGACTCGTCTGTGCACCAGCATGAGCTGGCGCTAGCAGAGTGGGAGGAAAAGACGTCAGGGCCGCCTTCCACCGCTCCTGAAGACCGTCAGAAGTACGTTACACTACTTTCTACACCTTAATCTATCTAACCTGCCTTCTGACAGATATATCCAAGCCCTCATACCCTTCATGCAGCGTATCCTCACGCTGGTGACCGAGGTCACGGACATGAAGACCACGTTCTTGGCTGGAGGTCCTGAACCCGCTGACGCCGGCCGTCTGAACGTCATCAGGTACGAAGTTTCCCATAGCATCTCCCAACGAAGCCTCATCGCTGGTTCAGCGTTCATGCAGGACACTGCCCAGGCAACATCCGTATGAACTTCGGCGTGTCAGAACGCGAGGCCTACAAGAAGCAGGTCTTACCGGTCTTCGGTCAGTTTCTGAAGAAATGCTATAGTACGTTTTTCTTCTCTCATCTCTGTTCTTTTGTCTGATTCCTTGCTCCAGCTATCGAAGACTGTCGCGCTCGAGCGCTACCTGTAGACACCGTCTCCTTGGCCGCATCTTTTGAGGAGCACGCTGCTTACGCGACCGTGGACTCCTTGGGGTCCTTAGGCGCTCCGTTCCCTCCCCTGCTCTCCCTCCCCTCTCTTGTCGACCCCCCCCCCCGCTTCCCGAATGCCCGCTGGCCCGACGACACCGCATGCCGCCCCGTGGGATGACCCGACCGTGGCCTCAGGGCTCTTCCGCTTTCCTGAACCTGGAGCGTCACCCCCACCTCTTCGCGTGCCCCTATCGCGCCCCCAGACGCCCGCAACTCCTCAGCTTGCAAGTGACGAACTTGCCCGTGCTCTCCGCCCTTCGGCGTCTCCCATGCCCTCGGCCCCGCCCTCGCTTTGCCCGTCACCCCTGTGCTCCCCACACTCGCTGCCTGGCCACTCTCTCCGACCTTCAGTGCCTCGCACCCCGCAAGCGCGACCCGACGTCTTCTCAGGAGGCCCACCATTTACTCAGGTGCCCCCCACGACACCCCCGTCCCCACCTATGCCGTCGCCTGTCCTCAGGATTGGTACGAACACCCCAGCTCGAAAACGCCGGAACGACGATACCATGGACGGCCCCTCCAAGCGCACGAAGCCGCTGACGGCACCATCGACCCCCACGCCCCTGCCCACGCCAGTTGCCCCCTCTTCTCCAGCCCCGGCGTCTCCACCTCACCCTCGCCCTCGCCCTCGCCCTCGCCCTCACCCTCGTGTCCCTGCTCCTCCTGTGCCGTCCGCTCCCCCACTACCCGCTCCTCCTGCTCCCCCTGCGTTGTCCACGACGACGGTCCCCCCTGGCGCTCCGAAGTGGTTTAAGCTCGCGCTGACCATGTTCAACTCGGACACAGCCCTCGGCAAAGAATGGAACGCACTCGTCTGTTCATGGGCCGCGTTTGAACTCAGGGAGAACTACGCGGGCACCGTCAAATTCCCCTGCAAGGACCGCCCGGAGTTCGTGTCGGGATGGATCAAACGAGCGCGCGCCATCAGCTACCGCCCGATTAATAGCAGCAACGTCGAGGACACCGAGACTAGCATGACTGCATGGTGGAGCACAGTCCCTCCGGCCCAGGTAGCGTGCTCTGGGGTCAACGGCGTGCTGAGCCTGCTCGCAGGCCTCTTTATGTGGGGTGTAGCTATTTCGGACGCGCCGGCGGCGCATCGCACCGCCTGGGTAAAACTGCTCGCTGACGTCCACGTAGCCTTTTTAGATACACTTTTATAATCTAATTTCTCCTTTTAGCTAATACTTTAATAAATCTGCATTCCCATCCTCTCACTAAATCAGTGTGCTCAGGAAGGTAAATTCTTATTTTCAGTGGGGAGGCGGGGCAGAGGCCGCACGAGGTGCGGGAGGGGTGGCAGCGGGGTGGGGCGGGAGTAAATTTTTATTTTCAGTAGGGAGGGCGGGGCAGAGGCCGCACGAGGTGCGGGAAGGGGGGCAGCGGGGTGGGGCGGGACGGCGCCCTACCGAGGTTTGATGCTGAGGGTGCCTGTATGATGCGCATTTGACGCGCTGCCAATGTGCCGTGATGTGCCGAAAAGCCGTCGTGATGGCCGGCTGATGGGAAATATGACAGAGGACCAGAATAGGTCGCCAGTCAGTGGACATGCCTGATGTATCACTTAATCTGTCAACTGACAGTAAGTGATGTATGCTCCTAGCCACTACAGGTGGGGCCAGGGGGGTTCCTGGTCTACGTGAAGCGCGATAGTAAATGACGACAATGACGACTCCTGTAGCAAACATATGGAGAAGGAGTGCAACGCAGGGCTTCCATTCCGTCCGAAAATGGGGGTCCTATAAGGGAAGCCCAAATCATAAGATACGCCAACTGCTACATATCTGACTCCTACCTCTACAGCGACGTCCGCTGATTTCCTAGTCTGCCGGCCTTGCGCAGCGTCGTTGTACACCTGCTCAGGCGGGTCTTGTTCCACTGATTTGCTTTCTTCTTCTGCATTCTGAAGCTCGGCTAGTAAGTCGTCTCGGATACGCCAACTGGTACCTATCTGACTCCTACCTTTAGAACGACGTCAGCGGATTTCCTAGTGTGCAGGCCTTGCTCAGCGTCATCGTGTACCTGCCCAGACGGGTCGCTTTTCACTGATGTGCTTTCTTCTTCTGCATTCTGAAGCTCGGCTAGTAAGTCGTCTTGCTCAATTTGATCGTATGGACTTACCGATAGGTAACGCAGTACCGAAGCTCTTGGCCCTCGCTCGGTCTTCATCAAATCTTCCTTCATGCTGAATGTCGCAGCCGCGAGTGTGACCTTACCTTTGTACCATCCGGTAGCCTTCGTGAATCGCCGTCACACAATAGCTTCATGAAACAGGTGCATTTGAACTTACGACAACCTTCGTAACTTCATCACACATAATTAGCATCTAGACCTACGAGATCACAGATTTTTCTGGCACTCACCGATTCGCGCGTTCTCGTCCGGATCCAGTCTCACCCGTACTCCCTCCCCTGTTGGTATAACTCTTGTGTAGATCACCCCCCCCCCGTTGATGCCCCACGACGACATGTTCTTTATCCATAAATTGGATGCAATTCTTCATATGAGTCTTGCTAATATCGCGGTCAAAAGCTACAGCGCCGTAATGACTCCATGTCTCCAGGGAGTAGAAGTCAACCCCGTCATCGCTCAAGTTTGTGACGGCTAGCATTGTTTCCGAAGGAGAAAGCGCAGAAGCACCTCTGACAAACCTATTAGCGGCACCAGTGTTCAGGAGGAAGTATATTTACATTACGTGGCCTTCATTCCTCATCTGGAAACGATGTAAGAGTACATGCGGAGGAGAGGTCGAGAATACACTGAAGTGCATGTTTCGTAAGACACAGCTCATCTCGGAGGCTCAGTAGACTCACCCGATTCCCATTTCAGGTGAATATCCACAGACTATAAGCTTTTCGTCCCCCACGAAGTGTATCGATTGAACTATATACTCCGATCCCAAATTCAAAAGCTGCGCGACAGGCACGAGGCTGGCGTCCTGAAGCTGCTGGCAACCATCTGAGTGTTTCACAAAGTATGAATCGTCCAGTCCTATATAATATACTGTTCAACAAGGTGCTGACCTTCGTACAGGGATACACGGGTCCTGCCCCAGACCACAGCTACCTGTGTGCCAGAGCTGTTGTACTCGACGCAGTTGATAAGTCCGTCAAAGTTGATGTAGTCGTTTAAAGCCTGCACCCATAGGTGAGCCGTAAAAAGTCGTGCCTAATCAGGTATCCTTACCATCTGGTCGGTTTCCGCCATAAAAAGAGTATTGACGTCGCCATTGGCACAGCCAATCAACAATTTCCCCTCTTTCTGGGGGTGCCAGGCAAAGGATAGTATGGAGGAAGTCGCCCGGTAATTTCCCAGAGTCCACCATTTCACTGGGCCTTTATAGATCTACAATACACAAGGTCATTGATATAAGAAAATCCCTTTCTGGTGAGTATACGCACCAGGACAATGCCTGCTCTATCTCCCGTTGCCATGTACCTCCCATCTTTGGAGAAACGTATTGCGCTTATTTCCCGATTGTCGCTATCGGCCAACCAAAACTGGTCCGAGAACATAGGAAATTCCTCCGTCAAAGACTCCATGATCATAAGCTGACTGACTGATTTCAGTGGCCAAAAAGCTTGATCGGCGGGCTCTCCGTGACCTAGGACGGATCCGGAGCTGTAGTAATTATAGGGTGCGAACTTATGTCCGCTCGTGAATCCGCCATGGCTATAGCCAAGTACTAGTATGGTACATGAGGTTACTCCACGACCTTAACGCGTTTCCCATGCATGTCGCGATCGATGCAAGTCGTTCAAGCTATATAGCCCAGATCATGCTCTCTAGATCTAGGGCTGTGGTGGAGGTGATCAAGCATGTACAGCATGTGGATCTAGAATGTTCCGTCGCTTATAATCGTGTAGCTACATCGATGTATGTATATCATATATATCGCTTCCCCATTTGCATTTTGCTCGCCTCACCTCAATCATGATTGATCATCGATCGGAAACTGCACGATGACAATGATATTGGAGGCGTGATATCATGATCATAATCCCCAAGAACATTTCTAGTGTATATGTATCGGGTCGTTGTCTCAAGATCAAGCTAAGGTCGTTGATCATGGCATATCCCCCTCAGCTAATCTTGCCATCCAGCGGAAAACCTTCCTTCCTTACGGTGGGTGAGTTCCATGTACGTGCCAGTTCCGGACCCTGCATGCATTCACTGATCAGACATCGGTATGCAAAAGCGCCTGTATGAAGATTTCGTTGGGCTCGCAGACGACCACTCTCAACTGGCTGCAGTGCAGTTAGCCAATTCCCGAGATTCAAAGCTCCTGGCCCTAGATCCCCCAGTCCGAGTCATCGTGTCGGCGCTCTTTTCCTACTCGTTGGATATGGTTCTCACTCTAAATTTGTCCTAGACCTCGAGGTCCAGCTTTGAAGCGCGAGTACGCTGCGCTGAGGTCTGCCGACCATGGGCTAGAGCTTCAAGTACCTTTTCCAATTGTGGCCGTTGACTCTGGAACCGGAGCGCGAAACGCGAGGTCTGTCTTTCCCTTTTCGCTGATGCCAGTAGCTTCAATATCTATCATCCTGATTTCAGGTCCAATCCGAATTCTTCGTCAATTTCGAGCGAGCAAAGCCTCCAATCATCGAAGCCAACGTGCAACGGAGCACCGCAAGAAATAGTCAGTGCTCCATCAGCTGTATCGCGCGAAGTCTCAATTCATGCCTATTATGACACGGATACTTGGCGATTAGCACGGAGAACCGGTGTCTGGAGGAGCTTTTGACGCTGGCACTTCTATAACCGCTGCGTACTGTGTCCCTTTTTCTACACCATGAGTAGCGTAGTTATGTGTTGCGTAGCGTGCCCTCGCTGTCAGAAGCAGTGCCATCTAATCCTCCCAAGTAAGCTATATATATCTGGCGTCAGTTTTTTTTATTGAGTTGCTCTATGTATCAGATCCCACCGACCGAAGCGGCTCAAGCCGTAAGTCTTCACTATGGTTTAACATCAGATCAACATTTCACTGTAGTGCCATCAGGGTCAAACAAGAACCCATGCGCGTTGTGACTCATCGAAAGGACGTTGAGACCTATCGATACACTCAACGTTTTTCAAAGGTCAACGCTGTCACCACTTGGTATACCGCGCCACTCGCTGGTCCCCCGCGATTTAAGGGACAACTTGTAAATGAAGGAGATTTGTACCTTCACATAATTTACATCAGCGATATGGACGGACCACCTCGACGGCTTGCTTGGCTGTATGAAGACAAGGAGTGGCGCGATATCACAAAAGCGAGCGAAGTTGATTATGCAGTGCGTTGTCCATTTGCCCCAGCTCGGGGCCTTGTCATCAAACTGAGTGGGAAAGACCTACATCTCGTGCCTTCTGGATGGAAGCACCACAAGGCGCCAGCTGCAGGTACTTCTTAAACTTCTATTACAATACTAGTCACCTCTCACACTTTGATTTATAACAGAGAATCAGCTATGTTCCAATTAATCAATACGAGTTAAAACTGCAATAGATTGAGTATTCCACTCATGAATGTCCGATTAGATTAGATCACATCAAACTTCGAAGTCCCCATACTATACAACTCCAAACTGCCGACCGTGCGCACCTATATGTGGTGTTGATCGAGTAATACTGCATGCATATGTTAAGACCCACCAATGACACATAGATTAGATTAGATCACTTCGAACTTCGAAATCCCCGACTCATACAAGCTTATTATGATACTGTATAGCTCCAAACCGCCCGAGTAATTTAAGGGGCGCCTGTCATAACTGGTTAAGATACATGAGCATGACCACGAGCCGGCTGTCTTCCTCACTGCAAAACTCAAGTGATCATGAGAGCAGTCAATCATAGAGGTTAGATTGTACATAAGTACGTAGAAGTTAGACTAAGGGCGTGGTGCCAGGAAAGTCCTACATGCGGCATCATCATTAGAGGTTAGTTTGAGTAGTATGGATAACTTGCCTGATAAGCTCGTTATCGTGCGTGAATTGATAAGCGTCCCCTGTAGGACGCACCGCCATTTCAACAAAACCAGTTCCATGGGAGTCCAACCACTCCTGGCGGTATGCACAGAGAGGCAAGTCAGGAACAAAGTGGTCGCTACGAGTAACCCACGGAGTTCGATCATTGTGATGGCGTATCCGCGGATAATCCCCTTTAGTAGCGCCGACAATTCTTCGGGTCGCATTATACACGCTGTCGAAGACGTGCAGCCACTGCGTCATCTCTCGCGCTCGCCATTGTGGAAGAAGAACGCGGAATTTGGGTCGTTGGGCACCAATCCGTCGATCCTGCCTGGCATCCTCGTTATCGGACTCATCACTGGACATGCCATCCACACCAAGCTGTTGTATCATCCTTGTGTGTTTCTCGAGGTAGTAATTAGACTGCGTTATCTCGAGCCTCCGTTGGAACAACTGGAGGACGAAGTGATCGATAACCCATCGCGTGAGTGGAATGTAAGTGAAGAACGCACATTTCGCTTCCTCTGCGCACGTCTCAGTTTTTGTGAAGTGATTTTCGGGTCTTGAGACAGAGTCTTCTTGTACTTATAGATGAGAGATTTTATTCGGGTGAAAAACGATTCCATTATCTCATGCACGACGTTGGCCCTGGGTTCAAGCTTGTGGAACCTTACGAAGTCTATCGCGAAGACTCTGGCTGCGGACTTGTTCCAGGGATGACGGGGCGGGCCGAGGATATGGAAACGAAACGCGGACGCTCGGCAGCATGCTCCAGCGGTCTCTTGGCCCATGGGACTCACGGACCGTGAAAAGGCTTCTGCTTCGGCAGGAGTGACCAAAGGTAAAAGCAGATTTGTCGCCCCAATGAGCCTGATAAAATGATCGCGAACACTCTTCTATAGCACGTAATTAACAAATGGGATGGAATGGCAGTAATTTTGGAGCAACTTACTGCCAGTTGCACGGACTGAGGCGAGCGACGGGTGGGATTCCCTGTGATCTTAGGCTGCCTCAGTGGCCGGCCCGCTCCCCTGCGTCCTGCGCTGGCACTGGTGTTGGATGTCGCCTGCTGGCCGATGGCACTCGTGAGCGCTTGAAACCCCTCTGCCATGTCCCGGCTCAGATCCTTATAGGCATTCGAAAGTCGTTCGAGCACTCGGTGTAGATCCGGCTGTAGAGGGGCCTCAATGAATAATTAATACACGGCATGACTCATGAGAGGGGTCAAGTAGTACCTGTCTTTGTGACTCGGACATGTTTGGGTTGTTTTCACCCCCATGGCCTCCATCCTCTTCATCGGCTAGGTTAGCGTTGTCGTCCGTGTCGGGTGGATAGATACCCTAACAATGATAAGTATAAGGAGCAACGACAAAGAGGAAAAACTGACAGTCCAAACCGGACTATCCAGACCGTCTTGAACATAATCACCTACTTCGGGTGATCGTTGGCGGTAAGGACTGGTAGCCACAGCTGAATGGAAAGCGTTGCTGGATATCGATGGGCTGCTGCGGCTGCTGTCATGTGGACTGTCGAGTCCATGTAGAGCGTAATCGGCCTCGACGGGTGCTCGTAGGCGGTAAGCGGTGGGCAAAGCTGAACGGGAAGTGTTGCTGGATGTCGATGGGCTGCTGCGGTTGCTGTCATGTGGACTGTCCAGTCCATGTAGAGCGTAATCGGCCTCGATGGGTTCTCGTAGGCGGTAAGAAGCGGTAGCCACAGCTGAACAGGAAGCGTTGCTGGATACCGATGGGCTGTTTCGGCCGCTGTCATGTGGACTGTCCAGTCCATCTAGAGCGTAACCGGCCTCAACGGGTGCTTGTTGGCGGTACGATATGCTAGCTGACTGGGAAATGTGGCTGACAAGGCTGTTGGCGGCTGAAATAGGTCGCTCAGGCTAAAGTAGGCTATGCTTAAAACTGCAACATAGGATGTGAAGAAGAGCTACCCAACATACCAAAGCAAGAGTGTCAAACCATTGTTCGACTCGCCCGGCAGGTTGAGAACGCTCTGTCAGAAGCGGCGAATTCAACTAAGTAACAATCATGCATTCGAGTGAAAGCTGAACGACATGCCTGTAACATGCACGGCTCCAAGGCGCTCCAGGATTGAACTCTCCCGTGAGAGAGAGACATGTGCTGGACCAGGCGATCTCGAGCTTTCTCGCGATCTCGAGGGAAAATTCGGTGATCGTGGGGTTTGGGGCATACCCCGTATCTGTGTAGACCGGGACATAATCAAGGAGGATTATAGAGGTAGCCAGAGAATGCGGTTTAGATACAGAATTTCTTAGGAACAGGATTAACTACAGCACTAGGCCGCTATATATGTGGCGCCACACCGTAGCGCGAGGCACCGCATGAGCCGACAACTGCAGTTGCAACGCGGTGGGGGTGTGGCGGACATGATTCTCTCAGATATGTATGTTTATTATTATCAGGAGAGCTTTGCTGTGTTGATCATGAATTATAATACTTACAGGCCGAACGACAACCACGGATGTACTTATTACAGAAAACTATGATCATGAACCATATTCACGGTACCCAGAATAATATATATTTACCGTATAGGAACGCAGATCTAGACATGAGGGATCCTCGAGGCCGAAAGCAGTCGGTGGAGATAATAATCAACGCAACACGGCTATGCATGCTCATACTGATTATGATGATGATCTCAGACTGCCATCCCAATAATTTCAAAATTGCAGCGACCAGGGCCATGGCCATGATCAAGTACATGTGTATATGTACATGTAGCGGTTCTAGATCAAGAGATGGAATTCGATCTAGAAGAATAATGACATGAGTTAGTGGGGGAGATAGACCTGTGATCCGATACTGCAATCGCGTACCTAGCCAGGCAGCATGCGCAGCACACATGTACTCCGGAACATATGTACATGTCTGCATTAATCGTAAATTCGTGATTATGAAACAACATATACACTGATTGATCATGAAACCCTCGCGATCGATGAACACGAGTTGCAATGTACATGTACATGTACTGCTAAGCTATTCTTAACTTCTATATTCTACATCTACATATCTATCATTCCGAGAGCACTAGTACTGTTCGTATAGGTAGTAGCCCGGGTGTCACCAGCGATATCACTCATACTCATACTCACTTTAAATCTATGTATTTGTAGAAGAATAGTCCGGATCACTATTAGAACTACATAATGATATACATGTATGAACATCTAGACACCATAGCTAGGTGATCGCGAGCATGTGTGCATGAGGGGTGTGGTCCATGGTTGTGGACGGAGGAGAGGAAAACTTGTGTCATGTGACGCATCACTGGTTGCTGCTGCCAGCTGGGACGGTTAAGGGTAGGCCGCCAAAGCTCAGGTGACTTCTGTGCAGGTGACGACTCGATCAATGATCATGATCAACGAGTCATGACGTCGGGACGACTTTTTCACAGAAGTCACCTGAGCTTTGGCGGCCTACCCTTAACCGTCCCAGCAGCAACCAGTGATGCGTCACATGAGACTATTTTTTTCCTCCTCTGTTCTCAACCACCACGTCCCTCATGCATATGCATGCTCGCCGTAGCGTTTGCTCATACATATCTATGTAGTCCTAATAGTGATCCGGACTATTCTCCTCCAATTACATAGATTTTAAAGTGCTGAGTATGAGCATGAGTGCTATCCCTGGTGATACCCCTACCGTACAGTGCTCTCCCCGAAGTGAACTATGCAAGTTTTTCTGATCAGTGGCAGTAAACATCCCAGATGCCGCTTATGCACGAAGAACAAGGAAAAAAGAGGTCACGAAGGGATTCGGAGAAGGAGGTACGATACGTCGCGTCAAACTTGAATAAAAAAATACTCACGCGACGCGAATGCTAGGAACAAGAAATTCGGAACACATATATGGCAGCGGTTCGGTTTCAAAGATGAGGTCTATAGCGCCGGAGGTGAGCATGAAGAAAGAGAAGATCTAGGTGTGTCCTACATCATGAACACCTCTTCGCGTTCTGACCTAGTCTCCTAAGGCGATTTATCGGAGGACATTGAACTTGTCGCAACAGATAGAACCGTCCAGCACCATTTGCTATTTCTTAAGTCTGCACGCATCTACGCAGATGAGGGTGTATGGGACTCATCGACTCGCGCCGATCGCTGGCCGCGCATGCTTTCGTGAAGGTACGGATATATATCCATCCTCATAAATACTACGGTCTGACTGTACCGAATCAAGAAAATTACAAGAGAACCGAGTAAAGGAAGGCTTCTACCGATTTTATACATGACGCCGGGAGAAGGCAGTCCCGAGATGGGGGTCAATTGGCTGCACATGGGATATACTTGCATTCTTCTCTCATGCAGCCACCGTCACCAATGGTCCGCCTCCTCGTGCATGTCCCTCTCGGCGCCCGAGCACGTTGTGGAACGACGCCCACGCTAGAACACCTTGAAGGACTAGAAGAATACACCTAGTTATGGATCGTCTTGATCATGTGTCCAAAACGAGGCCAAAACCTCGGGCCGTCGGAGGGCGTCGAGCTTGGGACAGCTGGCTCGTCGACGAGGTCATTCTTGCAAACACCCAGCAGGTGCAGGACATGGGGCTGAGAATAGCTTGCCATTTTATGTACTTCGTATTGTAAGAGCGACATGGAATACACCCAGCGGTCGATAAACATGGATTCAAAACATACATAGCACCAGAGCCCACCGCGACCCCTACGTGACCCACAACCGCCAGACCCACCATTAGCGAGAGCCACCAAACTCGCCCGTGATTCAACCGCCTTGTCCTGTCGCAGTCTCCGTGACCGCTACCTCTTCAATAGCGAGCAATGTCATTTCTCGCTGGGTCTCTGTCACGGTTTCGATGATAGTCGTTGGTGAGACGTTCATCGTCACCTCATCCGAGGCGAGGTCCAAGGTGTTGACCTTTGGCAACGCCGCGTCCTTCGCGTCCCCAATCTGATGCACCCTTGGGAGGCATGTGTCTGGGTGTGACGCTGGTATTGTAGCCGACGGTCTAATCGTGACGGTGTAGGTGACATTCCAGGTTCGAATGGCCTCGACGGTGTGGGTCTCTGGAATGTACACGATGCTTCTCGAGGTGAATTTTTCGAGTACAGTTGAGGTCGTGGTGTGGTCCTCGGTCTGGGTATGCGTGATCCTCACCGTCCTGCGAGGTAGTAGCGCATCGAGACCGTCGGAAAGTGCATCCTTGTTCCTCAGAGCAAAACGGATGCTCAAGCAGACCGTGAAAATTAGGACTGTAGTCCATGCCCGCCATTTCCAGGAACAGCATCTCTGGGGTGAGATATCAAACCGTCAGGTACGGTGAGGAGGAGACATCAGATGATCTAACTCATACCCTGGAGACTTTTTCGGTCGTCTTTTCCTTGGTGCTCTCCTTTGGTTGCTTTGGAATATCAGTCGGTGAGTTGTCTGCGTCGCGATATCTCACTTCGACTTACCTCCAGTAACGTTACCATCGATGTCCTTGGTCCGCGGTTAGTGGGAATAGGGCCTCCTCCCCTGCTAGCGCTCGCAGCTGCAATAACGGCTTTTCCGTTGCACCATCCAACAGCCTAAAGTTTCTTTGCATTAATCACCCCTCTGGAGGTGTACATAACAACTTACTACCAACGAAACGCCTATATCCTGTGTAAGCCTCCAGAAATTCGACCCACTTTTGACACTCACGTGAATTTGGCAGCATCAGGTCGACCCGGATCAGGTTTTCCTTCATCAACGTAGTAGCAAAGACGAGGTCACCGCGGCTGTGCCCTACAGCGACACTATCACTGCCGATGAATTGCAGGCTGGCGACATAATTTTCCTTGACGTCGAACTTGGTGGTGGCATACCACCTCTGTTTCTGGAGGGAGTAAAAGTCCACTCCATCGCGGTAATTGGAGACGGCCAGCATTGTGCCCGAGGGGGAGATCGCTGACGCGCCGCTATAGAAGTTGCATGAGCAGCGACAAGATCCAGGAGAGAGAGTCAAATACATGGTCAAGCTCTGTGCCCTCGGCTCCAGTTGAAAGAGGATTGTCGGTGGGGAGGCGGTCGAATAGACACTAGGAGACAGCCTATAAGCCGTTGATCCTTTCTGCAGATATGAGAACTTACAGGATTCCCGTCTGTGGGTCCATGAAACATACGACCAACTTCTCGTCTTTAACGAAATGGACTCCGCGGATCATCGGTTTTGAGCCTGAGGCTTTAGGTGTTATGGGGAGGCGTTCAGCATCCCTGTTGACCTCTAAGAACATGTCAGTCATTTCACGATCCATAACTGCATCAGAAGCTGACCATCAAAGAGATAGACGTCGGAATCAAACGCAACAGCCATATCTCTGCCGGTTTCACTGTACTCGAGAAACCGGATGGGCCCCTCGAACTCATGGAACATGTTGAAGGTGTCTTTCTGCATACGATGAATTGGCGAAAAACTTTTGTTGGAAAATGTTCGCTTACATTCATGCTCTCTGTGCGTCCAGAGACGCAGATTATATTGACATCCCCGTTTTCGCAACCAATGGTGAGTTTTCGTGGTACTTTAGGATGCCACGCCAGGCATACAATACCGGTCGTGGCCTTGAAGTTCCTTACGACCTCAAGAGTAGGTACGAAATACACCTATACATCAACGAGGATGGTTAATTGAACATGTAGCCCGTAGGTCGTAATTGTACGCACGATCATTAGGCCAGCTCGATCGCAAGTGGCGAGGTATTCAGCCTCTTGATCAAACCGGAGAGCGGTTATGACGCGCTCATCGCTGCTGTAGAGAGATCTGTATTCTGAAAATGTAGGGATCTTGCTGTCCACTGCGTCCATAAGAGATTGAGAGTAATATGTATACCAGGTAGTTTCGAGGTAAATGTAAAGCACTCCAAGTTAACTCGCGACCTAGCTAGCGGAAAGCAGAAATGTGTACATGCTGCTCGGCTGACTATAGTACACGAGCTAAACCCATGTTAACGCTCATGGGCAGCATGCATATGCCAGTAGGCGCTCCCTGGCCATGGCCATGCGCGCCTAGCAGCTAGCCCCATGATCACCTAATATAAGATATTGATCGCAGTACGCATGCATCATGCATGGATGATGGATCCATCCGGAGCGGATTCGGAGGGCATAGCCATCGCTTATGGTCATAATTTCAAATCCCTCGAAGCCCAATCCGTGAAAGCTGCAGATCTAGATCTACGGATACATATCCTCTATCCCAACACATGTTATGATCAGGTGCGGTCATTGCGCCACTACCCTGCAATCAACCGGCCCGGTTCTCGATACGTGGGTCGCATACAAGCGCTTCTTTCGTGTTTTTGTGCTGACTTGTATTTACAGATCTTGGCGCCCAATGGCTTCGAAATATCTAAAGTGAGCCATACTACACTGCTATTTGCCTCCCGAAACAAAACTTAATCGTTATCGCCTTTTTCGAATCCAGGGCGAATTCGAACGACAGCGCTAGCTCGCATCGATATGATGCGGAACCACTCGCGCCTTGCGCATGTACATGCCCGATCGCGGAAATCTGACATCCGGATCGTTCGCATGCGCTTATAGAACATGTGGCGTGGTCCCAAACAAATACAAAACTGAAAAAGTTGGGAATTCAATTTACATGGAACAAAGGAATCCTTTACAAAAATATTGTAAATTTGGTCTTGTCGATTCAACGCCATCGCGTTGGGGCCCTTAATGATCAGAAGCGACAGATCTACCTGGTCATGGCGATGAGAACGTTGCAAAAGTGCTACGTATACAGCCTCGAGGTGGCTCCGAGCAGGTATTTAAGACATCACTCTCTCAATCCTACCACCATAAATTGCTCACAGCAACCTCTATCTTTTTTATATTCGCTGTTTCAACGCACCAATATGGTCATGCTTCTACGTTCTGGCCGTACGCGTGTAGATCTAGAGGTCAGTGACTCCTACCTAATATACGGTGTACAAGTAATGATACTGGTACATGTCTAGAGGAGACCCTGTCGCTATTCCCCTAGGCCCGTCGTCGCGCCGCAGGCGCCTGCTCGGGTAAGTATTGCTCGGCTTGCTTTTGAATATTCTCTAAGGCTGATGGTTGAAAAAAGAATCATGGAGCCTACGCCTACGTGTATGGTGTTAACTCCAGGAAGCGCTCGCTGCGCCAATTTGAGTTCTGCCTGGGGTCCACCAGAGCCCTACCTCTGATACATGCACGGTTCTCTATCCCAGCGACGGCACGGCCCGTCATTTACACGGCTCGCTTGGACATGGGCCCGCACTCATTCTTTGTCATGGGATGGGTATCAGAGCAGGCCCCAGCCAACCTAGCCATTGCGGCCCTGTTGGGGAAAATTTTCAAGGGCGAAGTCGCCCTTTTCTCCAGCGGGCCACGGGCCCCGGTCCTCTCCCGTCCTCGGGGGGCCTCAAAGGAGGTCGTCGATCGCGCCGCAACATTGTGAGTGTATGTCCTTAATCTTAAAACCACGTGCACACATATATGTATCTTAGCTTCGCGTCTCGCCTCGAAGACGCTCACTCGCTGGGCGTCCCCCTAAACCCGTATCTTCGGGTATGATAACTTCTCTTTAAATTTGATGCCTCCGCAGAGCTTGATACCCTCCTGATAGGCTCCTTTGCAAGGGTGATGAGGGTGGGGACGGAGATCTACATAATCATTTTTTCCCTTCTTACCTGTACCTCCGCATGTTCTATTTTTTCCAATCGAGCGCTTTCAGCATTTGAGCGGGCAGTGGCACACAATCCAAAAGTATTTCAGAGTCATCTTTCACATGTGAATTGCTTCTGATTGTTCCGATAAGGTCGCCTGACTTCAAAGTCTGGTGATCATGCATGTACAACCGATACTCCGAATTTGCACGCATGTACATAGTGATATTTATATATCTCCGGAGTTGTCAATTGATCAAATTATTTGTATCGTCCACGAGCAGCACATATGCCCTTTCCACCCCAAGTCGAGTTGCCGTCTAGCGGGAGAGCCGCATTTTACGACCCAGAGGCAATTGATGTATGTATTGATTCACTTCTTGAAATACATCCACTGACTCGCTTGCGAAGTTCCTATTTGACGAATTGACCATTGCCGACCCTGAACATCTACGTTATCGTGATCGCAATCGGTCTCGTAACGATTCCGGCGGGACTGGCAGCTCTGAGGCGCGGCAGGAGCCTCGGACTCCGCATCCACCAGGTCGATTCTCCGTGTAAGTTTTGCTTTAGCATGCTGTACTCTTCTCTAGATCTGATTCTTCCCACTTGTTGACCCAGTCCGGGAAGTGAAGGCGAAAAACGAAAGTTAAAGTTTGTCTTCCTGTTTCAGGAGCAAGACTAGTCACGTTCATCTAACCGTTGCATGTAGATTCGTAGACCGTCTAGCTGGCGATAAAGGCAAGCAACGAGCAGCTGATGAACCTCAGTAAGTACGAAGGGCATCACCAAAAGCAGCCCGTCTGATAAAATTGCATTTTCCAGGCCGCATACGTCAGAATCACACCCAGCGATCCCGCAATCGCTCGCTTCCCAACCCAGCCCTCAGCCAGATCCCTCGAGGTAAACCTCTCGTTCCTCCTGTACACTGATCATGATCAAGTGACGATGTTTTTACAGCCCCAAGAGCCATCTTCAGCAAGAGCCTCCAGTTCAACCACCTGCAGCGCAGTTTGTCCTTTTGCATATATCAAGCTCGGCTGCTGACGCCTATTACAGGGTCTCACCGCTCTCAGCGACTCAGGCACCACCCCAACCGGCGCCCCCCCAGCCCGGCTCTCAACTAGTTTCCCCAAGGTGAGCTTCTCCTCCTGCCCCCGCCAGATCAAGCGCTGATGTGTTGCCAGCAGCTGGAGCCATCCACATGGGCCTCCACCGCCGTGGGTCCTTTCCTAGTCCAACAATCAGGCATTGACATTTTTCACAGAGCGGCCTGGAACCCTTCACAGCAGCTGCTACCAGTTCCGCCGCCTGTTGTCCCTCCTGCATCCAAGTAAGCCCCTGATAACCTGTCAAAAAGAAGAGACTTGACGGCTTCCGGCAGCGTGCCTTACCCATTTTACGGAGTGGCTCCTCAGGCTCTGCCAGCCCCTAGCTTCGTCGCGTTAGTCTCAGATTCCTCTATAATTACTCAGAGGCTTTATATAAACTATCTTCACAGTCATCAGCAACCCCCCCCTCAACAATATCATGAGAACCCTCAGCAAATGTATCCTCAATATATACAAGCAGTCCCATAGTAAGTTATTCACGCGCTTACCTATCATGACACCGATCTTTCACTTCGTGATAGCCCCCAGAATTCACAATATCAACCTGGGATACACCAGCAGCCGTCTCCGAATCACCAGGATCCGTTGAACCGCTTACTGAGGTATGTAGATTCTTTCACTTGATGAACTGCATGCGAAGGCCTTCACAGTTTCCAGCCATCTTTGGCCCAATCTGCAAGCTCCGGACCTGTCGGGATCCCTGCGCCCCAACCTGCTCAACTTCAGTAGGTCTCGAATGCCTCCGTTGCAGACAGCAATGCTCATGTTCGTTCAGACCCAGTACTTCACCATCAGACTCATCGACCGGCCAAGGTAAAAAAATGTGAGTCGGATGCCTCCGTTGCGGACATCGATGCTCATGTTTGTTCAGACCCAGTACTTCACCATCAGACTCATCGACCGGCCAAGGTAAAAAAATGTGAGTGCTCCTCAACGGAGGTCACTCACTAGGAGCTAACCTCCTGGTAGTCCTAAAAACTTTGATTACGACACCACACCGTCAGTGGTTTTGATCAAATACTGATAGTGCCCAGCTCAATGACGTTGACATCCTCAGATTCGGTAGAATGGGCGTGCATTGTGAGGCTGTCACGGACGACCCAGACCTCAAGGTATACAAGTACATCGTCAAAGTTAGGAAACATGATACAGGCCTTAATGTCTGGTATGCCTCGAAATCGGCCAGTGCGATGGCACACCCTCCGATGATCAACGGGCAGATGCTCGCGGACGGTGATCTGTACATTCACCTCCGCAATATTGGCAACGGGGGGAAAACACGCTCTGTATGGCTGCGGGAAAGGGGTCAATGGCGTGATATCACAGACGAACGCACGGTCCATTGCCCCTGGGATGGAAACCGGTACTTGAATTACGGTCCCGAGGGGAGACCCTCCTGGAATGTGAGTAAGCCTAAGGCCTAGTGGGAAGGTCAGCTTCAATGATTCACGACCACAACATCGATAAGATTACTAATGATCTATCCTTAGGGTTTCCGTACACGTGTTTTGCACTGGATATACATATATTATGATCAAAGTTCTACTCGAATTGCGCCCAGGTTTTATAGTCCAGGCCATGTAGCTTTGTCGTACGGAGTCAGCCACATCCGCTCAAATGGCGGGTGTGTGGTATAGAATTGCGGAAAATCACATGTTAAGAATGTCGTCGACTTCATCTTGTGGGAGGGAGGCGATGTGGGAGAGGTGTGGGTCATGTGGGGATGTCTTTCTTACCAGTACGTTTGCCGTGCACACCGAAGAATGCCGCGGTATCGAACTCGATTAATATACTTACTGTAGAACTCATTGACTCGAGTCGAATGAACCTTTAACTGCTTATAGTACCTCGCTCACTTACAATAATTCAATTAAGTTAAACAATGTCGAGCGCTGAACAATGGAGACATGAACAATGGGGCCATGATCACGTACGTATATATTTCACGTTTGTTTATGTTACTCGGCCCTCACATCTCTTTTCTGTCCCCTTTCCTGTAGGCCGTTCCAACACAGGCTCTTCCAAGGTGCGTCCCATGATATGTTTTGGGGAAGGTGGACGCGTTTGGTCTGGCGCAGAGATCGCGCCTCGGTCACGCCGCGCAAACCAAACGCGTCTACCTTCCTTCGGACATAGATTCCCACCTTGACAAGGGAACAGAATTCGCTGACTCGTGCAGCAAAGGGGAACTACTTCAGGACGGGTCCATTCCAACTCTCAAGGTGCGTCCCGGGGTATGTTTTGGGGAAGGTGGACGCGTTTGGTCTGGCGCAGAGATCGCGCCTCGGTCACGCCGCGCAAACCAAACGCGTCTACCTTCCTTCGGACATAGATTCCCACCTTCACAAGGGAACAAAATTCGCTGACTCGTGCAGCAAAGGGGAACTACTTCAGGACGGATCCATTTCAACTCTCAAGGTGCGTCCCGGGGTATGTTTTGGAGAAGGTGGACGCGTTTGGTCTGGCCCAGAGATCGCGCCTCGGTCACGCCGCGCGAACCAAACGCGTCTACCTTCCTTCGGACATAGATTCCCACCTTGACATGAGGGAACAGAATTCGCTGACTCGTGCAGCACAGGGGAACTACTTCAGGACGGGTCCATTCGAACTCTCAAGGTGCGTCCCGGGGTATGTTTTGGGGAAGGTGGACGCGTTTGGTCTGGCGCAGAGATCGCGCCTCGGTCACGCCGCGCGAACCAAACGCGCCTACCTTCCTTCGGATATAGCCTCCCCAACAAAGAGATGAACGAAGCGTTGCTGAGCTTTTAAAGTGCAGGTGGTTTGTTCTCAATGGATTCTCAGCTTTCTTTGGTACGTCACTGTTTCCGATTCGAAACGTCTCGTCGCTAAAAACAAACGACCAGGATCCTTTGGGCCTCGGCTTCAAATGCCATAGTATACCTGACCTCGACCTATCTGCGTTACTAGACGCAGCTCTGCAGAAAGAGATGGAGGCGGTGCACAGTGGCGCAGATAGCGCTTCTGCACGACACACAGGTATGAATCCCTTGCTTCCTTGTGCCCCTTCCTCCCTTGACGCGTTGAAAAACCTTTTTCACGGTGTGGTAGATCCTGCTTCGACCCAACATCCAGCCCCGAACACGCCGCCTCTTGACACCTCTCCTCCCATCGACACGTCGGCTTTGGCCGATTTTCGCGGCGCCATGCGTCACAAAATGGCTCGGAAAATGAAACGCCAACACAAGCGGCTGATAATCGACACGCGCATTCGCGAGGCACGGCTGAACCTTTTGAACATTGAACGCACCAATAGCCATGCAGTCCCGATTGATCATAGCGGCGCAGGGCATTCTAAACCCGGATGGATTGGTCTACGCATTTCCACCAACGACTTTGGTGACATCGACGAGCTCTTGAGGAAAGGTTATGAGCTCATCAAGTACGAAAAGTATAACTTTAATGCCATCTCTCTTTGAATCGAGCTCACCAACCTGTCAGGAGGTCTTGCGCGTTTTCAGACAAGCATAGTCGGGTCTTCGCTGTATTTATTGACCGCCCCGCTGGGATGTTGGGGGTGAATGAAGAATTGTGCTCTGCTATGGCTGACGCACAAATTAGGCTTGAATTCGGAAAGTCCACTAACGCGAAGGACTCTTCCACGAGGGTCAAGGCTCCCCGGCGTGGAGACTTTCCCAGCATCTCCGTCGGGATATCCTACGGCAGTGGACAAATGGTAAGGCTATAGATTCACGATAACCTTATCCTACATCTCACGCTAACGATACAGGAGCCTGGCAATCTGGTCCACGCCGCGAACAATCAAGATGTTCTCAACATACTTTTGCAGAGTCCTGCAGTCAAGCGTACCGCGGCGTTTCAGAGCAGTGAGTTCGAACATTACAAGATTCACATGCTCCGTATTTATGATGCGCTTTCTAGAATGCTACCGCGCCTGGATGCCCCGCCTTTACGAGGCTTCCAACGATGTCCTTTCCCAATTGCTCGAGTGGAAACCCAATCTCCGACCAAACTTCGCCAAAAGCGCGTACTGCTGCACGACGTTCAATTTTGGACCACACGTCGTCTGCAAGGGCCACCGTGACCATTTGAACTGGGCACCTGGTGGATGTATCATTACCTCAGGGGGTGAGTTCGACTACGTTCGCGGCGGACATATCGTCCTGGTTGAAGCGAAACTCGTCATTGAGTTTCCGCCTGGCTGCAGTGTCCTCATACCATCCGCCTGCATTACTCACGGCAATACTCCCGTTCTCAAATCCGAAAACCGCATCTCCATGACACAATATACTGCCGGAGGGCTCGTACGCTGGGTCGATTATGGATGCAGGTCGGCAGGGGCCTTCGAGAAATTGGATCGCAGCGGGAAACGGGTGATGGATGGCAAGGGACAGGAACGTTGGAAAGTCGGCATTGGAATGTACAGCACCGTCGCAGAATTGAAAGAGTTCTGGGTTTCGAAGGCGGGAGGGGCTTAAATACTTATTTTTGTCAAGTACATATCAAATTTACACGCATTCGTCTACTATGCCCCTACGAACCTCCCATGCCGGAGAATCTTCCGCATTCACTCGAGGACTTGTGAATGACCGTATTCTTAGAATTTCCCGAGGCAGTTGCTCATCCTTCCTCTCGGCCCTTAGTCAGCGGTGGGTCCCGCCTCCTGGAGATGTTTGATGAATGCCGCAAATTAAAGGAGGACATGATAAATTACAACTTTGTACCAGTCTTGGCTTTCCCGAACAAAGCGGTTCAGAAGATCAAGGACTTCAACCTAGGCATGATATTCTTCGTTCAAGATGGTAATGGGATCTTGACACTGGCTATGGGAACGTACTTGATGCTGTTTTTCCTGTTCTTCAAACTGAGTTTTGAGATGCTGAACGCGCTCCTTCATCTTTTGGACGGTTGCGGGTATCAGTCCGCTGGGATGACCTTCGTCTTCTACACTCATTCTGTGTTCATAAGAACTTATAGTCAGTATAAGAATTCAGGGGTTATACTTCCAGCACTCACTGGATGCCACTTCTAATCTGTGGATTTAGGTGATGAATCCGATGGTCACCCCGCCTGCAGCTCAGTAAACAGGGTGAGATAAGGGAGCTGTCGAACAGCTTATTACAGCAGTTGGAACAAAATGTGTGGTATGCACCTGTACGAAGGGGGGAGTCCATCAGATAAGATAATAGTCGACTGATATTCTACTTACCACTGGTCCTGGGGGCTCTGATATTAACCCTCGCGTCTTCTGTGCAGAGCGAACAACGCCTCATTTTGTACGGTCTTGACAATGGGGGATTTGAAATGCTCTCCGTGGTTGGGATTGTCGAAGAAACGAGCACCGCAAATCAGCTCGACTTATATATAACGAGATATATATAACGAGATTTCACCGATATCGATCATGATTACTCAGAATCACGACAACGAGATTAAATGTCCCTCTGACTTCAAAACTCATGTCCGACGTTTCCTCAATCATGTCGCCTGTGTGCAGTGTCTGCTTGAACGTTTGCTGGGTGTCAGACTTCGGTGTACCACCACGAGATAAGGCGGGCAAAGAAATCCGGGGGCTGTCCTGCGGTCCCGAGCATAGTAAGCTAGCTGACTGCTTTCCTGATTACCTCTCATCAGATCGAGTCCATTGCTTATTGAAGGACACATCCTCTGCTCCCTGTGCTGTCTGACACTGGATTCGATGTCCCCCGTTGTCTTCCGCTGCGACGGACCAGGAGATGCGCGACTATGCGTCATCGAAGAATCACATGGCCGATTCAAAGGCAAGTACCACCTCGCCCTGGCCATGGCCATTGTGGTACGGGATCCTGACAATTGCAATGGCATTATAGCTTCCCGGATCGAGTAAGCAAATATTAAGTATAATGCCAATCGCCATGACCACGGTCCGCTTACCATCGTCTCGTACTTATAAGATGTAAACCGGACAGGGACAATTCCTTAGACGTACAAAACATGGAGATCATCAGGTTGACGAACGAGATCAAACAGCTCGAAAATCTACTCGCTGACCGGAAGAAGGAACACAAAGTCTGTGTTTCCATTCTCATTCTCCTGTACTTGAAGCAGCTCACAGCCGTGAGCTTGATCAGGTCCAAATCCAGGCGTTGAAACATGTTCACGAAAAGGGCATGCATGAGCGGCGGGAGGTTTGTTATAGAACACCCCTGCATTTCATAGTCACTTACGTACCCCCGCCCTTGATTAGCTCAAAGACGACTTCATGGACAGTCTCAAGGTCAAACCTGTGTTCTATAATCCGCGCCCCTTTGGAGGAGCAGCTTCGGGATAGTTCTACAGAGACTGTTGAACAGTTATCTTCACATGACGGCAATTTGAAGGAGGGACATACTTGATTCTCTTTTAATGTTGATTATGACGCAAATGCCACCCTGAGATCTCCTCCGGACGGATCCGTTGGAACTTCCATCCGACTTTGGAACTTGTACTCGTGCTGACGTAAAGTCTGTAAACGCCTGTATTTTGTGAATAGCGCTAGAACGACTAGATATTTTGACATGGTATAACTGAGTGACTTTGAGTGAGTGCCTCAAGGAGGGTTTTGAGCGCCAGAACGATGGGATGAGGTGTGATTGTTCTTCTGAAATTGAGGAAATACGATATAGCCATATTTTGGAATCTTGAACAGAAAAATTTGGTGACATGAGCAGTAGCCTATCTGAAAGTACTCAAAAAGGGCTATCTAGTGATATGTACATTGATGAAAAAATATGGTGTGGTTCATGAGATATTGTCTATAGAAAATCCCATCTTGACCACCAGAGAGGGCAAAATAAGGGAAAATAACATGAAATTGGAACTTTCAACGGCCTGTATCTTAGAGACGGCTCCATATTTTTCCACCAATGTACATACCACTAGATAGCCCTTTCTGAGTACTTTCAGATAGGCTACTGCTCATGTCATCAAATTTATCTGTTCAAGATTTCGAAATATGGCTATATCGTATTTCCTCAATTTCAGAAGAACAATCACACCTCATCCCATCGTTCTGGTTCTCAAAACCCTCCTTGAGGCACTCACTCAAAGTCACTCAGTTATACCATGTCAAAATATCTAGTCGTTCTAGCGCTATTCACAAAATACAGGCGTTTACAGACTTTACGTCAGCACGAGTACATGGACATGTACGCTGATGATCAGATAAACGTAGCATTCACAACTAGTCTAGATCTAGGGTGCGTGTAACAAGCAGCGCGATATCTTCTAGATCTAGAGCCTCCATCTGTAAGTGAGATACAATCTCGATTGAACACCTGATTGTCTTCATGAATCTGCATCCTGTTGAGGGCTGGAAAGGGTTCAACTGATCATGATGAGTAACGGTTTCCGGCAAGGAATGAATACACCTACCAACATATATTTTAACATCCTACATCCTTTCTAACTGGCGCAGGACCCCCTCGTAGATTCCAACAAGAGTTTCGACGGTTTCAATCATATCGTCGATTTCTTGGACGAGAGCTTCTGCTTCGAATTCGGTGGTGAAATTGTGAATTCTAAGGTCATATGACCTGATGAGGGCGGGGTAGATAATCAGCCAAATCAGCGCCGGTAGAAGGGTGTACATGTGGAGTTGCATGAAACCTCGATGATGGGGTTGCGGACTGATTTCTCTGGCGAAAGTATTACAGGACTTTTATAGGTAGGTGAAGGTAAATTCCTCAAAGGACAACCAACGTGCCCGGACGCATGTTGTCCTTTCACAGTTGGCCCCTTTGTTATAATTATGAGTGATCATGATCATGAAAAGATATACATGTGCATCATGATCATTGATACTCACCCGAGTCATGATCACCGCGAACGCCTTTAGTGATCGTGATCAATGACATGAACACTCGTACGGGCGGATCCGCGACCACCCTCCGGAGATGATCGACCGGTCATGATCAACCATCACCCGGAAAGGCATGTTCATCGCCTTGAGGTTCGCGAGCGTGGCTACAGTCGGCGTCCCTTGAATATGTAAGTACGAAGTACGATTGGTCTAGTAGAGCGTTATATAGGGATAGCTAGAGGAATATTATATAGGAGACGTTCGGGATAGTTCTGCAGACGGTCAAACAGTCATGGTCATGTGACGGTAATTTAAAGGAGGGGGACGTACCTTCAATTGTATCGACATTCTCTTTGACTATTAATATTGACGGAAATTTCGCCTCTCACAGGTGGTTTGCACGAATTTGATTAGCATGACCACTGGGAACATATATGAACTATAATTGATGGTGGCCATGGATGCTTTTGTTATCCCCCATGGCCGGGACCAATTATAATTGAGTAAGTGCGCAAAGAATGACGGGCAGATCTAGAGGTTGGATGTCACAATACGTCTGATATTGACCAACAAACAAGGGTGCATGACATATATCGCGGTACAAACGTACATAGGCAAGACCCGACGCGCACATGCGGATGAACAACATTATATATAGAGCAGTCAAGTTGCCACTACCGCTAGATTATGGATAGGCAGAGAGATTTTGCTCTTGGGATCCATTTTTCCGTTGCGCCGGTGGCCGACAACGCAACAGGGGCTCCCAAGGGTTACGACATGATATATCTCGCCTTCACCTAGTCCGTAGATAACAACGACAGCTTGACCTTTCACACTTGGCCGAACGGTTCGTACATGTTTGTCTGGCACGAGGAGAGTATTGCGCAATCCCACCATGACCTTGATGTTAGATCCCTCCGTTCCGTGCCACAGTCCGAAGCGATCTTCGTAGTCTCCGTATTTCCAGCCGGGGTCCTGCAGGACGGGTCTGGTGTCCTTGATTTGAAGTTTAATCTTCTTACCGACGAGATAAGGGGATTCTACCCAAGAGTTATGCACTATATGACAAATGTTATATATGTATCAGGATTGATATGCATACTTGATAGAATGAACTAACCAAACGCAAATTCTGGATTCGGAGTCCGAGAAGATGGGTCCCAAGCTGGGCTCGTCATTACACTTGACACAGGTGGGAGAGGTGTTGATGGTATCAGAGGAAGCGTTGATTCTGGGATGTCGATCCTGCGCGGGAAACGAGAAGTTGAGGCAGTCGCACTCGTTTTGGACAGGTCACTGGCCTGAGCTTCCATCTTCAAAGCCTCAACCAAGGGCTTCATTTCAGGGTCATCCCTGAAGAAAAGATCAACGAAGATCAAGAACGATGTATTCAAACATACCAGGAAGCAAGGTTGTCTATGTGTATTCTTTCTCGTCGCATGGTGGCTTGAATTTCGACGATGACATAATTGTCCTCCTGAGTAGACTTGATGATACCCTCGTAGTCCTTCAAAAGGTGTTTTATTACCCGTACACGTCGTCCAATAAAGCCGTGATTAGGATCCCGCGGCCATCCCAGGGGCTTCATGTAGGGATCGTCTCTAAGGCAAGGTCAACGCAGTCAATAAATAATAAACACCAACATACCGGAAAGCGATGTGGTCAACGTGGATGCGCTCTAGGGGCATTGTGGGCTGAAATTCGATCATGACGTGATCCTTCTCCTGCGAGGACTTGACGGTCCCCACGCAGTCCTTCAATCTATGGGCCCCAATGACTGTAACAGGCAGCCCCAATGAGATCACGGTTGTACTGGCGAACCTTCTCAACCCCGTCGCGATCGTTGACAATTAGCAGTGAATTGGTGACTCTTGGTGTCAATCCATGCTCGAACCCATAGCGGTTGGCGTGAGCTAGCGCCTGGTCGATCTGAGATGGACGAAACATATCGACTGGGTCACACCAGAAGTTGACACAATGAGCTGAGATTTCCACCTAAACTGGTATGAGACACTGCTTTCCTAAGCCGACGGAAAGGACTTACCTCCTCTGCCGTCTTGTGATTGTAGAATACGAGCATTTCTCCCATGATAGATGTTACCAGCCCCGTAACACCCGTCAGCGGCCCGACGACAACGACGACTGTATCTCCAACCCTCATATATTTGCGTAGCACCGTAGTAGGTAGCGCGAGCTCCAGGTCGTCTAGTGAAAGGCGAATGACGGCTGCTTCGCCTATGATGCTTGTGACAGTCCCAACAGCGCCCTGGGCTTCACCTTCAATGACCTTCACGGGATCCCCAACGCAGAGTCGTCGCGAACCCATGAGTTCCAAAGTTCGCTGAAGAAAATCCTTGGGAATGCTCGAACGATTGAAAAGAACGAGCTCCTCGGGCGTCGGAATGGCTTCCTCGGGATAGAATACGTCTGTCTCGAGACATAGATATCCGTCCTGATAGATTTGACGCTTGAATATGATTACTTGATTACGCACTGTTAGAGCCTTTTCTCCACAGATCGTTCGCGCTTTCTCAACGTCCAGAAGGCCTTGATCAGGGCGGCTAGACCTGGCTCGTTGACGTTTAGCAGGTGGTTTCGACCTATGGCGTTCAAGATCGAGACGAGGCACTACAAGGACGGAGATTTTGGAGCCCGCAATCGCTCTCACATAGGCCAGATCGCCTCTGTATGGATACCTTTTCAACCGGACCCAAGAATGCGCCTGTGGAGTGAAGGAAATCCGTTCTTTGAGACAGGCAGGGCCATCTTCCGGCTCAACGACTTGAATCTGTTCCGAAAAAACATTCATCACCCCCCGACAAACCACCTGAACGTCGCTAGGATTGGCGGCTTCAATCACGATCCAACCAGGTCTGGAGACTCTGCCTACGATGGATGCAATTGTCCATGGAGGGCCGCCTCGTATGATCTTCTCCATCAGGACAAAAGTTGTTGTTTCCTCACAGCCTGGCTAACAATTGGGTGGATCAGCAAGCGTCCAGATTATCGAAAGTGACTTACCTTCACAGCTACCCTCCACAGCCGTACCTCTCCAACGAACGGAAGTTGGCTGTCGACGTCAGGCGATATGTCCTGGAAATTTTGTTGTCCAAGAGAGAATCCCAGTCTCCTTCCGCCTGCGTACGAGTATGCTCTATAAGAAGCAGATGGTGCGAAACGTCTCTATCAACAGCAACCGGTTCGCCATCCTCGAAGAAATCATCTGGACAAAAGGGTTGAGTGAACTAAGCAGTGTTCATGGATCATGGTTGAACACACCTAGTTCCCAGCCGTCTTCCTCGTCCTCCTCATCCCCGTCACTGTCGACCTCTGCCTCGATACTCAAAAATCGTCTCACGTCCTGCTCCTAGAATTTATAGCGCGTCAGCATCTTCCGTTGAAAGTTACCAGCTGCGTACCACGACTCTTGCGCGCTTCTTGCCCTTCTGTTCAGATGTGTAGGGTACCACCGCCATCTAGTCATGGTTGGTATTAGTTCGCGTGTTTCTTATTTTTAGCTTAGGGACTACATTACTGCGTCGGCGTGGTCGAGGCTATCATTAACACTGCTCATAAGTGTACGCGTACAGTGCCTAGACTACTACAATATGGAAGACCGACGAGGAGCCTAAGGGATTATGACGGTTGGAGAATGTGCAGGTAAAACTGGGATCATGTGACATGGAACATTTTGGCCTTCAGGGCACTTTAGGGTGTGCCGTCTTGGCCGGATATTGCCGAGATTAACGAACAAGAAAAAACTTGATCCATGAAGGAGAATTGAACCTGTAGCATTGTGCTCTGAGATCTGATCAATCAAATGCGATGCTGAGATTGCTTGCAACTAATAGACTATGTAAGACGTATTAGATTAGGAATTAATGATACACAGCATCAGCACGGCCATGGACATGCATGTGGCCTGCAGACAGCTAGCCCTAAACTCTGGCACACCCACGAATTGCATCACATAACCAAATAAGCCTTTCGCTCATAGACTTGAACCACCATCACTGTTCGCGAGGCATCCTCAATGACACCCATATATACTGCCCCACTGATCATATGTAAACTTATGTAGCAGTTACGAAACAAAAGCTCCTGATCAACGGTTTGAAGGCCAATGAAAGATCTCGTACCTACAGAAATTAAAACTAAAATGTAACACAGTCCTGTCCACCGCAAGCCTAAACGAGTCCCATAGATTCATTGCTAAAAAGAATGACCAATGACATGAATATATAACTCGAGGTGAGTATACGTACTATGCCACTTGTGACGGCGAGACAGTTAGGCTTTCGAGGTCCGGTCGCACCAACCGGAAAAGACCGCAAATTGACCGGACCGCAACCGGAAGCAACCGGACTTGCGGTTGCGGTTGCGGCAGGTTTCTCAGGTCATCGGTTGCGGTTGTTCAGAAATCGCGTGTCTGCGGCAACTGATGATAACCGGTCGCGACCGGTCGCAGCCGGAACCAAGTCACGCGGCCGTCAACTCTATTGTTGAACGTTGTTAACATCACCCTCAATGCTGTTGTTGACGTCTTTCCACCACCACTACCACTGCTACCACTGCCGTCTCGCCCCCCACCGTCGTACCCTCGGTACTGCCGCCAACAGCGCACTCCAGGAACGTATCGCAAGCCCTCCATAACAGGCCCAGAAGGATGACAACGAAGGAGTGGCAGGGGAGCAAAGCAGGGCAGACCCCAGTTGGGGGAGAGCCGTGAGGTGCGTCTTTGGACCCACCACCAGTCATCATTGACCGTCTGAAGACGTTACCCAGGAGCCACGCCCCCCCCTGCAGCCCATGAGCATGCCCCGAAGCCCAGGCAACCGCCACGTCACCCAACGACGCAGCCACCGCCCCCAGCCACACGCCCCTCTGCAGCCCACGAGCATGCGCGAATCGACCGCCACGTCACGCGAAAACACCCAGCCCAGTCCATCACGACCGGTGAGCAGCCCCGAGCGCCGCCACATTGCCACTACCCGCCCGCACCACCACCATGTCATGTCCCCCGACCGCCGCACCACTTCTCGCCCACACGATGATGTTATTCAAGTAATTTATTAGGTTCTCTTGTAGTAGTTACATGCCTGTCAATATATGTGCTATCGTTATATGATTTCGTATGCTCTTAGTAAAGTTGTGAGCAATTTCGTGGCCATGTAGTCGGTCATAACCGGTCGCGACCGACTGCGAACCGGTTGCGACCCAGTTCAGTCGCAACCGGTTCAGACCGGTCTCGAAAGTGGATGCGACCGATACCGACCGGTCCTGCACGGTTCGGTCGTCGGTTGTACTTACCTTGTAAATTTGCCAACCGGTTGCGGTTGCGGTTGGGGCCAAAACGGGCCGAAAACCGGACCCAACCGGACTTCGAAAGCCTAGAGACAGTAAACTGACGATAAGGCATAGGTTTGCATACCTCGGCGTATATATATGCCAAGAAATGACTGGCCATCGCCATCGCATTTTTCAGTACATTGTAAGACCTCCTGACCCTCATGCTTGATTCCCTCGAGTCCACGCTCACCCGCGACACCGGCAACTCCTTCTTGGGCATACATTCGTGCAAATTGAAAACTCTAGGACTGGGACTGCAGCAAATGTCGACTCGGCACGCGGTAACTTGGCGGGTATTTTGAATACGTTCGTCAACGCTAGATCTAGATCTGAAATGAATAACTCATGATGGAAGCGGACGCGAGGGCAACAGCTGGATATACAAAAACAAGGAGCATGGTGTGTCCAGTATTTGCTGAACTCCGTTGGATGCGTGCTTGACGTTGGTGATCAATAGGAAGGAAAAGCGCTGCGGCATCGCTTGGCACAAGTTTGCGCTGGGATACATATACGGATGGTGGTCTCAGCCATGGCGACAGCAGGCGGCGGAGGAACACTTCACGGTAAGGAAGAAAGCATGAACATTCTTGACTTTGCACTGACTGGTTCCATATAGGCTGGTGCCCTCTTCGACGCTTCTTTCCAAAACATTGGTGTCCGCACAGCGGCCGATGCCCCCCTCACGCTCTTGGGAGAGTTCACGGAAAACAAATCAATGCCTCTGAACACTAGTGCCATCATGGGCATCGGTCTCGCCTACGCTGATTCTCATCGTAAAGGCCTACTACGACATCACGTCGCCGAAGATACCGTGTCGATGCAAATCACCTGTGGCAGGAGACGGAGTATGGGCAGGTGAAGCTTACCGTGGAGGCTGATGCGAGGCGAGCGGCAGTTGCGCTGGTATTTGATCTTATGTTTCAGGGCTACGTCTAAAGCGTCGAAGCAGCCTCAGATCATCAGCATTCTCCTTCGCCAGCGAGCTTCTGAAGCCCGGAGTTGAGATGGGGATGCCGTCGTCGAAGCCTGCCAACTCCGGCTCGACCGAAGAAAGCATGGCGCCTGAGAAAAAACTCGAGGCTCTCCGTTTTGCTTCTTAGTGTCGTTTCTTTCCTTGAGGAGACCGATCTGGCACTCCGAGAGAACATGATCGTAGAGTTGATCATTTCGGGACACCACCATTTGGTCTGCACGTACGCTTGTCGTGTTCCCCTCCATGTCATGCCCTGATCGAAGTTGATAACCTACTAGATCTGATAATCAAGATAGCGATGACGCTTCCAACAGTGACAAAGACAGTGACGATCGCGAGGATGAGGACGATGCTATTCCAGACGAGGATGTCGATGCCGGAGGAAGCTGCAGGGGCTGAGGCGCCCAGGGCCCTCGCTAATCCTGCTATCGTCCCCGCCCTTCTCAAAGGATCGAGACTGGAGTCAAGCTCTGGACGACCCGGGTAGGGGCTGGCGCTGGCGGAGGAGAAAACCTTTCGGGCCTGTGACAACTTGCGCATTGCAATTGGTCCAACCCGTAGTCGAGAAGCCGGGCGTGTCAATTCCAGGTTTCAGATAGCTTGCTACAGATAAGAGTAAGCAATGTCACATCATGGTGCACGGCAAGGCAACATACGTACCATTATAGTTCTCCCCCATAAATACACCATCCAAGCGTGTCGGGCCCTCAACAACCCTTCGCTTCCGTTTTCCATAAACAACATCATCGTCGTGGACTCGTTGGTTCAGGGGACGACATGTCCCCCCTCCCAAGATCATCCATATCCAACGACGCCATCATCCTATGCGTCCCCGCTCTTTCAGGTACGAAATGAGCCGTCGCGATCGGTGGCGCACTAAGGGCAGAACCACCAAACGCGGTCGGGCTGCGCGAACGTCCCGGGCCCAGCGCTACCAAACGCCGACATAGCGGGAGAGCCACGTTTACGCCCATCAGAGGAGATGCTACCAGAGTGGGCTAGTAAGTGCCCACCGCGGCTGCTGTGGGTGCGGGCCGCGAAAGAGAAGGCAGTGGGGCGGGAAGAGGCGGAGCCGGTGGAGCGGCTATGGGTTGGGCTGAGGTGGGTGCGCATGGAGTAAAAAGGCTTCTTCTGAAGAGAGGCCGGCGGGAGGTGGGACGAACTGTAGTAGGAATGCGTCAGCAAGGTAGTTGTGGGTGGAAGTTAAAAAGGGAAGTGTTACTTGGCCGAAAGTCGACCGTCGACCGCCCATGATACCTTGTTCGGCAGCTAAGGACCTCCACCCCTCTCCAGCAGTAGGAGGCTCTTCCTCAAGATCGTCAATGGTGATCCCGGCAGCCGTGTCCTAGTTCGACAGGATGGAAACTAGTGCGCCAATGTGTGTGATCGTGGAAGATTCATCCGTCCAAGACTTACTGGGCACGATACTGAGACCGGGCGGGAAAGGGTGCGCCGAGATCCCATAGCTACTGCCCGTAGTCGTCTCGCGCAGAGATCTAGACGGCATGGACGAAGTAGATGAGGAGGCAAATGGCGAGACCGGGGCAGGCGCAGGCATGCCTAGGACTTCGCAATCCAGTGAGAGGCCGTGGTTGACGTGGGTGGTGCTGATAGAGTACGAGTGGGATGCATCAGGAAGGTCGGGCGTAGGTAGAGCAGCAACGCCAACGGTAGAGCTGGAAGGCCAACCTGATTGCTGGGGGGCGGGTCGACATCGTGTCAATGCTCTTGGTCAGGGAGCCACGCGTCACTATCGTACTCCTTCACGTCGTCGTCTTCATCTGCCTAGCCTCCTTCTCATCATAGTCCTCATGATCATCCTCACTTTTCGCGTCACTCACGTCATCCTCATCTCCGTCGACTTTCCATAGAACCTGCTGGTTTTCGCCTTCGATTCCGGGTCTTGCTATCCTTGGCGGGTGTTGTTTTCAGAGAGGCACGCGTCTCAGAGGTGCGGGAGCGTGTTTTTTGCAATGTCGATGGCGGCATTAGTAGCGTATATAGGATTGCGTGCTGTATAGAAACGAAATGCCTTTTGGCTGAATTCAGGAGATATACTGCCGAGGTCCAAGGGCGTAATGGGTGATGGGTGAAGATAGAGAAAAAATGGGTACATACCGTCATCTGGAGGGCGAGAGCATCGTCGCGGTCGTGCCTGACGTAGGGGAAGCGTGAGATGCCGTGACACTTCTCAAATAATGACAAGCTAGGCCTCACTCAGCTCGATTTCCACTTTAACCGCATCTTTGCTCACCACTCGACACAACTAATTCGGCGCGATTCTACTGTATACATACATGCCAACATACACCGAAATCAAACTACTAGTCGACACTCAAATGACTCCTGTAGTAAGTTTCCATCAGTGTTCGGAGAGTTCGTTCTGGACTCATGCTCGTACAGTCCAACGACGCCGATATGTTCGTCGCTGATGGTGATGATATTCATATGGAGGATGCTGCGGAGGTTAGCGCCCATCGAAAGAGCTCGCAGACCGTTTTTCGCAACGCCGAGATCCTCGTGCGGGTAAACATCGACCTCATCAGCACCATGTCTGCAACGTTCACTCGTGTCATTGGTACGTGAACTCACTACGATGTTCATGCCCCTTGTCAATGTTTTCCTTCGCGTTTCCAGTACGCCCCGACATCGTCATAATCGGCATCAGAATCTCTGACCCGACAGGCTTCCTTGATACTCTTGGTGTGTCCGATATCGCGCTCTCCTCGATTTCGATCTAGCTAACGCAGCGAAGTTCATGTCCTGCATGATGCTGTCAGCCAGTCCTTCAAATACAGTCTCAGCAGCGACTTCGAAATCGACATTGCTGTCGTTCGGTGCAGCGACTATTGATAGTACCGATCCATCTCCTTCCATGCTCTAAACTTCCGGTGCAGTCGATGTTTGATCTTTCTTTTATCGCCCCCGCAACTCTGACACTGCTGTCACAGAGATCTCCCTCCTATCTTGTTGATAGCAGTCGCTTTGCGAGCCGCTTCATTATACCCGCTTGATCATACATGCCGACTTAATTGTATATACACAGACGACTATAATTAACATCGGGGCCTGCTCGTGCGACCGCGCGTGGCTGAGTCCTTTATTCTTTCGATCTTCGGGGTAGTACTCGGTGGTTTCTTATGTACATTGTGGTTTTTTGGAAGAAAGTCGCGATTCTTGGCAGAAGTGTTGTACCATACGTAGTAGAGTGAATTAGACTTCTATGTATCCGATTCTTATAGTAATTGAAGGAGGCCTGTCACTGTGGCGCAAGTAGTGATATAAATATGACGGAGGCTTTTTCCTCGGTACCCCTCACAATTATAGGTATCGAGCCTGTGATACGATCTAATCTAATCGTTTAAGTCACATGATCTTACAGGTACGGGATACACGTGGGATTGTATTTTGAATACAATCATGATATATCCGATGCCTTAAAATCGCGGATATCAGGAATAGATTCCTCGATCTTGATCACAATGCGTTCAACATATCATCTCATGATTTATAGGGATCAAATTAGAAATTTGATCACGATTTTGCCAAGGGATAAAAGCAGATGATATCATAAATTTATTCCCGATAGATACGTCGATTTTACCTTGGACATGTGTCTGAAGATATTGCAAATATATTCCGTATTTTCCTTGCAGATATAAGGGTGAACTTATTTTAAATATAATCAAAATATATTCCAAGTAAAACCGGAGACTATATAAGCCCATGTCCCCGGTGTGAGGGTCAATCTAAAGGTCTGTAAAGAATCCACCACTTGGCACTTAATGAATTCATACCAATCTCACCCACGTGGTTCTCCAGTCTGGAGACCGCGATGTCGGCGGAAGGATGATCAGAGTGAGAGGCTGGGGTCGATCCGTTGTGTACTAGTCCAATCGGGGGCCACCAGATTTGAGGGCGGAGAAGATCCACTCATATGGACAATCGCCCTGAGGCCGGATGCGCCGATTTGCTTAGATCACTCGCTGAACTGTCGGGGTGACCTATTGTCGGATTTACAAAATGACCCTCCCATCAGTGAGACTGTGAGAGCGCTGCAGAGGCGGGCGTGATGGTATCCAACCACCATCGACAATGCACCTCGAGGTCAACTCGAGGTCGATTACTTCCTTGATTGAACTCCGCAGTAGAATACTGTATGGAATCCAAATCCGGAGAGATAGCGAATGACAGCCATACCGATCCCCCGAATCGTCGGCAGGTGCTTGGACACGTCAAGCTCCCTAATACGTTACGGAAGTCACATCAGTGAGCGCAGTCGAGCTCGGTCTCAGCCGTGGGCGCTTGTCCCAAAATAATCCGCGAATCGTGGACCACAATGAGGCACAGAAGTTCCTCCGTGGTCAACGACCCCCAATCCAGACGTTACGCAAGGTTGTGGGTGTGTAGAGGCGCATGGCGGTGTCAGCGACATGTCGGATTTGGATCAGGAACGCGTACTTTGCAACGTGTCGTCGGCGTGCTGAAGCCTCGGTATTACGTTACCAGGGCCAAATGTGGCATTGCCTTCGGATCCGCCGTGCACACCACTGGTTCCTTTACCTTGTTTTCGAAGGCGATCCATTTCCGTGACTCTGTTTTCTCGTTGCTCAGAATGGAAGCTCTGGTATATATAAGCCACTGGCTGGATCTTACAGAGGTTGAACTCCCCTGAGACCTACCACCACTGCTTGAATCGAGCCCTGCCTGTTTCTACATCCCTTCCTTGGGTGCGTACCCGAAATGCCCGGTTCTGAGTCATCTGAGGCTGACGCAACCACAGCAATGCTGAGGAGAGCCGTTCGTTTTCATGAAGAGAATGAGGAGTACTCGAACTCCGATACTGTCAGCCCATCACCTCCTCGTACCCCCTCCCCTTCTTTCTCCGCAACATCGATCTCCCCTCATTCTAGCCCTTCGACGCCTCCCCCCTTTACCTACCCTTCCAGGATACATGACTTGAAGCAATTTTCACCCCACAGTGCGCCTTATGTCGGAGGTGGACTTCATGTAGAGCTCAGCCACGACACCCAAGTCACCTTTGATTTCAGTTATTCTCCTGACGATCCACGTAATGACCTGAGCGTATCGATGCCCTCCTCCTCCTTGGAAGCGCGGGCTACCGACGCTCCCTTCTTGAGGATTGGGTGCTACTTATTGCCTTGGATCATCGAGATTTTGCCCACGCCTGGCCACACGCACATCACTGTCTCAGACGTCCTTGTTGGAATTTACGACGCTCTGCAACGTTCTACGACTAAGGTCGAGTTATTACGCGAAACGCCTCTCAAACAGCAGCAAGTAACGGACAGGTGCGCTCGTCGCGTGAAGGACCAGACGGACAAGTCTCCGAAGAGGATCGATTGGCTGCCGATGGAAAAGCGTCAATTCCTCGGGTTATCTGAGTTGCCTGGTGGCAACGGCGCCTATGCATGGACCCTCAAAGTCGACGAATGAAGATCGCCGATCACCTCTGCCAACGATACGTCTGACACCCCTCTGTCAGTCCTATTTTCATTCTGGAGGCGCCATCTCCCTTCTCGCATATTTCTCGCCGTTCCCTTGCAACTCACTTCACTCAACGAACAGACCCTGTATCCATAGCCGCGCATAACTTATGATGTTATCTAACACATTACGCCTCTGCTCCTCTTTCTTTCGTTTATTCTCATGTACCTTCGGACTGCGATGCGTAGCATTATCTTGTATGATCAGCAACATGTATGTAGAGTAAAAGTAGCAGATAATCAAATGGAGACCTGCGAAGACAAGCCTCGACGGATCTTCCGCATACAATACGTGCATGTGGACACGGGAGGGATATTCGACCTCAGCAGTCCAAGTCGAAGTCATTACGGCCATGATTCCACGCTGTCTGTGTCTTGAACTGGACGCTAGGTGCGATCCGATATCGATCATGATCGAAAGTGGAAGCTTGCACTGTTCAGAAATGGGTCAGAAGGACGAAGAAAGGGACTCAATTTCGATCTGGAAATAACCTATTAACTCCCCGATTCCATTTCCGTAGGAGATTCAGGGGAAGGACAGTCACATAATCCGTGGCCATGGGACCTCGTTCCTCAGAAGATCAAATCTAGAGAATAATGATCACCAACGTCAAAAACACTAATTTCTTGGGATGAAACGACTCCAGAGCTATATGCAGAGACGATAGGATATCGGGCACCACTTGGATGGTCACAGAAGGTAAATAGCAGTTGGACGATTCGCAGACGATTCGAGTTACTTGCAAGTTGCAATGAGGCAAAATGGAAGCTTTGGTGTTGTTTGTTGTGGCTGTGGGTTGGCCTCCCGTTATCCTCATGTTCTGTTCTTAACACAACCGAGTTGCGAAGGTCCCTTGATTTGCCCCTCTGCACAGACCATTCTTAACTCTCCCACTTTATCTTGCTTTTCTCTTATAAAAAATGAAGGGAATCCCGCCACCCATTACTGATCATTCGCTTTTTGTAGAGGTGTCAAGGTATTTTTCCTTCCCAAGATCAAATTGACATCAGATACTCATACGCTTCTCGACCCAATTTCCGCAGAATTAAGTGCTGACTTGTCCATTTATCTAGGTTGACACCGAGGTCGGGATCTCACACCGTCCGTCATCACCCAGTATTTCCAGCCAACGAGCGACCGTGGTCCTTGATCGGTGTAATCCAGTCTACTTGAACGACGTCAGCATATATTGTCTACAATGTGATGACAACCTATGGGGTCTGACATCTAGGCCATCTTACCACATTTTCGTTACGCGGTTAGAGTTCAGCACGAAGTTTTCACTTCGGTGAGTCTATCTTTCAATAGATGTTGTAATGACGCCAAATGTCCTAGAAGCTTCCACATACTCTCTCTCTCTGCATCGTTACCCCGCCATGGCCCACCTGTTTCCAACAACGCGTCGCGCCATCAATCACATGTTCCTACTCGTAAGACACGTGCAATGTTCGGTCATTTATGGCGATTGACAAGTTTACACGACAGTGGAATTTCGGCTCCTGGCAACGTCCTACATCGGGAACTTTCCAAGGAAGCAGTAATTTCATACGCCAGGATGATGTAAGGTTCTGAATTATTTCCGAGCATTCATGGAGGCGATTGTGGGTGGGTCAAATGCGGCCCTCCGATGAGGAAGAGAGTCTCGCGGGTGCGAAGGCTTTGGCTGGGTATAAGGTAGAGTCTAAATTTACAGTTTCCTCTTGGAGTCGTCCGGTATCACGTCGCACTAATGCCCTTGCCAGGTGATTCACGGTGTCAATAATATGGTCGTGGAGGATCTTTTTTTGGCATGTTTTCCCCTCTGCCCATGTTCACGCGTCATCATGGGACTTGGACCGTGCTGACATGCCGAATTTTGCCTCAATTCCGCCCATTACCAAGTGTTTCCTCGTCCCATCATCTGCATCTGCTTTCATCATCTTGCTGGGGAGTTACCTGGACGTGCGGAATGTTGATCGTCAAACCTCTGCAGGAGCTGGTGAAGATGACGGTGAGGAGACTATCGGAAAGCCTAGATTAGACCGCCCCTAATGGGGCCACCAAGGCAACAAAGAGACTGAACTTTGTGGATGCCATCACAGGTTGACCTTCGTAACTCCATTTGGGCCGACTGCCAACCGTCTCACACATTCTAACCTTCGGACCTCCGCCGTGACAACAACTTTCTGTCCTACCACCATCCAACACCATGGCAAAACGCGTTCAGTTCGCTGAAGTCAACGCAAGCTACTCGCCTGGCCCTTCTACACCGTCGCCCACTCATTCTCTATCATCTCTTCCCTCTTCGTCGGACCCGCCAACCCCGCCTGTCAATTTGACCCCTATGTTTCACCCACGCTCACCATCTGAGTTGAAGCCGAACCCTTTGCCCAGTCCCCCGCTCGACGAAATCCACATCCACTTCCTGCTTGCCTTCGCACCATTTGGCGCACCCGCCGTCCAGTACGACATCACCCAGCCACCCACACTCCTCTTGGGCCACCAGATATCGTTGCAAGCGTTTCACGAACCGGCCACCGAACCTCCACTTCCAAACATCAGCATCCTATGCCCTGATCTCCTTTCTCCGATCCACGTAACCTCAGGAGACAACGGCTGCGTCACCGTCTCTGACATCCTACACGCCATTTACCACGAGCTTCGCCTCCCAACGAGTACCGTGGAGTACAAAAATCTACCCATGGACATTGTAAAAGATGTCGATATGGCCTACTATCGTCGATGCAGGCGTTCTGGTGACGAGGCTCGCCAGTTGGAAAGGGGGATAAAACGAGTGGACATCCTCATGGGGAAAAACCGCTTTTTCGGCCTGTCGGGGACGTTTCATGGCCCGGATATCTGGGAGCTCAACGTTGCCTGATGTGATATCTGCCAGCGTAAGCATCACAGATCCGTCGAGGTACCTGAAGGTGCGTCTTCCTAGTACCTGACTGCGCTAAATTGCTAACCAAGCTAGATCAGGGTCCTCTGGCACAAAAGTCTAATCAGGGCGCTGAACGCTAGAATTACCTTATCGACTACTTATACTTCCTATTTCATCTGTATCATCCTTCGCTCCCTAGTACACGTTATCATCAACCCTAGACTATGTATGTATGTACAACTGAAACCAAAATATTCATGTAAACTTATATCACGAAACGATGTACCTGGGGTCGGTGGATACTCACATGGCACAAGTAACTTCACTTGAGAAGCCGCTGTAGATCAACTTGATCAACGCGGTGGTACAGGTCTAAAGCGTGACGCATCAGAGACGCTAGTTGTCACCACTAGCCTAGGTAGGAGGGTAGGAACATTGACCTGGCAAGGCAAGTCTCCACGTGAAGGAGCTACAAGTGGTAAGTTAAAGAGAGGTCCAGTTCTACTCGGCGATGCCACATCCTACTAGTCGCTCCAGATACGATTGCGCCCGTGGCTCAATCCGTCGTTCCTGGAAGCTGTAGGTATGTACCTTCATATGTGTATCTTCATCGTGCACTGCCTAAGCGCGGCTGCGAGCTATCTGTGTGGGGAGTTGCGGCTCTTGAGCCATGGGATCAAGGTGGAGTACTTGAATGACTTATTCAGATGAGGAAAGGAACCCCAGGACTGAACGCTCGGACTCATAATCACATCCGGGTGACCTGCGGCCTTGGCTTCATGGGAAACGACGAAAATCATGGACGTCTTAAAAATTCCGAAACGGTCGCAGCTGGTCGCTTGCCAATTGAAAAGACGACGTGGTTTATCGCCCGTCCATACTGAGGAACAAAAATAACTAACCCTACCAGTCGTACAGATCTTGCAATCTGGCTTGGGACCGCCCTGTCGTAAGCAAGGACCTGAATCTCTTGGGAAGATAAGGTCAATTAATATGTGCTATGCGTATACTGTCAAAGCGGCGAAGACGATCACGCCTTGTCCATTGCCTCGAAGCTAGAGAGATGGATGAACTTCTATGACTATAGCCTGGGCCTTGCAGCAGTGCGTTTCCAGCGATCAACTCTATAACCTATACACCGAGTCAGTATGCGCAGTTCATGGCAACGCGAAGAATGAGTAAACACATGCGTGACTTAACAAGTACCGGAGTGCCTTTCGACAAAAAGAGCATCGGATCAGGTTTGGGCTCGTCCGAATCGTAAGTATCAGCGTCTCGGTGTCACCTAGTCAGTGCCCGTATCTGTTACTAAGGTGTCTCCCAGATCGTTAAGAGACTCGGATTCATCCATAGGCTGAGATTTTCATGGAGCACTTAGATATAAAGGCATGTCGCCGGAGAGTATAGCAAGCGTAAGAGAGGCTGCTAGTAACGAAACAGCGACTCACGAGCAACTGATGAGACCGTGGGAAAGGATGTGGTGTAATCACCCTTTGATGAAGACCGCACCCGCCGATCATCATCAACGATCACCTTCACCTGCCACCTCACCCACAGCTCATGTTCCTGCCGCGCAAGCCACGGGGCGTCGGTTGTTTTACTCTCCAGGCTGGAAACGCAGGCACTTTCGAGACTAATCATGGCAACTATTTACCGCTATCGTTGAATTTGTGGGACCTGAAGGCGGTGCGCAACTTCAACTTCTCTGGCCACCGGGCGGACCATCTTACGCATCACCATCGGCCTCTTCATCCTATCAGGAAAGAATACGAGCTCTCGTCCACTTTGGTGGCTATGATAGGCGACTCTTCTGATACATGAGTATCACGAACCAAGTATCCAGCCTTGGCTGAAGACGTCAAAAGTCCACCGAATTTGGATACGTATATAAGGTTCCTGGCGCGTTCTTCTCATGACTCTGGTGCTTACTTCTCGCGCGCCACAACACGTGTATTTCGGGGGCGTAGACGTCTCCTTCACAGCTATGCGCTATTTAATCTGGGATCAAGCAGCGCTTGAGGGCGCTCAGGTGACGAAATGCACCGCCTTGAATCTGCGCATCACAACCAGGATCACCCATCGCCTCGTGTCGCGTACGGCATGGTCCATTCCTTCCCTTTCCGCGTTCCCCTTTCCGCACGTTCCATGATGATCAGGCTACATTCCACAAGTGCTGTGAAGCCTTCATACACGGTTTGCAGCTGTCGATATCAGACTTGGACCCACCTCCGCTCCAAGAGTGACACGTTCTTTCTCGTTGTTCCGCAGTCTTGTCCCCGCAAATCCTGTGTGCTTCCTTCCGCCAAGTTTCCGCCCGCCGACCTTTCCGGCTTGCAGACTTGACGTACCTCTTCGTTCTCCATCCAGCCTCCTCCCACGTCTCCATGTGTAGCCTTTTGAGGCGCAGAGAGGTTAACGAAAGGACATGTCGGCTGCGGTATGAAGGCATCGCATCGGGGAACACGGAAGTCTTTCCATGCTAAACCTCCAGACCGCCGTCCTAAACTAGTGATGCGCCGTTACTCAATCGCTCCACGTCATGATCAACCCTTTTTAGGATAAATCCACCCACCCAAGGTTTGAGGCGGTACCACAGAATAGGAGTCACCACGTCCGCTTGGAAGAATCCTGGGAGTTGCGCAAATGTATTTAACCCCCTAACCCCCGCCCCATCCCACTAAGCCTCCTAACTTACTCCCCCATCTCTACCCTTGCATAACCGCGCTGCGATGCCAGGAAAACACGTCCGCTTCTCCAAAAAGAACGTACTTCACTCCCCACCAACGCCTGCTCTATCATTTTCATCGTTTTCTCCTGCGTCTTCTGGCGCACCACTCACACCCCCCTCATACTCTGGCGGCCTTCCAGGGCCCTCTCCCTATGTCGTTTCATTCCCGAAGAGTGGCCAAGCGTCGTACATGTCAACTGTGCGCATGCATGCCCTGCTTCAGTCCTCCAGCTCTCCCGCTCTGAACTTCGACTTGACACAGCACCCATCCACCATCACCTCTCATCACCAAGGGATCTCCCAGCGGGCGCTATCTGAGCCCGCCACCAAACCACCCCTTGCTTCCCTCACCCTCCTCATCCCGCACCTTCCGTGGACCGTGACTGTACATGCCTCGTACGGTCCTTACGTCACCGTTACTGACGTTCTCGAGGGAATTTACCGCAAGCTCCGTGCAAACATCAGCTCCCACGAGTTTAACTCCCTGCCAAGCGAGAAAGATAGGCGACGCGTGACGTCCGCGTATGAGCAGCGCTACCGTCGTATTCGAGGCTCTAGGGACTATGAGGACGAGAAGCGCCAGGGCGTACGACGAGTCGACTTCTTGATGGGACATACTAGATTCATGGGCCTCTCTTCCTCCTCGAGCGGTCCTGAGGTGTGGATCCTGAACACCGCATGACCCAAGTAACACCTTTACCTACACGACGCGCGTTAAGTTATCCTTCATATATTCAAAGCATTCCAGCACGATACCATTTCCTACACTGCGTCCATCCCATATAGTCTCTTAATGTACCTCTTAATTGCACTCCACGCCTAATTATTCCTCTATTATTCTTCGTGTAGCCTTACCCTGTACTTACTAGTGTGATTAACTATGAAATCTTTATGCCACTCCGTCATCGCGAGACATATAGAGACATTCACATTAAAAGTTGAACACTGGGGTGAACGATCGGGAAATGCTCTGCGGCCGCGTAGTACCACGCTGCGTTAGAGTGATCGCTGGTTCAGCGCCAGCGGCTTCCCCGAACCTATGCGATGGATTTTAATCCACCTGTATAATCCGGATACAAACCTGCCGTAGCCAACCCTCCGCAATCGCGCATCTAATCTAATCTAATCCGTTGGCCAGCACGGCAGTCCAATCCCTACATGACGTTACCACATTCTATCTATGATCTTACGGCCATCTCACTCCATCTCATCATTCATCTGGTATCAACACACTATCAACAAGTCCGAGTCGTTGTCCCCTTTTGGCTTCCTATCAAGAGGAAGGGAGCCTTGGAATCAGAGTGCACGCCCTTCTACCTCCGTCGACAACGCAGGGGTCTTAGGGCTGAAATGCTTAGAGTGCGGAAATTAATTCCGACTCCATCGTAGGCCCAGAAGTTGGTCATCTGCATCTAATATGTAGTCGCCGGTGTTCTTGAAGTGGCGCCTAAACAGAGTCCGTAGCACAACGAGGATGAAACATCACACGGGTGGCGTGGCCCGTGGTGCCCTCGGCCCCGGGCCAGGTAAGTAAGTGCGGTGCACAATTTCCCGACACGGTGAAATCAGTCGCTCTTTCATGGTACGCCCCCTCCTCTTTACGTCAGTCTGAGGCAAATACCTACGAGGCTGTTTATGGTGGCAGAACTCTATCGGACGTCCGAGTCGTAGAATGACGCTACTGCGCTGAGCATGGATCGTACTGGTATGTCAACGATCGCCTTCAAGTTTGTATACATGATTATCGAATGATCTTGATGTGTCAATGAAGCTTCCCCGCAGGGCGACTAGGGTGTCGACTGAGTGTTCCTTCCTAATCAAAGTTAGACAGGTGCTCTTTCTCTGCTGCTTGTCTCCGAGCCCACAAGCGCCGATCCTACGTGTCCCCACTGGTGCGCAATTCGTAATGCCTGCAATTCGGTGAATGATACTTCTGAATCCTGTGTAGACCTGCATACTCATTGTACCTCAAAGTGTGAGGTACTCTGATGGGGATACTGCGATCATGTTGTTCGGTTACCGTTGGTAGCTGTGCACGGTGTTGTGATCCAAACAAATCTCGGGCTTCCTGTGCACATGGATCTGCCAGCATTTATCTGCTTCCGACCCGACACGGGTAAATCAAAGCAGCTGAATCAGCTTTCGCTTTTCATGACTTCGGACCCCTGCATGACTCCCACTAAACGCTTCGTCCACCATCCACCACGACAGGTCACCGAGCCGCATCGTGTATCGTTCCTCCACTACCAGCGTTCCATATAGCCTTCCAAAAACAGCTTCAGTCAGCACGCCTCGCTGGACGACGACACGTCATGAAAATCATAAGGCACCGAGTTGGGAGGAGGCCAGAGTTTTGGACAGAAGCGGTGGAGCGAAAGCCCCAGAAAAAAGCCTTACTAGTCGGAATCCAGTATGAAAGGGACGAGGAGGAAGATGAGGAAGGGGCGAATGCTCTACGTGGCCCTCACAAGGATGTAGCTGCGATGAGGGATCTGCTGATCGGTATGCCCAATTTGATTTGCATAATCAATTGCACATCTGACGGTTATCATCTATCGTCATAGATTGTTATTCTTACATGCCGAAGGATATTGTTGTACTGGTCGATACAGAAGAGCCCGGGCAGGTTCAACCGACGCGGGATAACATGGTACGCCTCGTCTTCGACGATATTGCGGCTCACGCCTTGCTCAGCAATTGCCCTTCGAAGTAGATTCGTGCAATCAAGAATCTGGTGGAAGATGCCCAATCTGGCGACCATTTCTTCTTCCAATGTACGTCGACGAATCCCTTCATCGTTTCCGTCTGCGATTCATACCTCTTGCGTTCACCGAATAGATGCGGGGCACACCGTACAAGTCCCAAACAAAAACTTTAGCGAGGAAGACGGGATGGATGAGTGTCCGTTGCAGCCTTCAAGTCCCCGCACCCCCTAGCTCACACGTATGATCGTAGGCATAATTCCTAGCGATGGAGAGGCGAGGATGATCAAGGATAACGTGAGTGACGCTATTGATGTCTCCTCTACGGAGCTCATCCATTCTACAGGAACTTCGACGGCATCTGGTGGATTCATTGCCTATTGGCAGTAATCTCGTGGTCTGTCGTTGCATCAGGTCCTCAGTAGCAGTAACATTAACACTCAACCCCAGGCCATATTCGATTCATGTCATTCGGCATCGTTGCTTGGTACGTTGAGAGTCTTTTCACTCCTATACGTTTTTGACTCTTCAACTTCAGATCTCGACCACTTCCGGTGCAACAGGCCATACGTGCCTTGGATGTCGAAGGGGAAGCGGAAATCTGACTCTCAATGGAATGCTAATAGTGCGCATGTCACTTAGTATAGCGTTTGACATGAAGCTCACGTTTTTTTAGTGCGCCGACATGCCGTAGGTAGAGGTCTTCACCTTTTCCTCGGCGACACGGATTTTGATATTCGCTCCCACAGTCGTTTCGCGACACGTTTACCAAAGTAAACGCGTTAGCTCCAGCAGCATCAAATCAAGAAGGACATCAATCGACCAAATTCTAATCGCGTCGCCAGACTACAAAAAGCTCAGCATTCGGACACAATCACTGTCTTACAAATCGGAACTCGAGAAATGGTACGATACTCCGTCTTCCCCAATCAGACGCACTACATCCCCCGACTCGATGTGGCCATGTACTGGATATTGCCCGCCAGAGAGTCCAAACGAAGCAAACGTGGTATGCGTTCTGTTTGGTTATGCTCTTCAAGACAATAGCCTCATGCCTATTCCAGATTGCGTTGGCGGCGTGTAAGGACGACCAGCTCTCATGGGAGGATACTGATGGAGCTTCAATGACAAAGGTAAGATCTTGCTAAGATGTATCACCCGTCCTTTCTGATGGGTTACCGTACAGGCTCTTGTCGACATCCTGAGTAAGATACATGACGTCGTACATTCCTTGACCAAAGCTGACCCAGGTTCTCGTAGAATCTGATCCACATCCGACTCTCACGAATTTAATGACGAATATAAGGTAATCCATTACTCACTCGCTTCCTTGTTCGTTGATAGAGCTCGCTATACAGCCACGAACTTCACAAGTTCTACCTTCGCCTGCATGGGCATGCACGGATCCATCGGAAGCAAGTGAGGGAAACGAACAAAAGGCGAGCTGCAAGGGGACTCCCGCCGTTGCGGATGCCAACCGACTCGCAACCAGAGATGAACAATTTCCAGGATCCTCAAGTACGCTTCATAACAAGTGCTATACCTCTAAATATCAAGGCTAACCAACACTCCTTTAGATGTCGAGTCATCGCCCTATCGTACGTCGTTTTGATCCTGTCACATTGGTTTTCATTGGTTTTTTTTGACGCCATCCTGCACAGCCAAGAGACGCGATTTGGGATCCATAGCTGTAACGCGCTCTCAGCATCCTCGTGGCGACCGCCATACACGTTTTTCTCATCATACCCTGGATCTATGTATACCCATTATAATCGACTTTGCGAGAGGATGGACTGTCCTCTCTAACTGTAAGATAGAGAGCCCTACACCATTGCTAACAATAGCGTGTGAGGATATGCAGATTGCGGCTTCCTCGTCAGTCAGCAAACTAGCAGGCTTAGAAGGCTTGCACAGCCTCTGGTTCCGATCCCCCTTGAAGCACCACAGGCAGTGATCTGACTGTTCGGACCGTTTCAACTTGCAGTAGTTGCTGTGTGACTCCTCATACGCCCTCTCCCTTATCTACCCTCTACTCGATCATCGTCCTCTCATTCTCTCTCCGTCACCAACTACATTTTCGGAGGACAACCAGACGGTGTCCTTTAGGCCTCCGCGTCCCTCCGCGTCAAATCCACCTCGAATCTCCCCTTGGTTTACTCAAGCTGAGATTCTGATAACATCCGGTAGCTAAGCCTCGGACGCTCGGACGATCCCCGATTTTTTACGATCGACGTCGATCACCTGATGGTGCTGCGCGATTTCATTATGGGCCAAGCTCACCGTTTTCCATCATCGGTATGTACACAAGCCACTCGGATTCGGATTGCCGCCGGCTAATGCCCTATTCACCATAGGCGTTGTGCCAGCCCAGTCAGCTATTGACAAGGCTTCTATGTCCCAAGCAGCCGCTTCCCGGCAGTTTCAAGAAAAAGGCTCTGCTTATCGCCATTAGTTACATCCGGGCTCCTAGTGGACACGATAGGCTGGCAGGGCCCCAGCAAGATGTGAAGCGTTTGAGATCCCTGTTGATCAGTAAGAACATCTCTCATCGATAGGCCGATCACGTCGGTTGACATCTTGTGGAACCGTAACTCTAGGCCAATACGAATATGAGGAGTCTGCGATCGTCGTTATGACAGACGCAGAGGATCCGTCTTCGTCGCTTTATCCCATCAGCGACAATATCGTCAGTCCCGATTGGTCATTGAATTGGTTGCCTGTATCTTATCTTATCTGATTCTAGATGCGCGAAGTGAAATCGTTTTTGCAGGATCAACAACCTGGCGATCAATACTTCTTTTACTGTATGTCTCGTTCGCTTCGTCTATAAATGAGCCTGCAGGGCGTCTGATCCATATCGAATCATTTAGTCGCCGGTCATTCTGCCCAGCTACCAGGGGAAACCGAGGACGAAGGTGAAGAGGACGGAAGGGATGAAAGTAGTTTTTCCAGGACTTCTCTTGTCCGCCCTTACTAACGAGAAGTCTAGTAATTGTACCGCTTGAAGCTTGTATGGCCGATCGTGAGCTTGACTTCAAGAGGACCATCATCGATAATGTGGGCTATCCATATTCAGAAATAAGGCGGCATTAATCATATCTCGCAGGAGTTAAAAGTTCAATTAGTGGATCAACTGAACCCGAAGACCCGCCTCGTCGTAAGTCCTCCCTGTGATCCGAAGATATGCATGCTCAAAACACGCAGGCTATCTTTGATAGCTGCCAATCTGCTACACTGCTTGGTACTCCTTTTCATTCACTCAGTACTTCATCGTTAGTTGATCTTCTATCATCATAGATCTGCCACATCACAGATGCAACCGAGTGTATAACTGTACCAGCCGTTGTAAGTCTACAATCCACGTATGCATACTGACTTGCCGCCACTGACTACTCCCTATAGTACGGCGACTTGTCCGCTGGGGTAAGCGCAAGACTCACTCTAGCGTCCTAGACGTTTCCTCACGGTCAGCCAATCGATAGCCCTGGAATGTGGTCGCGGAATTCTGAACCTCGAGTACTCGACAACCGAAATGCTGGGACTGGCGAGGCGCACAGGTGCGCGGATAAATGGGCAGACTGGGGGTGCTGGCATGACAATAGAGACTGGAAAGAAGGAAGGGAAGAAGGGGCCGGCCCGGGATGGCGAACGGAAGGAGTTCAAACCAAAGAAAAGCTGTTCTGGCTTCTGCCTTCGTCTACCAGGCCATAAGAATAATGTTGTGAGTCGCTTCACGTCCGCATGATAGTATCAAGGTCACTGATGTTAAATGATTCGCGACTCGTTAGATTAGCATCTCAGCCTGCAAGGACAGTCAGTGTACGTGGGACGGCCTGCAACATAAATCTATGACCGCGGTAGGTCTTCCTATACACACGTCTTGCGTGACCTAACTTCATTCGATTTGAAAGGCACTAATGGATCTCCTGGGTAAATTGAATTATCTACGCCTCAATTCGCGTTCTTATATCTAAGGCTCACAGAAATCGAGCAACGTCCCGCGTTGAAGAAGGTTATGCGTGAACTGAGGTACGACTCCTGCGCAACTTGTATCCCACAAAGCTGAACTTCTTTCAGCTCACGTCCTCGCTACTCTAAAGAGGGAGAACCACAGGTTTGTTATTTGTGAAACAAACACTTGCGTGACCGATGCTAATATGCTTTATTTTCGAAGCTTTCAAGCCGTTTTCCTTTGGTACGTATTTTACTCGACTTATACTCACCATTCTAAGCCGTGATCCCCTCGCAGAGAGCCAACTCCCTTTTCAAGATCTAGGGAGCATGGTTCAGACGCCCATCTGCAGCCTGCTCAGCCCCTCAGCATGGCTCATTCTTCGACTAAACCATCACATTGCCAGCCTACGCCCTTACCGCTGCGCAACCCCAAGCGCGTTCCGATCACTCTCATCGCTCATATTATGCCTTTCCCTTGGCCTCTCAATCCAAGCCATCTCCCGTGCTGACTACTCTGACCCTGAATCCCTCCCGGTACTCTACGCTACCTCTCTACACGTGGTCAGCCCCGCCATGCATGGCATAATGACGTATGAGCCTAAGGCTCCTAGTCAGCGACGGCTTTTGAGCCATCACGCCTCCCTCCTCCACCCTATCTCCTCCCTTCGCCATATGCCTCTCATTATTTATTTGTCTGCAGCCATCTGACTTACGCGCACATATATACATACCGCCATGCAGTACCACTTATCCGCGAGTATCACGTTATACCAACGGTCTCAGAAACGCCATGCCACTCGCATATTTTCCCTACCTAGTCTTCATTCGTCTATGGTTGTTACCGGAGCTCGCCGTACAGCCAAGAACCTCAAGAGTTGTACCTTAGACTGTATGAGCATACTACCAAAAGCAAGTTAAGACACCGAATAGAAACCGAGCTGCTTGAAGGGGACTCCCTCTTTGCGGATGCTGACGGACTCGCAACCCGAGATGAACATTCACCAAGATCCTCAGGTACGATGCGCAAGGGACTTCGAGAAGTTTCGAGATCATGCGAGTTGCAGATCTCGATTCCTCCGATAGTCGAGGAGTAGCCGTCATGATTTCATTTGATTCTGTCGTTCTTGATTCTTTCGCTTCTGAGCCATTTGGAAGGCACAGGAAAATTAGCCTGGCACTCCCGGGCAGGCGTGCTCTGCACACGCAATAGATGTTATCTGGGACTCATGATATGTGCGCAGGCTCGTTCTGGCCCCATGACAGTTTCGGCTCACGTATTCTTAAATATATTTATACCATCCCTATCCCCCTAGGTACCAGGAGATGGCCTTTGGTTAGATCGTGATTCAAAGTGTTCTAATCGAGAAACTCGGACCCTAGTCGTAGACGGATATATTACGGAGGCAAACTCGCAGGATGCACTGCCGCCTACACCGGCATAACCCCTGCACGCTTCAATACAACCAGTGCACGACGTCACGGGCGGACACAGCCGGTCACAGTCACCGCTACAAAACGGTCCGGTCCGTAGGCATCGCAGCATGTCTTTTCCCCACAACTCATTCCTTTTCTCAATCGCACGACGCACAGTTCTCTCGTTTTGAAATAATTCCTCTCAGGCTTTCGTGCTACGAAGCACTCGTTGTCTGGATACCGCCCAGAACAACTTGTTCTGCCGGTGTCATTGATTTGGCTACGGTATCCAGGCTAATCTCTTCACCACGGCTTCGACCGCCCCAATAGCGATCGTCACCTGATGGTCCGGCCTTTCATCATCAATCATAGGCACTTCTCTTCAGTAAGTCATGTAAACAAGCTATGCAAGCCATGCAAGGATTGTCCCGGCTAATCCCTGTTCTTATCTCATAGGTTACCCTGAAGCCTGGCCAACTATGGTCATCGCTGTCTCTTAATCGAAGAATTCTCCGCGGGCCTCGAAAGAAGGCTCTTCTTATCGCAATTAATTATACCTATGCGCTCGACCCGCAGCACCGCTTGAAAGGGCCACAGAAAGAGGTGCAGCGGTTCAAGGCCCTTTTGCTCAGTCAGTTTAACCATCGATCCATTCGAATGATCTGGACTGACGCTTTCCGTCCGCACTCTTCCTAGAACGATACGGATATTCCGAGTCTGCGATCATGGTTATGACTGATGCACCGGGGACGGCGGCGCATCTTATACCAACAATGGAAAACATAGTCAGTCCCAAATCGGCGATCTCAATAGCTCATCGTCGCTCACCTTTGCTGGATAGCTGCGTGAAGTTAAAGCATTGTTGGAGCATCAAGAACCGGGCGACCATTACCTGTTCTACTGTATGTCTAGGACCTTTCTATGTCAAGCCTGGCTGACCAATTTGTAGTTGCTGGCCATTCCTTCCAGCAAGAGACCGAAGATAAGGACGAGCTAGACGGGAAAAATGAATGTTGGTGATGCACAGCCTTTCCTCTTGTTATTGCTAATTCATTTTTCAGTAATTATGCCTCTGGATGCATTCCCCTCCGATGCTGAAGTCGATGACACCAAGGCTATAGTTGATAATGTACAGAATTTTCCTCATTTTCGTGATACCTCAGCAAACTCACCTCTCAATCAGGAGTTGAAAGAACATTTGGTAGAACGTCTACATGCAAAGAGCCGCTTAGTCGTGCGTTTCCTCATTTTATAGTTGACGGGGTCCGCGCTAATAAATCATCAGGCGATTTTCGATAGCTGTCATAGCGGAACGCTATTAGGTACTTGGTTTTGCTCCCTCGTGTTTTCCTGTCCTGGATTTGACCGAACTCCGCAGATCTGCCGCACTACAAGTGTAACAGAGTGTCCAACTCGATCAGCCGCTGTAAGTCCTCATACCAAAACTACGATAATCGGCAGCTAAAGACCGGCCAAAGTCCGTCGTATGGGACGCAGATGTGAGTTGAGCTTCACAACATTTCCGAATCCAGACTCACGACCATGAATCAGGTCTTGAGATCCTGAGACACGATTATGTACCCTTTGGTATGATTGAAGATGCGGTCACCCCCATAGGACAGAAGTGCAAAGGGACGAAAGGCGGGTACGGAAAGGGAACCGAATGTGCACCGTCTCTCTGTTCTGGGTTTTGCCGCCGCCCTAAGGGTATCAAGAACAACGTTGTAAGTGCTTCATCATAGTCCCTGTTCCACCGAACTGATGGGTCATGCTCGTAGATCTGCCTTTCGGCTTGCAAGGATTCGCAACAGACATGGGAATACGACTTCCATTCAATGACTAGCGTAAGCTTCAGTCCTCACCCGCACCTTTTCGTTCGAATGGTTGATAATCCCTTCGTAGGCCCTTGTTGATTTTCTTGGTAAGTCGAAGTGATCTCCTGTCTATTTCTCCGAAGAGCTCATTGGGACCCGCACAGAGAAGAAACGGAAACGGCGTCCAACTCTGAAGAAATTAATGCGTGTCGTGAGGTGCGAGCCCTTGACCGTGCTAATTTGATATTTCAGTCTCATCTTAATCTTTCAAATCTAGCTTACGTCGGCCAGAATTGGCTGAGGTGAAAGAGTTCTGGACCCCTGAGGTACGCATATGCTCCTTAGTTGCTTTACCGCGGCACCGAACTGATTTGTATCGCGATCAAAGTTATCCAGCCGCTACCCTGCGGTACGTTCAATATCTTTCACGTTGGAAGCTATCTGACTCTTTCTGCTCCAGAGGGTAGATTCGTTCTTCAAGCTATGATAGAACTACCTCGAAGCCGCTCCTTCGCGTTGTGCTTCTTTGCCTCCCAACTTCAACGGTCCCCGCCCTTCATGGTCTCCTTGTCCAGGTCGTGTCCATACTCTGGAAACACGGCTCTCTGTCGTGTCGCTTTCGAACTTGAATTGCTCTTCACTGTCCATGCTCTCGAATTGCTTTCGACGTACATTATATTTATTGTCGATCCCCCTTTTCTCCTGCGAATCTTCCTTCCCTTTCGCAGGTCGACCCTTTCGAACGCCCCATAATTTCCACTTCCATCATTTATCGATATTTTTACACCTTTTTATTAAACCCCCATTTCTACCCTCTATCCCCACGCCTGTTCCTCCACCTTTACCATCATCACTCTCCCTGCCGCTTCCGGCCCTTCCGAAATCCTGCGCCCTATCCATTTACACCCCTCGCGGAAGGATTTCTATGTTCTATGTCGCATCGACTTCTGTTCGCACCCCATTATGCCCCATCCACTTACACTCAACACTCTTCCCCCATCCCCATGCATCTCCCAATTAGCCTCTGTAGCATACGCATCGCCTCGCAATCACATGTCATGATTTCCTACGAACTGAATAGCGAACCCTGACCAAGGATAGATACGTACGGAACACCGGCGAACGCGATGCCCCGATGAGTGCGCATCGCCTCCCGATTCCAGGGATATGTGTAACTGGAAAAGGCCTGGCCCGCCCATCACCCATTGATCGGAGGACGCCCACATACTTGGAAGCAGTTATTTGGCACTTGTGGCTGTTCGCCCACGCGGATAGACGCAAATCACCACACATTAAGAGCAGGGCCCTACGAAGACGGCAGGAGACGGAAGGGGCAAGCGATATATGGGAGCGAGGCGGTGGTACGCGCCTGGGGTGGCATGTGAATACTCCAAGTGCCACCCACCGTTCTCTTTCAGCGCGTGCGCCGATAGTAGAAGGATGTGTTGATAATGAAACGTGTTCGGCTATGGGATGTGGGGTACGTGGATCTGGATCCAGCTGTCCCTGGAGTTGTGGTGCTGAACACGCGTACTGGCATGGGGATCTTAGTGCGCTCCGCCTTCTGCCTCATCACTCTACTTTTAAATCCGAGTTGGTGAGATTGGGACTAGATGCCTTTTGTGATGGATATCCTGAGCAATGGACTGCTAACACCCGACAGCCGCTTGACCCTCTGCTCCCAAACCTTCAGTTTTAGCAGTCAAGGGTTCAGGAACGCCCAACGCGTCCTTATCCGGGGGGAATTGGTTGAGAACATCGATCTCTCACTGATCCACTCCTAAACCAACGTCTGTATATGGTGATTGGTGGCCTCGGTGAAGACCTCCGCATCTATCGCCCTCCACGAGCTTGCCAGGATTCACGTCGGACATGCACGAGCCGCTGGTGGCTGCAGCATCAAAGCTACGGGGTAGCTAGAGGGTGGATGGTATCCCAGTTGCACGGTAATATAATTATTGGAATGAAAAAGAGCCAGTATCTGAAGGGCAGTCGATAACCCTCAGAGAAGAAAGGGCAGTACGAAAGTTCGAGCAAAAAAACGTAGGTATCGCGACGAGGGAGGATGAAATGGAAGATTTGATTAGAACATACGGAAGAAAGGAGGCGGAGAGTCGGGCGAAGGATATGCCAAAGAAAGAGCAAGTGAAAGTAGATAGGACTTACGACTTGTGGGGTGTCTCCTCCGGCTTCTTCGAGAGTAAACTCCATCCGGAAAACGTGCTTTCTGACGCATTCGTTTTTGCTAAGTGCGGAGGACCTCCCGATCTTTATCGACCCGTTGACATCTAGACGCTCATGAAGGACGGTCTCGATGAGCCGAATGATGTCGCTTTCGCCCTGGGTGCTGATGGACGAATGAAAACAGTGGCGGGTGTGTTCTACCGCGAGCAACCACTGGCCAGAAGAGGCTTCGTCCAATTTGGAAGGTAGACGCCTTGTATCATGCCGTGGCTCCTTTTGTCGTCACTCTCGGTTCGGAAGAAGATGTCGCCTGCCATTCATCGCTGGGGGGGAGAGGTTACCGGGAAAAAAAAAATTCAAGGTGGATGAAATGGACGCACTGTGGCCTTTCCAAGCCAATATTTAAGGCTTTTGGTCGTATGAATCATGACTGCTAAGGTCATCCTCCAAGCGTCGGTGTGCATCGTAACCCCGGCCGGTATTGGACATGTCCTGGTTTGAGAGCGTCGGGGACAGGAATCTAGAGCTATCGCTGGTAGAAGGCTGCTTAGCAACCAGTCAACAAGTCAGTCACAGATAAAAAAAAACAATTCGCCGCGCGTAGGGGTGTCTGACGCGGACTCGAGCAAGGACTTAATAACGGCCTTACGGACAGAGCAGGTCGACGTCCATGATGATGAGAAGGGTCGTCGCGTCGCTCGATGTAGTGAAAGGGAGGAACTTGGGAGGAACCGCCGTGACTTGTTTAGCGTCGCAAATCAAATCGGGCCGGACTTATCCGATCTTCCTGCTTTGGAATCAACATCCACATCCGTTATGCCTCTCTCAAACCGTTAAACCAAGAGATACCGTTTGAAGGTGGGATCTACTAGTATATTCTTGCTGATTCCACGAAATTCAACATTTATGACCATCTTCAGATCGATTATTACGCGTCGCTACCGAGTCTGAAGGCGAGGACTCCTGACGGAACTCGTTCTAACTTCTTTAAGATAGGTAACATCCTTTTGACATTACATCCAGGGGGAAGGACTGAGCTCATGGAGCCCTCTTGCCGTCGGTGTCCGCGATTTCGAGGTCATGAAGACCACAACAAGGAACTCTCTTCTCTGACGATACCCTCCCTTTTCGTGTACGTTAATCTTGGCTGACAACCCCAATAAGCTCAAGGGCTGACTGACATCTATTCTGATAGGTGGACGTGTCTATTCCGTGTACGATATCTATACCACTTCCCGCCCTTCAATAGCAATGGCTAGTGTCACTCAGCCCTCTGCTTTCCGTTTTTTGTCTTAAACTCCGAGTTCTTTACAATGTTCGTCCCTCCTACGCAGGCTGTTCCCAGTAATTATAATCACGGCCGTTTATCATTCTCGCGAGTCCTATTCCCTACAACAGTGCAGTGGTACTTCAAGCGCTAGTCGGAAGTCCATTCGAACGCGGTGGCTTCTTCTGGCGTGAACAATGCGAGATAACTGATTCAGTGGAATATGAGAGAGTTCTCATTCCCACTGGCGGAGCGATAGCAAAGGCGCTTATCATGGCTTGGGCGTCTGCGGACGCGTCTGAGCTTTTGATATCAGATGACCGCAAGTATGATTCCTCATGTTTGGCGGCTTCAAGCTCCAACACAGCCTCACCGACTCTTGTCCATTGACTTCCGATATCCCGCTCATGATGGCTTTCGCTCACGGACGAAATTTCAACGTCTACGGCGGTGCATATGCAGACATCAGCGGTAATCATAATCATGTTGAGAATGTATCTATCAGCAGACCTGAACCAGGTGCGTATCCTAAGCGGTGTGCATGCATAATCGGGACTCACACGACTCTAGGGCTCCTTCCTCTGTTCAACGTGACCTCTCCGGGAGCGGCGTTCAATTCACACGAGCGCTATCCGCCTGCGAAGTGTCATCCTGGAACACGCGCGAATTTAATCGAAGAAGTCACCCAGTGGATTGATCGGGAGACTAGTGGGAAAGACGACCGAGTCCTCTGGCTCCAAGGTCCCGCAGGCGCAGGGAAATCCGCGATTGCGCAAACAATAGCCGAGAACAGTGCTGATCGTAAGGTCCTAGCCGCTAGCTTTTTCTTTTGTCGAGGGCGGCCGGGCCGCGACTCCATTGACCGCCTTTTCACGACGATTGCGTACCAGCTCGCTATGTCTATTCCGGATCTACGGCCAGCGGTTCAACAAGTCCTCGTTGACGACCCCTCCATCCTCCATCAGCTCATCACAATTCAAATTCAGAGACTAATCGTCGAGCCGCTCCAAATTCTAACATCGTCATGGAAGCCCACTTTCCCATCGCTCATTGTCGTTGATGGCCTTGACGAATGCTCTGGACGTGAAAATCAATCCCAAATTTTGAGTTATATCTTGATGCTCGTCAGCCTACCCACATTTCCCCTCCGCCTTCTCATCGTTAGCCGACCTGAATATAACATCCGCAACGCATTCGAGAAAAGTCCACTTTCCGAATTTACTTCCAAACCCATTTCTCTCTATGGTGATTACCGGTCTCGTCAGGACATCCGGCTGTATCTCCTCCACGAATTCGCCAGGATATGTGCATCTGACAGGCATGAGCCGTGGATGACTGTGGTAGCGAAACCATGGCCGTCTGACCCTATTGTGGACCTCCTGGTGAAGCGGTCTGATGGATATTTCATCTACGCCGCTACTCTAGTCAGATTTGTCGACCAAGAGTATCTGTCCCCGGTTGAACAATTGAAGATCATCTTGAACCCATCTCCCTCAAACTGTCGTGCCTTTGGGGAGCTTGATGGGTTGTATCATCAAGTCCTTGCGACAATCCCTGACACAAAAGCTATGAAGGTAGTACTTGGTGCTATTCTCTTAGGTGTTTACCTTGCGGATATCACGGAACTATTTTGCCTCCAGCCTGGCCAAGTTTCTACAATTCAGCGTGGACTCCTTTGCGTGATTTTCATGGAAGATAGAATCCATGGCCTAGGTCACCCCATTCACAAATCCTTCCCAGACTTCGTCTTCGACCCTGCTCGCTCAGGCCACTTTCATATTGATCCTGAAGCCATGGAGGCACAAACTGTGCGTACAATGCTGGATTGCCTGAGACGCTACTCATTGGCCCGTGGTGGATCACACTTGATTGGTAACTCCAGTACTGCCCTGCGCCAAGCAACGTGTCCTAGCTTCTACACGTGGATGGACCACCTCGAATACGCAGGTCAATATCAGGATGCCATTATCGAAGATATCATGGACATGGACCCTAACACTTGGATCCTCCAGCTACCCCAGCCCGAGGTTGATTTTTTTTGTCGGGGTATTGAAAGCTGGTCTGATTTAATGGCTCCATATGAGCACAATATAGCAATGTTTCTGAATATGGATAGTCACTTGAAGGTGAGATGGCCCTTGTCTATAGGTGACTGCTGCTAACTTACTCCATAAATCATGGTCTGAAGGGCCCTGGACACGAACACCTTTTTCGGCACTTTGATTTGTTGCGTCAGACAGCCTTCAGACACTTCTTGGCATTGTTGGCACCTTTAGGAATCCGCGGCCAATGGATCACGGGTGCTCTTGCGCTTCTTTGGAGCGACTCCCTTCATAAAATGGGTGACGGTCACCCAGCAGAAATGGTTATGTTAACATGCAAACTACTCCGTCTCCCTGGTCTCCAGGATCCACTGCCACGGCGGCATCATTCCCTGCTTTTGATATATGGTAGCATCTTCTCTGAGCTGATCCAATATCTTGGATTCGAAACTATCGTGCCGTTTTTGGATTATCTCCAAGTACCCGACGACACGCCCTCTTGCCGTTTGTTTGACTATAAGTTTGGCAATGCTGACTTAGCGTATTATTGCATGAGCCTGTTGACTACGGCGGTGGACATTGCTTTGGCAACTGATAGGTATGTACCACCTTTGTACGATGCCACCTACCACATCATTTAAACATGTCCTGATGTTCATAATCTGTAGCTTTGGAGAATATCAGTATGCTAGGAAGTATTGGGCTAAGCATATCCGGCATGCATTAGATTACTATGATGCTAGACTGGTGCATCAGCTCCAGTCAATTGATCGGAGGTACTTTCTCAACACGCAATACTTTTCGGACGTCATGGCGCACTTGGAGCAACTTGAGGTATGTAGTTGTAACTCGCCATCTATATAAATTGACACTCTTGGAAAGCATGTGGCGATTTTTCTCTTGCCAAACAGTGGCAAGTATCATCAGTGGGGGCAACAGAATGTTGCCGAAATATGTGACCGAACGATTCTTGCATTGAGCACCTTCACTCATTGGAATGTTAAGGATCTTCTCACACGGATATCGCGGCAGAAGGCTCTCAGGACGATCAAGTTGATGTTTTTTAGGGACGATGTGAAGGCAGCTTCGGATGTCCTTCGTTTACTACGGGTACGTAGGACTGCACGGCACCCGGTCCATGCATATTGGCTCTGACATGTTTCCAGTATTGTGCCGAATCACCACCCAAAGACCTGGTGGAGCGATGGGAGACATATCATGAAGAGCTTTCTGCTGCGCGCGATGCCTTACAAGACGAAATTAGGGAAGAAGGGTCGGATGAAGAAGTGGAAGAGTATGAAGTCGAGGCTTTTCGTGATGAACATGACCGTCGACGGCGACGGTGGAATGATTGGCGATGAACATGAATCATCAGAGTTGCACTCAAGCAGAGATGACGGCGTAGTAAGGATTCTGCTCTTAGATTTTGCTCACGACACAAAACTCACCACCCTCCTTCTAGATGAGCTTCGGAACTCCTAGGATCCTTGTACAGTCGCACCATGTAGTAAGATCAGATCGTTTGGAGGTGGGCATGCCATCGGACATGATGTGCGCAGCATGGGCCTAGTGAGCCGCTCCCAGGTTGTACACGACTCAGGCTTGAGATTCTCCCTGAAATGAGTGGCTAAGAATGTAGTAGAACGGCGAGGCTTACGAGTCAGACGGCGTGGAAGTGAGGGCTCGTGTGAACGGGGAGTAAGTACAAATCATGACGAGCGTGCATCCCGAGTCGTGCCCTCAGTCGAGAGAGTTACGCTGGTTATGTATCACTGTACTCGGTCAACAAGGGACGCGCACCGGCGATTCAACGGCTACCCAGACGCTACAGTCAAAAGCGGGGTCGATCATCGCAGTACACCCGCCAATCGACTCCCGACTCATAACAACCCAAACACCAGCTCCTTGATCATGTCACGTTTTCATATCATAGCATATCAGGTATTCAGGGATCGAGGAAAAAGAGACCGAGAGCACGCATACAGAAGGCAGCGAGGTAGATGTCACAAATCACAATCGCATACGAACCCGGTCCCCATTTCCATCGACAGCATAACACGACTCATAAGAGGTAACGGTGATGAGGCAAGCGAAACAGGAGAGGTCGTATAGCACCGAGATGTGATGTAACGTAAGAGGATGGAGGGGGATGGGAGGGGAGGAAGACGGCTAAGCCGTCTTGTGGTGGGCGGCCTCGATAGCGGCGACCTCAAGTTGCCTTGTTCTCTGCGACGCGCCTGGACAAAAGGCTCTTGAACTCGGCCTTTTGCTCCTTGTGGTGTTCGAGGCGGCGGCGCTCGAGAGAGCGGATGTGACGGCAGCGATGGAGGCGCAGCGGTTGACGAGGTGCTGGATCTTGGGACTGTGGGATGGATAGTCAGAGTAGGAATGCGCTGGGTAACAGTGCTTCGTAATTGAATGTTGGGGGATTGGAAGAAGGTAGATCGAAATCAGACACAGCAAGGAGACTCACGGTTTGATATAGTGCTTCGGATCCAGATCTTCTGCTTCTCGAACTCCCTCGCACACCGTACTTCCTCATATCTTCCTCCTTCGTATGGTCGGAGAACCTCCCGGTCGCCCTCGACAGTTTGAGACCGAGACGCTTGGGAAGGACGGTGTCGATAAGCCCAGGGAAGTCGCTCTCGCCTTGCTTGACGATGACGAGGGACGAGTGGGCGATCTCAGGTCCAACGATGCAGCCTCATACGGACTTGCGCTTGCGGTCGACCGAGCGGCGGGAACGGAAGCAGGACTGGCCTTCCGCGAGGGGGACGTTGATACCGCAGTGGATGAGCACGCCCTGTTTCATGTGGAAGCCCTGCTTGTCGTTGCCACCGGTGATGTGGAAGATGTAGCCCCTCCATGTGTCGCCGAAGGAGACGCCGGGACTTCTTGGGCGATTTGTTCGTTGTAGATGATGGGTGTTAGCTGACATCCTGCCATAACAAAAAGTAGGTGGCGCACGATCGCCTCTCCTCGTGGATCAAGTAGTCTGACGGTAGAAAGGCTTGAAAAGGGCGGAGGAGGTAAATGGTGGGATAATGTAATTGAGCGATAGCAATAATACACCGAAATCCCCATCGTCTCAGCCCATTCACTCAGTCCGCCGCCCGTCGCGAGTGGCTGCATGTCGATGCTAGAATGGAGAAGGTGTCGAGTGCCCAGTACACCTTCCCGATACTTCAAAACCTGACTTTAACTTTCACTCGCCAACCTAATCTCACCACACAATGGAGTCCCTCAGCGATCCACTTTACCTGTAACCTGTCTGCTGTCTCGAGTAAGTAAGTGTTGAGTCGGAATGAAGAAAACGTCGCTACGCATTAGGCATTCCGAGCCATGTTCAAGCTGTCCCTGCTTAGAGTGAAGCAAGTCAGGCGGGATCGCGAGATGATAGAAAGCACTTACTATACTCGTCGCGAGTGGCTGCGTGTCGATGATAGAATGGAGAAGAAGTTGAGATGGTCTTACGTTACGTTGGCGCACCCTGGGCCACCAGTGCATTGGAGGGTCAAGCGACGAGCCTCTGACATGAAGGCGGAACGGCGCGACAGACAGGCGCTAAACTACAACTCGCTCCTTGATACCAGCCTTTTCATAAAAATCATGGCGCGAACGACCCGAGCGTCCGTCATACCTTGACAATACGATGCAGGACAGGAATCTTTCGGGGTGACTCTGAGCTCAAGAGACATAAAGAGGAGGAGCATAAATGCATATATTCGCGCGTGTGCTCATAACCATACGACCTAACCACCTCGCACCACCATCCCTAACCCAATATCCCTCTCTTAGGCGACGAGAGTCGAGGCGGTAGCAGAGTCGTACTTGAAGGTAGGCGGGATCTGCTGCCTAGTCTTGTAGTAACGAGCGAGACGGTGGATACGGGACTCGATAAGAATGAGACGGAACTTGGAGTCGCGATCCTTCCTGTTGGTCTCGAGGTGCTTGCGCACGGCAACCGCCTTTTTGATGAGGTGCCAGAGGTCCTCAGGGATGGATGGGCCAAGTCCTATCCCCAAACAAAAAGGTATACGGAGCACGTATGCAGCGAGACGGGAAAGAGAAGGAAAAGGGAAAGAAAAACAGAAGAGACGGCGTATGAGTAGGAGTATAAGGGGGAGAGGAGAGATGGGTACCGTGTCCCTTGAGAATACGGAGGATCTTGTTTCCGGTGACGAAGCGGACTTGGGGGATGCCGTGCGAGTCACGGAGGACAACACCGATCTGGGACGGGGTCAGACCCTTGCGGGCGAACTTGACGATCTGGTCAACGACGTCCTCGGGGGTCGTCTTGAGCCACGACGGGGGCGAGCGGCGGTAGGGGAGAGCGGAGGACGCTAGAAGATGTCAGATTAGCCTTATTGGACATAGCAGAGGAGCAGTAACGCACAAATGCCCTTTCCGGGAGCGTGCATGCGACCCATGGCTGATTATTTTTGTTGGTGGGCGACGGTGAGAAGGTGTCTTGAAGAACGCGGGGCGCAACGAGGAAGCACACAACACTGATCGACACCGTGAAAACCGAGCGGAAGTTGCCGAGAGGCTTTTGATCGCAACTGTACAGTTTCTGAACTCTAAACGCAGCTCACGTGAGTTCTTGAGTCGTTCTGTGCGTATCCGTGGCCAGTAAAAACCCATCGCAAGAGGTTGCCCAGGTTCGTCCCCATCGCACACCGAGCTCGCTGCCGCCGACGCTCACTACACCAACGACCACAGCATGAAGTTCAACATTGCCAGTGCGTACCACCCCTCCCACCCCTCGCCCCGTACGATGAGCTCACGATCCCTCCCCATCCACAGACCCCGCCACGGGGGCCCAAAAACTTCTCGACATCGACGAGGAGCGACGATTGTGCGCCCCCCTTTTTTCTCCTGAGAGAGGAACTCAGCTAACACCCGACTCTGCAGCCGCATCTTCTACGACAAAAAAATCGCCCAAGAAGTCCCCGGCGACTCCCTCGGCGACGAATGGAAGGGCTACATCTTCCGCATCACCGGCGGCAACGACAAGCAGGGTTTCCCCATGAAACAGGGTGTCCTCCTCCCCTACCGCGTCAAGCTCCTCCTCGCCGAGGGGCACTCCTGCTACCGCCCCCGCCGCGCGGGCGAGCGCAAGCGCAAGTCCGTGCGCGGGTGCATCATTGGCCCGGACATCGCTGTCCTCTCGCTTGTTATTGTTAAGCAGGGCGAGAGCGACATTCCGGGGCTGACGGACACTGTGCTTCCTAAGAGGCTTGGGCCGAAGAGGGCGACGAAGATTAGGAAGTTCTTTAACCTTAGCAAGGAGGACGATGTGAGGAAGTATGTTGTGAGGAGAGAGGTTAAGAGCCAGAAGAACCCCGAGGCGAAGCCCTACACCAAGGCGTGAGTCCCCTTCCTCCTCTACTTCCCATCCCTCATCCTCTTGGGACACATCACATGTTTTTTTACGATCCTGACGTTTTTGGTATGACAGTCCCAAGATCCAGCGCCTCGTCACCCCCCTGCGCCTGCAACGCCGCCGCCACCTCCGCTCCCTCAAGCGCCGCCGCCTCGAACACCAAAAGGAGCAAAAGGCCGAGTTCGAGAGCCTCCTCGCCAAGCGCGTCGCAGAGAAGAAGGCAAAGGTCGCCGCTATCAAGGCGTCCCACCACAAGGCTTAGGCTCTCCCTCTTCCCTCCCTCCCTCTTCCTTCATCTCCCTCACATGCCATCCTGTTACGTACGACGCGTCCTGTGTTTTTGCTTGCCTTACCCTTACTACTCATTGAGTCGTATTATACTGTCGGTGGAAATGGGGACGGGTTCGTATGTGATTGTGATTTGTGATTTGTGACATCTACCCACCCTCCCACCCGGCCTGGCTGGCTGGCTTCTTCTGTATGCGTGCTTTCGTTCTCGTTTTCTCGATCCGTGAATACCTGATATGCTATGATATGAAAACATGACATGATCAAGGAGGTGGTGCCCGAATTGTTTTGAGTTGGGAATTGGTATATGGACTGCCATGATCGAGGGTCTTCGTGAATCCCGTGGATTGCGCGCGCATGAGTGGTCGTTTCGAATTGATCGGCAGTGCGCGTCACTTGTTGACTGCATGTCATCAAGTAAACTCAGACTCGTAACCACTCCCTCAATCCAGTCGAGGGGCAAAGACTCCCTTCGCACGAGCTCTCACCGGCACCTCCTACCGTCCAACAAAACTTCATGAGCCTAAAAACGCACTCGTCTCGGGACTGTCTCAAGCCTGAGCCGCGTTCGACCTGTGCTCAGGCTGCGCACATCATGTCCCCGCCTACGTCCGTCTGCTAACAAACGTAGTATCCTGTGGTGGGTCTGTCCACATCGGGCGTGTTCACAGACGTTGCATTTCGTGGAGGGAGCTTTGAGAGAAAGGGGATCTGTATCAGTTCTATTCCGGCGGCGGTTCCCTGGGGACTGAGGGCTTCGCTTCCTCGTACTTATTATCATGGCTATGGTCTTCCTCGTCCTTCGTACCGGTTCGCAAGAGCCTCCACCTCAGTAATTCAATTCCAATTCGACTTTGTGGGCCGCCGTCTTGGATCCCTATGCCCTCATTTCGGGACCGTGGCAAGTCGTATTCATGCTATTCATAAGTATCATCTCCACGCCTACGTCCGTCTGCGATCAAGATTCAAGCGTAGTATCCTGTGGTCGGTCTGTCTGGCAGTGGGTGAAAAGTCAAGATCGGAAAAGTCCGGCCCGCTTTGGTTTGGGAGACTAAACACGTCACAGCGGTTCCTTCCCTTTACTACGTCGACGCGAAGGCTCTTTCAATTCATGGTCATGGACATCGACTTGATGTGTCCATATAGCCGTTCTCAACTTCTTGCTCGATATTTCCAAGCTTCGTCCGCGTGAGACACCCGAGATCCTGGCCATTGAAGCTCGTAACCGCTCGTAACAATGGGTAACATTGACAACCCCAGACATGAAGTGGTGGTGGTGGTGCGTACATACACTTGTGGACGTCAATGCAGAAACTGACATGGATACTCCAGCCGCGGTCCCTACGCAAATAATCACACGAAAAGAGCCCCGCGATTTTATAAGCCTTACAAGTCTCCTATGGTGCGTCCACCCACTTCCAATCTACTTACTACTACCTGAAGCTGATTCCCTACTGTAGCTCCATACCACGCGAAAATGGTATCGACTAAGCGCCTGTTGCACCGCTCTCGACGACGACCTCTCGAATTTTGGCTGGGGCAACGATAATCGTGTCGAGCCTCTCTCCGCCGACGGACAAGACCATTACCGAGCTATCGTTTCTCGCAAGCACAAACGATATGGACAAAATGGAGCGAATGCGCTGACGTGATGGAGAAGGAGAGGCGATTGTGAGTCAACTACTTTTCCTTATGGGAGGATGTCAGCTAACACCTGACTTTGCAGCCGCGTCATCTGCAACAAGGGAATCGCCTGAGAAGTCCATGGGGACTCCGACTCCCTCAGCCAGGTGTAGAGGGCTACTTCTTCCGCATCACCAGCGGCAACGACGAGCAGGGGTACTTCATGAAGCAGGGCATTCACCTCCCCTGCCGCCTCGACCTCCTCCTCTCGGGACGCCACTACTGGTCCCGCCCAACGCCGCTCGGTCGAGCGCAGAACCAAGTATCTGCGGGGCCGCCTCGATGGATCTGAGATCGCTGTCCTGCCCCTCGTTATCGTCAAGCAGGGCCAGAGCGAAGTCCCTGGGTTACGGACACCGTCCTTCCCATGCGTCTTGGTCCCAAACCGCCGAGGTTCGGGAGTTTCTTCAACCTTAGGAAGGAGGACGATGCGAGGAAGTATGTTGTGCGGAGGGAGGTTAACAGCTAGCAGAATCTGGAGGCGAAGCTTAACACCAAGGCGTGAGTGGTGTTCCTTTCGCTTGTCTTATTTCAATCTATCCGCTTTTTCGAGGTCGTATGTTCTGGAAAAAGCTTTGCTCTTTGTATTTAATCCTGACTTATTTGTTCGCAGTCCCAAAATCCAGTGCCTCGTCACCCGCCTACGCCTCCAGTGCCGCCGTCACATCCGCGTCCTCAAGCGTCGCCGCCTCGAACACCAAAAGGAGCAACAGGTCGCCTTCGAGAGCCTCCTCGCCAAGTGTGTCGTAGAGAAGAAGGCAATGCTCGCCGCTATCCAGGCGGCCCACCACGAGACTGCTTGGGCTCCTTCCTCCACCTTGTTGCCTTACGTTTCGGAGCCATGCGACGTCTCCTGTTCGTCTTGCCTGACCCTTACCTCTTACTGTGGCATATCATACTGTCGGGGAATCCGAAACGTTCGGTATCGAACCCATGGCCATCTGGGTGCGTTTGCGGTTATGATTGGGACACCTATTTGCCCTCGAGCTAGCTTCCGTATGCAGGCTCCGTCTCTTCGCACTCCCTTTTCTGGATCCCGAATACGTGATATGCTACGAGTGAGGGGTCCGATTGATATGTGTACTTCGATGATCTACGATCGTCGCGGATTGTAAGGTACCCGCGCTTTTGAACGTAGGGCTTTTAATTGACGATCGATGCTTACGCGCATTTTCTTTGTTGACTTCATGCCATATCCTAAGCAGTATAGAGGAAGCCAGGGCTTAGATGCCCTTAGTCGTTTGTACCCAAAGCCAAAGGCGGACGCCTTACTACACCGTCATCTCTGCTCGAGTGCAACTCCTCTGAAGTCCTCATCACCATTCATTCCAACGTCGTCGTCGACGGTCGTTCCACTCCTTGCCATTGAAACCCTTATCTCCATATTCTTCTATTTCCTCATCCGATCCTTCTTGCCTAATTTCGCGTCGTAAGAAATCGAACGCAACGGAAATCTCGTCATGATATGTTTCCCACTGCTCCACGAGGTCTTTGGGTGGTGGTTTGACGCGATCCTGAAAACAGGTTAGGGCCAAGTTGCCGGAATTGCGGCTGTACAGTCCTACCTTAAGCCAGTCAAGAACAAGAAAAGTCGCATCCGCATCGTGCGTTAGGAACATCATCTTAATTCTCCTAAGAGCCTTCTGCGGTGATATTCGTGCGAGACGATCCTTAACATTCCACCGAGTGAAGGTGCTCAATGCAAGGATTGTTTGGTCACATATTTCGCCATCATTCTGTTGTCCCCACTCTTGATAGTCTCCACTGAAGAGAAGGATCCACCGATGCTTCCCAAGAGTGTTAATTCATATAGACGTCGAGTTACAGCTCCATACCTCAAGTTCCTCCAAGTGCGTCATGGTATCCGAAAAGTATTCCGTGTTGAAGAAGTACCTCCGATCAATTGACTGGAGTTGAGTCAACAGGCTAGCATCAGGTGCTGCAACGGAGAGATGTTCAGCCCAATATCTCCTAGCATACTGATATTCTCCAAAGCTGCTTATCGAGCACGTCAGTATACCATTTTATGAGGTGGTAGGTGACATCATATGAAGGTGGTACGAACCTAGCAGTTGCCAAAGCATTTTCCACCCTCGTAGTCAACAGACTCATACAACAGTAGGCCAAGTGAGCGTTAGCCAACTGGATGTCAAACAAAAGTTGCCACGGGGTATCGCCAGGTACATGTACCTGGAGATAATCCAAAAACGGCTTCATATCAGGAAACACCTCAGAGAACATGTTGCCATATATCAACAGCAAAGAGTGATGCCGCCGCGGTAGAGGGTCCTCAAGATCAGGGAGACGGAGTAGTTTGTGTGTTAACATAACCATGTCTGCTGGGTGACCATTACCCACTCTATGGAGGGAGTCGGTATGAAGATGCGCAAGGGTACCAGGGATCCATTGGCCTCGAATCCCCAAAGGTGCCAACAATGCCAAGAGGTTTTTGAAGGCTGTTTGACGCAACGAATCAAAGTGCCGTAGAAGGCCTTCGTATCCAGGACGATTCGAACGATAATTTGACCGTACCTCAAGGAATAAGTCAGCAGCAGTCTTCAGGATACAGGGGCCAACTCACCTGCAGACGATAATCAATGGCCAGAAACATTGCTATACTATGTTCATATGGCTCCATTAAAAAATCAAGCCCGCTTTTACGACTACAAGAAAGATCCATCTCGGGCTGGGGTGGCTGGAGGATCCATATAGCAGGGTCCACGTCCATGATATCTTGAATAAGGGCATCCTCATATGGACCTGCGAGTTGGAGGTGGTTGATCCAATCATCAAAGCTAGTACAAGCTGCTCTGGATAGGGCAGCGGTGGATTTATCAATCAAGGATGATCCACCACAAGCCAATGAGTAGCGTCTCAGACAATCCAACATTGCCCGTGTGGTTTGTGCCTGCATGGCTTTGGGATCAATATGAAAGTTGCCCGAACGAGCAGGGTCGAAGATGAAGTCGAAGAAGGATTTGTGGATGGGATAACCTATGCTATGTTTTTTATCCTCCATATTGATCAGGCAAAGGAGTGCACGGCGAATTATAGAAACTTGGCCAGGCTGAAGGCCAAATAGTTCCGCGATACACTCAAGTTCAACACCTGAGAGGATAGCACGAAGAACTACCTTCACGGTTTTGGTGTCAGGGTGTGTCGCAAGGACTTGATGATACAACCTATCAAGCTCCCCAAACGCATTGCGGTTCAAGGGAGATGAGTTCAAGACGATATTCAATTGTTCAACCGGGGACAGGTACTCTTGGTCGACAAATCTGACCAGAGTAGCGGCATAGATGAAATATCCATCAGATCGCTTCACCAGGACGTCCACAATAGGGTCAGACGGCCATGGTTTCGATACCAGAGTCATCCACGGCTCGTGCCTGTCAGACGTGTAGATCCTAGCGAACTCGTGTAGGAGATAGACGCGGACGTCCTGACGAGATCGGTAATCACCGTAGATAGAAATAGGTCCGGAAGCAAATTCGAAAAGTGGAGATTTCTCGAATGCATTGCGGATGTTATATTCGGGTCGGCTAACGATGAGGAGGCGGAGGGGAAATCTGGGCAGGCTGACGAGTGTCAGAATATGGTTCAAGATTTGGGATTGATCGTCAGTGCCGGAGCATTCATCAAGACCGTCGATGATGATGAGGAACGGGAAAGTCGGCTTTGTAGGTACTTTAACATTCTTTAACGACGTCAGGAGTTCAAGCGGCTCGATGATCAGTTTCTGAATTTGAACCGTGATGACCTGATGGACGATAGAGGGGTCGTCGATGAGGACTTGTTGAATTGCGGGCCGTAGATTCGGAATAGAGATAGCAAGCTGGTAAGCAATCGTCGTGAAGAGGCGGTCAAGGGAGTCGCGGCCTGGCCGCCCTCGAGAAAAGAAAAAGCTAGCGGCTAGAATTTTACATTCAGCGCTGTTCTCGGCTATTGTTTGCGCAATCGCGGATTTCCCTGCGCCTGCGGGCCCGTGAAGCCAGAGGACTCGGTCGTCTTGCCCGATAGTCTTCCGATCAATCCACTTGGTGACTTCTTCAATTAAATCCTCGCGTGTTCCAGGATGACACTTGGCAGGTGGATAGCGCTCATGTGAATTGAACGCCGCTCCGGAGGAGGTCACGTTGAAGAGAGGCAGAAGCCCTGGAGTTGTGTGAGATCCCGACTATGCATGTGCACAGCTTAGGACACGCACCTGGTTCAGATTCGCTGATCGACACATTGGATACATTCCAGCAAATCGATACATTCGATACATTCTCAACATAATTATGATCGCCACTGATGTCTGCGAATGCACCGCCGTAGACATTTATATTCTGTCCGTAAGCGAAAGCCATCGATGAGCAGGATAATGGAAGAGAATGGACGAGAGTCGGTGAGACTGGGTGGAGGCTCGAATCAGTCTGACCCCGAATGCGTGGCATATGCTCGCGGTCAGCTGATCTCAAGGCTGTAATATGTACAGTAACATAGACGCCAAAGCCATAACGAGCGCCTGTACCATCGCACCATGAGCAGGAATCAGAATTCTCGCACATCACACCTTCTCCGTCAGTTATTAAATCAGTCATGGCACATTATTCACCACAGGTGATAGAAACATCCACCGTATTCCGGAATGCAGTTGCAGTTCGCGCTTGAAGCAGGAAAGACAAGTTCAACCACAGCATACTTCATAGTTGCGAAAGTTATCAGGCGTCCATCACAGTTAAGACGCCATAGCCGCATGTTAAAGATGTCGAGTATGCCCCAAATTGATTCTAATAGGAACCGTACGCCCGATTGTGACACGATTTATCCTGGCGAAAACGGGCGGCCAACTGACTTCCAGTCGTTGAAAAGGCGGGAAGGTCAACGTAAATATCAGAGAGGGGCATAGACACATGCCCTTATCCTAATAACGCTATTTCAGCCCTTTAACCATGAGCCCAAGCTGGAGCTCCATGAGATAAGGAGGCGATAACATAGGGGTGCATATCAGTGACCCCCCTTGCGATGAGCGTAGACAGGGCCTCAGCTGGATATAGCGTGCATTCTACCCGTGTGGGTGAATGTCTAGTCAACCTAGAAAGGACGATGAACGTACCAGCTAAGAGTAGCCTTACGATACTGAACTCCTATAGATGGCGTGCGATGTCCGCTAATATCACTGCCCTTTAGGATGGATTCAGCGATGGCGCGCCGAACCATAGCGAGTAAAATTGCGGGAAAGTAGTACCGAGAGTCCGGAGGCGAGTAAGATATGAGAGTGGGGAGTCAGAAGCGTCAAAGAGGAGAGTACGGTCGATCAAGAAAATTCCTTATTGTGCTCTTGATGACCTCAAAATCGCGAGGATCGATGACCAGGGGGCGCCGCGAGTTGGTTCCTTTCCCCAGCCTGAGCAAGCAATTTCGAAGGATGGTACGTCGGCGTTCGCAAAACGAATCCGGCAGATGTCTTTGGCGCCAAAGTCTTGAAGAAGAGCGGAGGAAGAACGGTTGAAAAAATCGAAGCCTAAAATCGAAGCCTAAAATACCAGAGCAACGAACATAGTTTTAAAAATCATCTGGAAGAGACAAGTTACCGATGTGAGTGACAACAGACTAACAGTAGTGCATGCTCACTCCCATATGTCTGGGCTCCGACGCTCCCTCCCCGGTGGACTACGGTCGGGATCGTAACTCTGGACGTGCATGTACTGGTTGGTCTCGACGTCTAACGACGCGTAATAATTCTGGAGGCCATCATGAACATTGAATATTACAAGTCCACCAACAATATACCCGTGACACTCATCTTCAAACGGTGTCTTCTGATTTGAGAGGCGTAACGGTACGTGGAGGTTGTCGTTGATTCCATAACAGCAACTTCCAAGATCGGAAAATTCCGGCCCGATTTGCGGTTGGATAGCAGTCACGGTTTTGGCACTCTTTCCTACTCTTTCTTTCCCACAAAAGGCCCTTCCCATGACCGGAGAAACTCGTGGACACCGACATTGTGTGTTTGTACAGCCATCGTGAATTCCTTGCCAACCTTCGTCCACGTCGGACACCTCAGACCCGGCCACCAGTACTCGTAACCGCTCGTAGCAATCTCGAAAGAGATGAGGTGGTGGTGCGTTCAAATTTTCCGATGTCTATCCACAAACTGATGTTAAGACCTCAGCGCTTCAGCGCTCAGCCGTGGTGTTCACCCCAAGTAATCGCACAGGAGATGCCCTGCGATTTCATTGGCTTTACAGTGCCACCCACCACTAATAATATACTGGCTTGAGCTGGCCCCCTACTTCAGCTGCATACTACATGAAAATGGGACGACGAAGTGTATGCTGCACCGCTCGACTACGACTAGAAGAGACACGTCTGTCGGATCAGCTGCGGCAAGGACAGCCGTGTCGAACTCCTTCCCGTCGACGGACAATACTGCTCTCGACCTGTCGCTCTAGCCAGCACAAGCAATTGAGTTGAAAGGGAGACGCCGACTATGAGGAAGTGGTCAGGTTGTAGGCCTTGAGTAACCAGTCAGGAGACGCAGGACGCGAAATGCGTAGCAACCCGTGAGTCATGTTTACATCTGCTCGTTTTTACTCCCCATTCCCACCCCATCTGCGTTCACGACTAGTTCAGTTCGTTGTCCTCTTTCTCCCGCCTCTCTTTGCTATTGTTGTTCCCGGCGTTCTCTTTTCCTTCCGTTCTTCTCTACGTTTCTCGTCATCCCCTGCTGACTCGCGATCTCACAGCCATAAGACTCAGCTTTGCCATCACCCACAACTCTTCAGGCACTATGAGTTCAGCAGCGAGGAAAGCCTGGATGCGCAGCCCTGACGTCAATGGGTGACTCTGGGTTCCCTTCCTCCTGTTGGCGTCCCGTCTCATTTCGCATCAGTTTCCACACGAAGCATGTTCTGGTGCCATACATAGCTCAATACTGCTTTATACCACTTCTTCCACCTCCACAAGCTGCTGACTACGCGTCCATGGATGAAATGCGAGTCCGATTTCGATACATAACCTGCAGTTAACATTTCGGGTGAATGGCGGCCAGGAATTCAGTTTTCATTCCACGCTCGGCGAATCTGCGGCGCTGAGTACCACCATCTTTAAATCGGAAACCGCGATCCTTATTGAACATTACCGCTGGGGAGACACCATCCACCACTATTGGAACTGTCTGCGTATTTGTATGTGTAATATCAATCAATAAAGGATTCCTATCTGTATATCTTGACCTGGATACTGTTTGATATCATCTGCCCGGCCCGTGGACCTGAAGTACGAGTTCATCAGGGAGTCTGTCATAACCTGACCTGTACAAGGACGGCCCTTTACCCGAAGTTCGCAACCATTTACGATCCTCAATACTCAATTCAACGTGAGAAAGGTATGCAAAACAAAGTGACCGTGCTCGACCAAGAAACATTCAACTAACCCAGTCCTGATCTGTGGCTAGTATACTAAATCCTCATACCAAGGCCCAAGGTACCTTACCTTACCATACTTAACCCACGTAGGGACATGTAACGACCTCATGGTCCCATGCTGCCAAGACTGCCCTCAAATATCTCTCGCACTGACGAACGAAAGTAGAATTCGACGTGGTATTGACGCAACCTATGTCCGATAACTAAGGGAATGGGTGTGTGCAGGGCTCGCAGATGGAGTTTTCATTTTCAGCTGCTTGATATCGCCCTGACGTGGTATTGACGCAACCTATGTCCGATAACTAAGGGAGCGGGTGTGCGTAGGGCTCGCAGATGGAGCTTTCCCTCTCAGCTGCTTGATATCACCCTGGCGTTTCTTCACGATCGCATTTGGTCTGATGGTCGCCGATATTCGAAGAGGATACCTTTGGAGTAGAGCCGGGGAAGCGTTAGAGGCAATTGGCTTGAGGGAAGGGAAACGAGAACACGTTGTAATGGCAAGAAATGAGGCCCTCGGGCTAAGATTTCGTCTATCTGCGCCCAATTCTCTTTTAGGGTCGTGATATCGATATCCCAGTGGTCGGGCCCGATGATGATAGTCCGAATGTTATTCGTCGGAGGGATTGTCCGGAGAGCGTCGGCCATCCAGGATCCGGAGTTCATCGCTAGCCTGCACAGTTTAATCTCCAGCCATTCAAGGCTTAGAAGAGATCGCAAATCGGGATGTTGTTCCCCGAGCGGATCTGCATAGAAGAACAGCAGATTTTAGTGTAATTGGACTGCAAGTGGTAGGTTGAACTCACAACAGTCTACGCTCAGAGATAGTGAATTCAACGTGGCTGCGGACAGATTGAGTATCTGCTGACAGAATTCGAGGTCACCTTGATGGTATATTGTACCCGAAAAGCCGCGCAAGCGTGTTAAAGAAAGATGAGAGGTGAAATCTCGAAAGAGTTTGCTGTTTGGCACGTTGTCGCGAAGGATAAGAACGTCAAGGTACCCAGGGTTACTAGACGGTCGAATCGGATGAGGCATTTCTGATGGAGGGTCATACTGGAGGTTGTCGTCCGGGTTCCGAATCTCTAGATATTTTAACTGCGTGACGACGGTGCATAAATGGAAGGGTACATCTATCTCTATTATGGAAAGACATGCAAGCACGGGTGAGCGCATGAGGTGGAGGAAATCTGTCTGGAGTGGGATCGTGACGTCCACCCATTCAACATAGCTATTAAGAGCATCCAATTTGAGGGCTTGCAGCCTGGGTAGCGTCAGGGGCGCGCCACAGAAACCCATCGGGTTCACTTCTTCTGAGAGCCCTAGTTCTATGTCCTCTTCAGAAGAGTTGTCGTAAAAACGGAAGCACATCGATGTGACGAAGGAAGAAATGTACTGATTGCTTTCGAGGACACGATGAAGGAGCGAATTGGTCGCTTCCCTATCAGGTTTGAGGTGGATGTACAACGAACGGAAAAGCGATTTCTGGGATGGCTCTCGAAAACACGAGGACACGAGACTACACTTCAGCAGGGCCCTATTATCCCCAGCAAGCTCGTCGATAATGATGTCAATGATTTCCTGAGGAAAAGCGAGTCGTGGACTCCACAGTGTCGTCATGAAAGCGAGAAGATGGTTATGTCGGGAGAGCTGGCCGTTTATCGTTGATTATGAGATTGGCAAAAGGGATATGTTCCGATGGGCGTACAATCGCGAGACCGGAGGGTGATGGGGAGCGCCAAGGAGGCACTTGAGTCGTAGGATCTATGCGCTTCCTCGTCGCGTCGGTGCACCGTTAGAGGTGGGGTAGCTAAGGCTGGCCGGTGCCAGTGAATAGGGAAAACCAAACTAACTGAGAGGGCCTGGGATAACTTCAGATGTTGATATAAACGTAACGAAATGCGTTCCAAGGCGGTTCGAGTGACTACAGAGGCAACGACGAGTTGAATATGATGTGAAAGTTGATAAGGGAGCAGTGTGAGAACATTTGGCAGTCTTTCAGACAAATTTTGATAGGCCCCGGCTCTTGCTCAAAGCGGGGTTGTGATAATCGACTATATTTCAAATCCCAAAACCCGCAACCTAAGGCATACATAGACTTTCGTAGAACCTGGCGAGGCATCCTACAGACTCGGTACTTCGATGGGGACTGCCTCAACCGCCTGGAAAAGCCTTTTATCCCCACCTCCCTGCTGACGACGAATAAGCTGCATCTTCCAACCCGTACTCAGAAGGAGTTTGTCGAAGTGGCGAACGGTGCGTTCCTGGCTATTGCAGAGAATGAACATCTGAAACGGCTTGGGTTAGTTTCATTGCTCGAAGGAACGGACATGTGAGTCGGACATACGCAGAGATCAGCATGATACGCCAATTCATTGACCGCACCGTAGTTGGCCAACAGCGGGGCTGGGGCCTCGTGAGGAACCGAGCCTGGAATACCGTTCTTGTCGTCGCCGCTTGTATCGTGACAACCATACTGAATAAGGTTCTCAATGAGCAAAAGTTTTGTGGCAGGTCCGGCAGCAGCGCGAAGCTGGGTGAGGATCTTGACGCAATATTCGTCGGACCAATCGTGAAGGATCTGCTTCAGCATGAAGACTGATACACTGCGAGGCTCAGATTGAGGCGTGAAAAAGTCTTGAACTAGAGAAAAGAAGATAAGTGAGTCAGGTGGCGCCGGGTCGCTAGTATCATGCACGGTAAATTTACCTTCAAGTGTCACTTTCGAATTGGGCATACTTTTCTTCCAAAACTATAGACCGTAATCATTTAGCAGATGGTCGAGCGGGTTTGCAAGCCAAACTTACTTGTTCCGCATTCTCGATGACCTTGGGGAGGTCTTGAACGACTAGTTTGAGGTGAGGCAACTCTTGCGCCAATACAAGAGACGTGGCTCCAACGCCCCCTCCAACATCGACGACAACCGATTCATTCAGAAGATCTTTCCAGTTGAACGCTACATATGATAAAGGTTCAGATTCAATATGCGTGCAGAGGTCGTGATGTTGTCACGATGGCTTACCGCCTAAGACTGAGTCTGCTTTCTCTAAAGAATGAACGCCTTGCATCGCGACGTTGAAGCGGCGGCCCCGATGTTCATCCTGGGAGTAGAGATCCCAGAGTGTCCCCTCGCGATTGAGTGCTTTGACCACAGGCGCTGCTTCTGGATCTCCCGACTTCGCAGTTACTGGGTCGCACAGTGTCTCCCACGCATAGGCGGATCCCTTGAAGACTTCGTCGAGACTGAAATGAAGATTCCCGCCGTACATATGTTATTAAACAGACTTCGGGATATCGTGATTGACTTACTTATGCGAAAGTAATGCAGTGAAACCAAGCGTGTTGTCGCACTTGATTTCTGGACTGTGGAAGATTTAAATTAGAGGTATCGTCCTTGACAGCTCATCGTAGTACGCACCAGTCAATCACTTCTTGGCTAGGCTTCAAAGTGTCCATCAGGCTTGAGATGCGGGTGTTAGCAAATACATCGGGCTGAACTTCATGATAGATGTGCTGAGTGGCGAGGATACGTAGAAAGCGAGCTGATGAGAATAAGGTCATTAGACTCATCATGACGCATGAGATGTGATATTCGTATTACCTAGTTTGCGAGGATCCTGTCCGTTCTTGGAAGCAATCTCGTCAACATGAAGGCCCTATGAACCGATATAAGTCAGGGGCACATGTGTAAATGAATTTTATTACCTGTGGTCCCGCCTCGCGCAGAATCTCGGTGACATTGGACTCGAGACATATGCGCAGCGCTGCCGATTTGAGATGCTAGGGATGGTGATTAGCAGCCTTGAAAGCGAAAGTCGATGTGTATACGTACACCACCAACTACACGACATAATGTCACTTGCGGAGGCGCCAAGATAGCATCTAGTTGTAGGGCAGCTGCTGATATTATGGCCGTTGCTTGGGATACTTCGGGATCGGCGCGAAATGCCTCGGACGACGGAGAGAACGGCGTGTAGAGGTCGGGAAGAGGACACCCTGAAGCAGCAGAAACAGCGTCGAGTTTGGCGATAGAGTCTGTGATGAGACGCAGTAACTGGTGGATAGGGGAAGTCATGTTAGGATTCAAACTGCCCTAGAGTGTGCAATGTGAGGCTAAAAAGTGACAGGATACATATTTCGTACTCACTGACTCGGGATATGATGGAATCTATCACCAAAAACTAGGGGCCAATGACCCTGTTCCTCTTCTACGGGTCTTGAGAAACTTTGACGCATTCGGCTACCAGATGACGGCATGTCTTGCGCCCACTGCCATCGAGATATGTGCATGCTGGTACTGTGGGTGCTTGGACACGGTCTCGACTCGCCTGTGATCATCGTGTGTCCGTCACAGCATAGGTATAATTACATCCACCCTGAACTCTAAGGCACTATCTTGCACCGCGTCTAGCGCGAGAAATTACAGTCAATTCTAGATACAAAGCAGCTCAATCAAATGCTCACCATCGCATCGGAATCCAGATGAATAACCTAACACCGCCATACGAATCTCAGAGGAGAATCTTGTTGATGGCCTGCGCTCAGCTCAAAAAAATCATTACTCGAACTTCGTCGCAGTGACAGATCTGTACAGGAACGAGCGTCAAGAGACAGTCGAAACATGATATCAATCACGATCAGCTGACATCAAGCCTCAGGCCCAGGGCTCAGCATGTGTATACTTTGACCTCAGGTACTTCGTCCGCCCCGGCCCCCTTCCACGTTGTTCACCGGGCCCGCCACCATCTCCGTCCCATCCATACCAAAAAGTGCGGTCCTTACATTACCCATAGTGATATCGTCAAGGACTGCCCCGATATGTCATCTACCGATTTCGAATTTTCAGCAAACAGCGTACACCATGAGCATTGATACATTATACAAAAAATGAACAGACAGACTACGCAGATGACGTTGCCGCTACCTCTGCCGTCACCGAAACCGTAGTGGGAGCCGGAGCAGAAACGCCCTTCGGCGGCGGATTAATCTTGTTCGGTATCTCCAACATCTTGCAAAACGCCTCCGTCTGCGGATTCGTATACCACGACGCTACAACCACCCAAAAAACCACCCACATCAGCACACATCAAAAAAAACGGAAAGAAAGGAAAGAAAGGGGGGGGAGAGAAACAGAAAAAAGACTGACGTTGCTGCACCCTCCCCGCCGGCTTCCTCCCCCCCTCGCCCTGCCCTTCCCTGATCGGCGGCGCCGTCATCACAAAGCTCTGACACTCCCCCACCGCCCAACTCCCATCGAGCTTCGGGGGTACGTGTTCGTGGACCCACTCGAGCTCGCGGGCGACGAGGGCGCGGGCGTGGGTTTCGTCGGGGAAGGCGGATTGGGTGCGGGTGAGGGAGAGGTTGGGGTGGAAGGCGCGGGTTATGGCGAGCCAGGCGGGGTCGTAGGAGAGGGTTGGAATTGGGGTCGGGGTGCTGGTGCTGGTGCTGGTGGTTGAGGAGGGTGGGGCGGCGTCGGTTGATGTTGGGGTTTGGGCGGGGAGTGGGTCGGGAGTGGGGATGTCGAGAACCTGGGGTGGAAGGGACATGAGCTAAGGAGGGGGAGTGTCGCGCGTAGGAAGACGTACCTCGAGGAAGTGCCGTCTTGGGAGACATTTGTCTAGGGCAAGGAAGTGCGTCACAGAGGCGGGCAGCAGAACGGGCAGCACCGGAACCGGTATTGGAGGCAGTGATAAAGCCACATTATCTTCCTCATCCGAAAGCATGATCTCATCGGGATTGCGGAGCAGGTCAGCGGTCTTCGGAGTAACCAACGCCTCAACGGCAACCTCGTCCACCTCGTCCAAATCATCGTCTATCACAATCTCATCAGGGTTCACCACCGCAACCGCAACCGCAACCGCCTCAGCTACAGCTACAGCCCCATCCGCACCGTAGTGCGCTACGGTAGCTTCGAATCGCGTGTGCATGTGTGCTGCGAACCACCACTTCGGCTTGAGCGTCGTTAGGAGGCCCATGAGAGGCGGTGACCCGAGGCGCCCCGAGTCGATGTCGGGCTTGAGGTATTTTTTGTTTCTGAGAAGCCCGTGGAGGTCACCGTGGTGTTCGATTCCTTGAGGCCAGTCGTGCGAGATGAAAATGTCCGGGGAGGGGAGCTATACAGGTTGTGATTTGGGGTTAGGGTTACTCGAAGATGAGAAGAGGGGATCATTCACCAGAGAGAGCTTTCGAACGCAGTATTCGCGGATGTGGTATATGCTACGCATGGTGCCTTTGTCGTAGGGTAGCCTTTCATGGTGGCCTGTCGGGAAAATAGTTAGACTTCTCTCCAGGAGCTGAATCGACGCTTGCCATGCACCTTGACGGAAATCTTGGGCTTTGAATATGCCGGAGGCACCAGAGATACGAATTCCGTTGACGAGAACGCTGCCGGCATGGCCGATGAAGTAGATGTTCGGTGCAAGCCATCCGCCATGGTATCTGCCCGAGTCAACGAAAAATGTCAGCAAGGATCGGCATGCGGGTTCTAACGCTACGCACAGTTCCCATAGGTAGTTCGACGCTTCATGGTTCCCCCCAATGACGATAGTCAAAATCGGCGCCGTCTTCTCTCCCGAATAGTATCTTTACGGAAAAACAAACAAGAAGTCGGTTCTCGGATACTGTATTGGAGAAAAAAAGCCATCCCACCTACTTGTGGAAGTCCTTCAGCTCCTTATACTTGTCCGGCGCCGCCATGACCTGGAGGTCTGGCCAGTTACGCATAGCTTGGAAATCCCCGCAAATGAGCAAGAGGTCGACCTTGTACCCGTTTCTGGCCTCGAGCTGGGCGACGTGCGCATAGATCGCGTCGAGATCGCCGTGGCAGCATCCTTCTACTGCAATCTGAAGAGAAATAAGCGAGATAGGCCCGACGTTATATGGAGGACTGACCTTCATGGTGGTTGGAGGAAGGCTGTGGCTGTGTGACAGTGGTCACAGTGTTCGACGTTAACCACGACGACCACGCCACTCCGGTCACCAGCTGCCCTGACGGCTGCGACAGCCTCGGGCTTCCGTTTTTGCACTTCGAGTCCGCCAAGCACACCTCAAATGATTCGTTCTGGCTGAGCCCAGCGATAACAACACCCGTGGTTCATCAAGGTTCATCTCTGTCCATCTTCTTCTTGGACGCAGGACTCAACGACAACATGCATGATTATACCAGGCTCACATTGCGAGACTGAGATCTCTTTGCTGGTATATCGTGATCGGATTCTGAGGAGTTGCGAATGTGTAAACTTGGTGAATTCGGAGAAGTCAGGTGCGCTGGCACCACGTCTCCGCCTTCTTGCACTGATTATCGATCGAAATTGGCAGGTGATGTGTAGGTTGGTTGGATTGTCAGAGGACCGGGGATGACCCTCTGACCATTGAAGGATGTCCGGATAGAAGTCCGCGGCGAGAAGGGCATGTGCCTCAGCTCGACCTTCGTATTTCCTGGACCTCATCATCGTACCAAGGCGGTCGCACGCGTCCTCTGGAATAATCTAGGCCAAAGCCCACCTCTTATATGGGTCGTTTGGAAGTGCCCTCTGAGAACGTCATCCCAGCCGTCAAGGTCCCAATCCTGTCTCGGAATCGATCCCTCGATATGTCTTCACACCGTAAACTTGAATCAACCGATGTACGACTCAGATTATCCCACAACAACCACGAAAATACGCTCTCTACCACTCTCGTCAGATGATGAATTCGGCGCTGCTCCGATGTCATTTTGGTGCCATCTTCTCAGGCCGAAGCCCATTGTCAAATTCCGACTTCCACCAGCCCACTCCAACAGGTCACTTCATCCCAGGCACATCTGATTACTCACGCTGCGACCGAGATGGTATTAAAGCAGCATCAGCGGACTCCCAGCGGATTCCTCAGTTACTCACACCATCATATCGCTCTCTCACTAGACCAATCAGTCGACCTTTGAACTCACAATGCCTCCTCTCACCGGAAAGTGCCTCTGTGGTCAAACCCAAATTACTGTTGGCTCCACCCACGAAGATCAGGTATGCATCCAGCCTCTCCTGCTCCTCCGTATGCCAACTTAAATATTCACCTCTTGAGATCTTGTGTCACTGCACGGACTGCAAACGGACAAGCGGCAGCGCCTTTAGCACCAATATCCTTGCTCCCCAGAACATGGTCACCATCACCGGCCCTACCAAGACCTTCGACATGAAGGCTGCTAGCGGTAACACCGGTACGTTCCCGCCCCTCGACTTTCATCACTTCTATACCTAACTGACCGACGATTGCGTCCTGTAGTGACCCGAATCTTTTGTGGCAACTGCGGAAGCGCGATCTCCCACAAGTCCGCCGTGTTCGGCGAGGCACAGGCTATCCAGACTGGGAACTTTGACGCATTTGCTGAGATCCCCATCAGCACTGAATGTGAGTTCATTTCACCTCCGTATCGTAAGGCCTCGGTTGACTGACGCTCGTCCGTGCTAGTGTTTGTAAAGGACCGATGGAGTGGCCTTGATCCTATCAGGAATGCGGGGCAGTGCCAGGCCATGCCTCCTTAGAAGGGCTTACTCGTTGTCAATACCGATGGACGTTTGTATAGTATGATGTGTTTGTAAAGGCGGAATTATATGTTGCTCCGACATTTCGGCTCAAGAAACCTTTCGACTATCGGTGCAGCTAAGCCCGCGAGCGACCAGTCAAGGTTTCTATAAGCGTTTTCTAAGATGTTCCAGCGTGGTCCCGCTGCGACGCGCTGTAGACCGTGCTTACCTTCTATCGTAAACAAGATCATGCAACTTGACCGTCTTCTCCGTCTTCTGTTCGCGGCCGACACGGTACACTAGGCTCTCCTTAGCGATCAGATCTTGTGGCCCTTCGATATACGCGATCGACGACACCATTTAGGTTACGAATCGTAAGTTCTAGCAACCCACGTCACTCCCTTCCTAACTAAGATTCTAAAAATACAGATTCCATTCAATTCAAGAATATGTTTCAGAACGCGCCATCCAAAGCGGCAGATTCAAATTGAACGACTCAGTCGGTTTGTCACCCCGTGCTGGGCAATATAAAACATGTTCCGGGCCCCCCGCCGACGTTCTGCCTCTCATCCCGATTTCTCTGCTGCTCTTGCTGCATCTCTAGCTCTAGCCCCACTCACGCTCAACATGACCACCAACCATACACACCCACTGACGGGGCATTGTCTCTGTGGTGATACTACCATTATCCTTGATACTGAGGATACGGGGGAGCAGGTACGCATCATTACATTCGCCTTGGACTATTCCGCTCTGTGCGCGTTCTCACACCGTCTTTGGATGTGTAGGTCGCATGCCACTGCCAGGACTGCAAACGGACCAGCGGGAGCGCATTCAGCACCAACGCCCTCGTCCTCCAGCGGGAGGTTACGATCAAGGGGCCCATCAAGACCTACGACACGAAAGGCCCCACCGGCAATACCGGTGCGTTCCCTTCCTTCCCCCTCCCTTCCTACTATACCTTTTGTCCCATCAACTGAGAGAGCGCACCAGTGTCGCGCATCTTCTGCAGCAAATGCGGGAGCGCGATCTCCCACAAGTCGCAAGCATTCGGCGATGCACAGGCGATTCAGACGGGGAATTTCACTGCGTATTCTCGGGTTCCGTTCCATAGCGAGCGTGAGTTGTTGATTCTGTTAGAAACCTCGGTGACGTGCTGTATACTGACCGGACGTTATCGTAGTGTTCACGAAGGATCGCTGGGCCGGAATTCCGCCCCTCCCCCATGCAAAACAGATTGCTGCCATGGTTTAAAACGTTGAGCGCCGCTGCTGCTGCTGTCGAAAGTACGACAAATGTGTATTTGTATTTATTATAGAATAACTTTTACAAGACCAGTCGACGTTGCTCCTTCTTGCATCCTATGCTTATGACGTTGCCACCTCGAAGATCGCTATCATCCACCCTGAGAGCATTTCGACCTCGCGTTCCTCGAATCCATGCGGTTCAACGTCAGAGTTCACTCGATGGGGTTATGGAACAGCATCATGTTCACAGAAGTGTCCGACAAGTGCCCTTCCTTCTCCTTCATCATACCCGTCCACGATCCCTGCGAGAGCAAGTAAGACAGTTGAGGTACATGTTTAGCTTCTTCGCTTCGTGGTCCACCTTGGACAAAGCGTCTCATACAGCAACTGCCATCTTCTCATAGGTTTCTCAAAGCGTCCATGCAAGTGGAAGAAGAGTCAAGGACTAGCCCGTTAGATCGTACACCTGTCACTGTAACACCACTAAAGTACTGTGCGCACTCTGTCTTCTTCTATTCAGCTCCGACCTTGCTGATCGCCAATGGTCCTCATACAGGGCATGTCATGAGGGCTGCCAGAACGTTCGTGGTAAGTGGTGCCCCAGATCCGTTTGTGCGGTACATTCGCAACGTCAGTATCACACCTTCCTTCCCCATCGCATTTCTCAAGCCCCGGCATGACGCAGGGACGCAAATCAACCCTCTTTGAAAAGATATCGGAACGTCTGCGCATCATGCTCTACCTCTTGATTTGTATTCGCACGAAGGTAACCTTGACTGTTGACAAGGGCATATCCAATGTGGTAGGGTGGGTGGACTTCTAGGCACTCCGACGGTAGCTAACGCTGGTACCTTCAACTGCAGCGTACCGCCCAGCAATCCTTCGGATAAGAAGGATCTGGTCGCCAGGTTCGCCGAATTCCTCACTTGGATTTTGCGTTGGAGCCGCGACAGGATGGCGACAGATCCGGAAGAGCAAAGGGTGAGGAACGGCTGGGACAACATCTTATTTCCTCCATTCGTAAGCAACAGCTGACGACCAAGATTCTGTAGCGAAGGAAAGAATTCGATGAGAAGGTTGGCGAAGCGGTGAAGCGTTCAATCGGGGACCGCGTCGAGAAAATGTGGTATATCGAGGGCCTATGTACCGATCCCTCCTTCCAAGGGCGAGGATACGGCGGCGCGGTCCTTGATGCTGTCACCACTCTCGTGCGTCGTTTCTTACCCTGTGTAAAACAATCGCTGAAAATATGACGATTGGTGGCTTGCAGGCCGACCAGGCCGGTCAGCCGACGTGGGTGGGGTCGTCCAACATGGAGAATACGAGGTTTTATAACCAGCACGGGTTCACACGGTCGTTGTTGGAGATCAGAATCCAAAGTGGCACGGAGAGCCTGTCCCGATCAGTGTTGTAAGTGCTGGCTTCTCTGAAAGGCGCTTTGCTCAAAGTTCTGCAGATGGTAAGGGAACCAAAGCCGGTAGATATGAAGTCTGGTCCTGCGGTGCCTGTTGCTTGAATTTTACCTGCGAGAACGTAAGCTTGGAACGAGGACAGGGATGGCTGGGTTTTTGAGCTTTAGCATCAGTTCCTATTTTTCGGCAGGTCTGAATCCTGCTTCGCTGTCCGGGGGGTGGGTTTGAGAGTGGTGGAACGTGGGGAGAAGTCGAAACTGGAGTGGGAGGAGGCGAAGGCCCGCCCGTGCCGGCTTGAGTTCGGTCTTCCATCCCGGAGTCCGTGCGAAAGAGCTTGTGCGATCGAATAAATCCATTTGCTCACAAACTTCATGGATCCACCCGTGCCTTCAATCGCAAGGCTTGGACCCCGCGACATCTGACTGCTCTTCTCCCTCCTCTTTCTCCTTACCTCATCTCGGGAGCCAGGCATAGACTTGAAGACTATGATCTGTTACAGCATCAGACTTATGTCTGTCTGTGCATGTGGCTTCAAGATGGCGATAAGTAGACAGTGATGGGAACATTACCACGAATCAGTGGCCCCCGGGGCATACCCCGGTTCGTGCTGCGGCGTGGGCCATACACGCTGTTTCTCACCTTCATCATACCTTTCTTCTGAACTACAGGGCATACACGCTGGTACAGAGGAAGACAGTAAGGCATTCTCTCTATAATCGTCAACGGGAACTCATTCCTTGCAAGGCGATATCACTTCCAGTCGTCTCTGTGCACACTGCCTTTTGCAACCTCGCTTGATTTGGGTTTGTCGACTTTCTTGTCAATGAATTTAGCATTCCATGAACAGCAGGCTAAACAGGCTAACCGCCCGAAGATTCTGGTACGACGATGCTTAGTAGCGGGCGGAAAGGCGAGTTAAGGGCCAGCCCTTCGTGTGAACCCACCGTCGCAGTGACGAAGATGAAATATGGTCTGCACACTCTCCTACCTGCGTCATGCTCCAACGCACTGAGGGTTACTATTTCAGCGGACGTTCCAAGGGCGGCTAAGTTATTCCAAACAACATTCGCGGGGGATCCCATGTTTCGTTATATCCGTAATGTAAGTAACTCGCAGAGGATGCATTGAAACAGCTATCCTAAAGCTGATCGAAACCCTTGCCCTATTAGAATCGCGAAATTACTCGCGCGCAGAAGACCATGGAGCTCTTCGCAGTTTCCACATATGTGGCTTCCATGATAGAAACTCACGTAGCTCTGACGATAAATGCAGGGGTGGCCAATGTCACAGCGTAAGTAGGGATTAGAGCGTCCAGCCCTAACTAGTCCTCACCACTAGTCGCTTGGATCAATAGACGCCCACCAAAAGACCCTGACTATCCTAAATTGGACCCTGTCGCGATGCTCTTGGAATGGCTTATGAAAGTACAGACCAAGATACACAAAAGGATGATTCGTGATCCAGAGGCTAAGAAGGTAATTTAAAAGACCGGCGTGCAGTGTCGGTATGGTTATTTACCCAACAAATATCCCCAGCGTCAGTTGGAACTCGATGACAAGATGCAGAAAGCATTGGAACGCGCTCTGGGCGACTGCGCGGACAAGATGTGGTTACTAGAAGGCATATGGACTGCTGCTGAATATCAAGGACGTGGATATGGCGGCGCTTTGTTGGATGCAGTTACCAAGCTGGTAAGGCCAAGCCATTATTCTCGACATGATTTGTTAGCATGCAAAGAAGTATACTGACTGTTCGTTGGCTACAAGGCTGACGCTGCAGGGCAAAGAACGTGGCTCAAGTCCTCGAACATCGTAAACACCGCATTCTACAACGAGCATGGATTCAAGACAGTCGAGGAGGTAGTACTGGGCGACCAGAATCCGACGTGGCATGAGAAGCCTGTCATCGTCAACATCGTGAGTTCTCAGCAGACTTGTCGACTGCCCTCTGCTGAGTGATGCTAGATGGTTCGAGAACCAAGATACTTGGACTGCAAGGCCGCTGGCGCGGTTCCTGATACCTCATTAGTATGAGCGCAATTATCATCCCGGTTCTGCCTGGACATCCAGGGAGATGGGGGGAGGCTGCTCCAGAGTGTATTTCTTGCTTTCTGGATACAGCGACTTGATCAGCCATCTCTTGTTCGCTTATTTGGACATGTGACGTATCAGATAGAGTCATCTTTTGAACAGTGCCTTGGTTTGCCTTCAACTTCAGCATGGTAAGAATCCCTCGAGTATACTTTCCACGCGTCAACTTCCGCTTGTTGACCAAGATAAACAATCGTATGCAGTCGTCTTATTGCGCAGAACCTATGGAGTTCAGTCAACGATCTGCCGCAGTCGTTCAAGGCTGATGGCCAATATGCGCAGTCCATTTCTTGAATTCCCTGCATCAAAAGTCCCGCTGCGCCTGGCAATCAGCCTTTTTCACATAAAGTAACCCGTCAAATGGTCGCGTATCTCAAGCCCTCAAGAGTCAACATGCCCGAAGACCTTGCTTCACCTACAATCCCCTTCCATGCAGTTCCTGCGACAGTGACGCAACTAAGATACGGTGCATAAATCCTCAGCTCCGAGTCATTTTGGTACTGAAGCTTTTGGGACGGTTGAAAACAGTGGACATTTTTCGGGCGGCGAACATGTACCGAATCTCTTTTGCGCGGGACCCTATGTTCCGATACATACGGAATGTACGTATCGTGTCGCCTTGGATAACCCTGATCTATTAATGAATCCAATGCTTTAGGATCGCGAACAGACCCGTGCACAAAAAATCATGGAACGCCTCCTTGTTTCTATTTCCCTCATCATCAGCATACGCACTGGTGTGACTTTGACAGTGGACGCCGGGATCGCCACTGTCAAAGCGTAAGTGCAGCGTATAAAAAGGCATTCTCTTGAATGCTTACCACCATAGCGTACCGCCGAAGTATGGTTCAGACAAGCCCGAAAGAGATCCTGTCGTCAAGCTGGCTCACTGGCTTACCAAAAATCTTGTCCAAAAGCGCGACCGGATGGTGCGAGACCCGGAAGCCAAGAAGGTATTCCTGAGGACTACTCTCTCATCTTTTAGCATTACCGACATTTCTCAGCGACAACAGGAGCTTAGAGACAAAACACGGGAAGCTGTGCGGCAAGCGATAGGCGACCGTATTGACAGGATGTGGTTGCTTGACGGCATTTGGATTGATCCTGCAAGCCAAGGTCAGGGGTATGGCGGCGCGTTGGTCGGCGCTGTGACTATGCTCGTAAGGCAAAGGGGATCCCCCGGTTGCGCTTTCTGCTCCGGAGAGCAATGCACTAAAGTTCTTCCCGAATTGTCTTCAGGCCGACAGGACTGGGCATACGACGTGGCTTAAGTCCTCCAATTTGGAAAATACAGCGTTCTATAACAAGCATGGGTTCGAGACCATCCATACGATGCTATTGGGCGACGATAATCCAACGTGGCAAAAGAAACCCATTCCTATAAGCATTGTACGTCGTATTGGGTTTTCGTGTGGTCTTGTCTCTTAACGTGCGGGAATTAGATGACACGGGCGCCAAGGTGGCCCCCGTCTGTAGACTTGCCATCAAGTTGAAGAGATATCCGGCATGACTAGAAGGCAGAGAGTACCCGTATGTTGTATGAGTAGGGGCAGCAAGTGCGGTAGTAGACCGCCTGTTTCAATTAAACAACATCTACATGTTGATCTGCCAAAAATGCCTCCTGGTCGCCGGTGTGGGTGTATGAACGGCGCTACTTGATGGAGTCAGAAGAATGATGACATGTGGAAGTGCTGCGGAGGCGTTACCTCTCCTCCTTCCGTGATAGGTCCTCAGCTTACTGCGGTACTGCATCTCCCCGCAGCGGAAGCCCAGGTGACTTACGTCGAGGTGCCTCAACGCCCAGAAGTAAGTAATGCTGATCAGCAAGCGGCAAGTCGAGCTCGCTGTAGGCTCTGCCACCTGTTGCGCAGTCTCAGTCAACTCGCAGCGTATATCAGTTTAAAGCCTGATCCTTTTACGAGCCGATGGGCAATAAAAAGACCGCTTTACTTAGAGTTACAGCTGGCCGTTAAGATGGTCGAAGACTTCAAGTCGCCTACACTCCCTTCACATACCAATGTAGCGCACGTCAGTGTGGCGCAACTCGAATATAGCAAGGAAATCCTACCCTTCCTAAGTCGCATAGTACTGATGCCGCTTCAATCAGGAGACATCCTTCGAGCAGTGAAGACGTTCCAAATAACATTTGCGCGGGATCCCATGATGCGTTACGTTCGAAATGTAGGTATCCCGATGTACATTGGCTGCCTTGCTCACGACGTTCCCGAATGCTTCCAGGATCGTGAGCAAAATCGTGCCGAAATGGTCATGGAACGCTTGTTAGTCGTCATATATCTGTTCTGCGCTATACGCGCGGGCATCGCCTTGACCGTTGATGCAGGCCCGACTGCTAATGTCACAGCGTAAGTGAGGCAGGTGACGGACAGAGAGCTCTCCAGCACTCATCAATATCTCCTAATTGGATAGTTCGCCACCGAAGGACACTACAGGCGGGCCTACAAAAGGCCTGATCACGAGGATTGCAGAACGGTTTCTGAAAGTGTTCACCGAGAAGCGTAAGGAGATGATGTGGGACCCAGAGGCCAAGGGAGTAAGTCACAACATGTTCCGATATCAGGAGTACTCGTCTGTTAAACATTCTCAGCGTCGCAAGGAAGTCGACGACAAGCTAAGCGATGCCCAAAAACGAGCGCTCGGCGACCGCGTCGACAAGATGTGGATGGTTGGGGACCTATGGACTGAGCCTGCGCACCAGGGTCATGGATATGGAGGCGCCCTGTTGGATGCTATGGTCGTATTGGTGAGAGCGAGAAGTTGCCCTGTCTTTCCTACATCGACTCTGATGCGCCAATAACTCTACCCTTGTTTTCAGGCGGACTTAGCTGGGCAGGCAACATGGTTGTAATCCTCCAACTTCGTAAACACGTCGTTCTATGAGGAGCGCGGGTTTGAGGTGACAGAGACTGTGCTTCTGGGGGAGCAGAATACGACATGGCACGAGAAGCCTGTGGTCGTTAGTATTGTGGGTCTTCTTCCAAGTACGTGGTATCGTTCGCTGAACTACGGACATCAGATGATACGAGCCAAGTTCGCCTCTGCCTGTATGAGAGGTGTTATAAGTAACTCTAGTTGGCGATAGCGCGAGGTCAATCGACTGAGGATGCCTAAGTTTAGATACCCGAGGGCGTCTCAATGTCGATAATGGTATTTCTCACCAGAGCAGTTGCACCTATTTCCCAGGTAACCCCATGTCTTGGGTTCAATGGCATTGTTGTCTTTGTTGCCAGTGACTCGATAGGTTGATGTTTGAGAATCTATGCGAGCCTTTCAACAATAAAAGAGTCAAGAAATGATCAAACAACGAAGAACTAGGGACAAAGTCGAGCGCTCTACAACGAAAATCCTGGGGAATAAGCCCGTTTGATTACAGTTCGTTACACTGCGCAATAGATAAGTACAGGGAAATGACAAGGCCCACCCAGTCTCAGAGCGTAAGGTTATACTCGTACTCATTGCCGCCACTCTGGGCAATCCAAAGTACAATGGCTGAGAGCATGAGCGCGATGTTTTGCGAAACGTTCGCGTAACCGTAGTATGTGAATTGTTCGGGATATCCGTTGAGGATATATTTGAGGATCAAGACGGTCTGTGGAGTTGGTGTGATGAGTATAAAGTCCATATGAAGACTTCTGTCCACATACCACGCTCCCGGCAAGCCCGCCAGCCATAAGTGCGAATCCGATGAACAGGCTCAATCTCGCCCTCCACACCGCCCTAGAGTCTCCAAAACCTTCGTCTCCGCGAACTCGGTCCTTGTCGATGATGGTGATGACCAGATATCCCAGAAGCGAACAGATGCCAGGTATCCAGTCCACGAAGGATACGTGAACAGGGGGCGGAGTGTCCGGCTGCCCCCATGGCGAACGTGCATGCGCTGATAGTACAGCAGCGTCCAAAAATGTCCAATTTGCTAGCGCGAACTTCGAGCTCGTCGTCAGTTCTGAGCAGTCACTCATGGTTTCGGCGAGACTCACCAGCGCGCCGGCCAGGTAAACACCGACCGTTCGACGGTGCTTCCCAAGCGAAATCTCAGGGAAGGGGTTCAAGCAGACCCTGCGGGGATCGTAGTTTGCTCGTGGCAGCGACATTGTTGGGAAGAGCCTCGTCGTCGTCGGCTGCGGCGATGAGGGAAATGGGTGCTGTGACTGTGATGGTGACAACACAGTGGTGACAGTTGACGGGCCGTGTGAATTTCGGCCGGAGTCTTCCACGTTAACTTGCGTTTCTGTTTCAACCCGTATGGATATCGGAAGGGGCGGGAGTTTGGCGCGATTGAACAGTGGCATGGTGGGTGGTAAATGGAGGAACCAACTGTACTCAACGAACTCTTCGATCCGATAATAGAGGTGACGTTGACAATTCCTCCGTACAGTTCTCTGACGGCAATCACCATTGCCAGGACTTCTCTAAATTTTTCCTGACGTTGCGATGTACACAGTACATGTAAACCTCCACGTGCAAATCCTGGAGGGCCTCTCTGATTGAACTTCGAGCTCTTAGGGTCTGTCGACCTTTACCTTCCCCTGGAGTCCCCTGGCCATTGCTTCCCGCAATTGGAAACAAGGATTCATCATTCGTGCGTCCAAACAGACACGAAGGCTGATGGAAATTGATTATTACCTCACCCTGCTAGGACGCTGCAACAAGAGGCGCCGAAAAAAGCTCTGCCGACTTTCGCGGTCTCAAGTGCCCCAATTCATCGGAATGACACCTCCTAAGCCGACGCTTTTCGAAGACGACTGCACCAGATATATGTTGGCCACGACAGGTAACTTGGGTACGAAGGAGAACCGAATGGTATCACCAGGAATCGACTTGCCGGCATCAATCCTCCGATTTCTAGTTGGTCCCACTTGCATCATCGTCTCTTGACATGGATAACGCTCATCTGTATGCTCGATCCTGGACCTCAGTCTGACTCTGGCCCCGCGTCTCAATACCTAGCTTCTAGAGCAATGTTAACCACTCCGAGTTCTCGATGAGACGCGCGTCGTCATATGACTCAGCTTTACTACCTTAACGTCTTGAGTTTGGGTAATACAATCGTCGGGAAAGCCACCTTCAGCGTTCTCTCTGTATGCTGTCGTCTCAGCACAACTTATGTCTCGAGATCTTCTTCCGTCACTCCAGCATGAATCTGACATAGACATAAGTAGCAAAAGTCATCATATTGTGATGACACCAGATCCAGCGTCGCGCAGAACGGCGGCAGCGGCACTCCCTGCCCCAAGTCCACACAGAGCGCCGGATTACGTGTTGTAGGCGGTGCAGGATCTTACGAATGCGAACATTCTTAGTGTCAACTTTGCGAGCCCCGGTGCACCGGGGGCGGTGACGACGGATTTCGGAGTATTGTAACCCGAATACTCACTCCTGTCACTGATGAGGCTTGAAATGAATCAAAGTAATTGCTCTCACTAGTCCCCCGACGCGTACTTTGATGCGAACTCGGCCTTATTACTTTCCTCGCCTTCATTTCTCCTTGCCTGCTTCCGATCCATGCTGTGATTTTTCGCCCAGACCTACATGCATCCTCTACATTATACTGTGTTGAGTACTGTAGTACCACTTTGTGGACACTTGTTCCGACTTCGACTCTTCGTCCTTTTGGCACAAAGGCTAAAGCCCTATCTTTGGAGTTCTTGCGAGTAATAACATAAGTATTTGTATCGTTTCCTGGATGCACAAAAGGTAAAAGATGAGTCGACCCAGGTTCGAACTGAGGACCTTCTGTGCACAACTATGTCCCTTACTATGTTAGACAGATGCGATAACCAGCTACGCCATCGACCCCGCGGATCGTAGGCGAGACGGTTGCTCTAGTACAATGTTACCTTTCCTACCGTTTAGCGGCTACAGTTCTGCAGAATCTTTGACCGTACAAGCCTCTTACCGAGGAAGAATCAACACTCTCGACAACGACGGCATTTTACAGATCCACGCTGGCTGCCGTCGTCATCGGGGAACCTTGTCAAAGCACGACACTCCAAGTCCTGAGTGGATTTTTGTCCGAAAGAATTGTCTGACCATCCCTGAAGGCCTGACGTACGAGTGGATAACTCGACGACAGCAATGTTCAAGATCTCGATTGCCTATGCGCTGTCCTGGAGCGGCGATTGAGCAACCAAGCCCATCCAAATTCATATGGAGTCCCTTGAACATTTATCGTATAGTCCTTGAGCATACTTGATGTGCTGAAGAAGAACGACTTGCCGCTAAGTGTTGCGCAGGAATTATACGGCTTTTCGCCGCTATTATAATTATTCCTTCCTCCTTCCTTGAGCAGACCTTGGATGTTCGCCATTTTTATCACTGCTGGTGCGACGTGCATGCTCATGTCCTGTATGCATGCAAGGCATTGCAAGCACAGCTTGTACTTTAATCAAATTTCAAATTTCAGTGAATATGATGTCAGTCTTCAGAATCCAGACACTGCTGGCGTCATCGAGAGTTTGGCGATAAACACGGTTTAACAAACATGTTTTCTTACTTAAAAATAAATATTTTGACAAACACCTAACAGATTTCTTGAGAAACTGTCGGAAAACATGTAACCTGTTTTTTATAGGTTTGCTGCCAATAAAATAACCTTTTTCTTCTTGTGTTTCTTGAAGAACAGGCATTCCTTTGTTTCAAACAAAGGAATGCGTGTTTGTCAAAAAACACAACAGGAAATCTTTTTCCTGTTTTGGTACAAACCTCCAAAAAACACGTTACGTGTTTTCTGACTGTTTATTAACAAACCTTCTAAGTGTTTGTCAAAAAATTCTCTTGTAAGTACGAAAGCGTGTTAGCTAAACCGTGTTTGTTCCCAAATCTGCCATACCGCCAGCAGTGAGAGGGGCCATGCCACCATGGTATTGGCGAGCAGCGAGCTCGTGCATCGTTCACGACGCACACACGAAGCAAAATATGAGTCGACCCAGGTTCGAACTGAGGACCTTCTGTGAAGCGTTAGGGCTCACCACTAATGTTAGACAGATGCGATAACCAGCTACGCCATCGACCCATACATCTTGGCTTTCCTTCCTCCCATCCGAACACCTTGTATGATACTTTCCATGAACACCGGCATGGTATGCGCTGCTAAGGGCACTAGGGCTGCCGCCCATCCCTTATCGGTGCCATATGGATCTATGACGGACGCTTTGGGCTCAGCAAATTCGCATACGTCAACGAGGCCGTGGAAGGGGTGCGCTTGATATACCGTTGGCTGGTTGGCCATGGGTTGGGTTGTTCAAGCTCAGGGCGGTTCTGGGCGGTTATGGTCGAGTACGTAGTGTGAAGGGTTATATGGGCCCATTCGTGGCTTTTGACAGCTGACTTTATGTGGGGTGGCAATCGGAGGGCGTTATATTTGCGGGAAAAGGCATGGTCATGAAACCCAATGGGCCGTCTAAAAATGAAAATGTGTTGGAGTGTAATAACCGACAGCATAGTCCTCAATACTTCTTCCAGAAGATCCCTTCAGGAAATTGTAAAAGCCCTTGCGGTCCGAATTTCGGCCACCCGGGATGAGTCCCTTCGTATCAGGCACTACGAGCGCTCACAGGTGTATCCGATAATATCAATACCATGTTGCAATCATCTTAAAGACATGAGTCGCCGCGCCTCGACTCAAGCCATAGATCATGACCCAAGGTCACCGTATACCGATATGGAGGGCACTTAAATTTAGCAACGTTTCGTCCGGTTCAAAAACGGAAAACGGCAGGAGAAAGTTTCCGGCCGACTGATGAGGTCGAGAGCGCGAACGCATCTCGCATGAGGTTCGTCATGACTTACACATCATGACCTGATAGTAATACCACCCACCGGTGTTCCAATCTCCCTAATATAATGCTTCTGCCATTCAGCCCCGCTCCGCTACAACTGTGGGTAATCGCATACTATCGGCGCTAACATATCTCGGCGCACCAGCGACCCCAGATTAGGTACCATCGTAGGCCCACCATGACTCGGATTATCATGCTTTTTTTCGTGCTATCTGCATGATGATATTGCGCATGTCCACTCACATATATACTCAATGGCAGGCATCGTACTCCCTCTCGTCGCATCGCGAAACAGGCTCCAACAAACTGAGACCACCGCCCGGTCCTCATCTGCGTCGGCAGGAGCACTGCAGATCATCTCGTATTAGTTATGCACGGATCCATCGACGACATACATCGTCAGCCTCACATCGACCTCATCATCATCGTTGTCCACGATCCACAATCCAAATTCGCCACCACTGATAGAGCCTTCGCTCGACAGGCCCTTCGCGACCAATGAAGACGGAGGTCATGCTTCTGGTATGACGACGAGGATGACTATGATGATCACTCCTAACCGGAAATCATAACCGTCGCAGTATCCACTGATTGTGGGTCGACGCTCCGCCTCCCCGTGTCCAGGTGGAGCGGCCCGATCTGCCACAAAGCCCTGAGATGCGCAGTGTGCAGACGCAGTGCGAGCAGCGAATGCAATGTGTTGTGGTAGTGAACGCCCGAAACGGTACATACTGTCTACGCGCCCGAAGGTCTAGCCAAACATGACCAAACATGGCTGCCCAAACTGGAGCGTCGTCCGACGACACTCCATGTGCCCCCCTTTACATAGCGACGTCCTCGTCGCGATCGTCGACTCATCTCTCCAAACCTGACTGCCACAAAGCCTAACCTCTCAAACTCGAATCCATCCCAAGCTGTGAAGCGCGTTACGAAGGTTCGATAGTCGCGGGTCTCTATCCCAGTCCAACTCGACCTGAGGAGTAGTCACTGGCGCCGGCGGCGGGATTAGCGGTGGCGGCGATGACTGTATGGTGTAGACAGGTTTTCCCTGTGCAATTCCGGATGGGTATCGGTAGGTAATGATAGGTTCCTGACTGTAGTTGACACGGGGTATAAATCGTCGTCGCTGTGGTACTCGTTGTCCTCGATGTAATCGTCGAATACGATGCTGAAGAGTGTTAAATGGTGCTGCAGATCCCGCCAAAAGAACAGAAAAGTCGCGTGGTCTCGGTGTCAGTGCTGGTGTCAGTGCGAGTGGTACTGGGAGCTCTGTGTCGGCATCGTCCGCCCAATTCACGGGTGCCGTGGGTTCAACCGGCGTCTCTGTATTGACGAGAGCAATCATAGGAGCCGTGACCGGGGGAGCTGATGTCTGAACCGCGATTTCGAAGGTGTTCCCCGGTGATGTCGAGTTCGCCTGAATCCCCGCGTCGCAGGTCGTTACAGGGGTGTATGGTGTCTGAATCGCAATTTCGAAGGTGTTTGCTGGTGGTGTCGACTTCATCTGTATCCCAGCGTCGCTCGTCGTTCCGAGGTATGTGCACTTCGCCTGTGTCAGAGAATGTCCTGCTATGACCCATTCGTCCCTCTCTTCTCCTTGTCCAGCCTGCTCCCCGTTGCGGTATCCATCGTACCACCTCTCTTCAAGCCGCTCCTCCATCTCATCTTTCCCCCACTGCCTCCCTGTCTCGTATCCACGATTCCACGCCTCTTTCTCCCCTGCGTTCACCACTTCTTCGGTGCCTGCCCTCCTCCCGATCTCGAGCGCCAAATTCCATAGCTCATTCAAAGCGATGAAGCCGTCGGGCGTCAGGGGCCGGCAATCTGCATTCGAAAAATTCCTGGCTGCGGCGATGAAGGTATCGGCCGGATTCGCCGTTCGGTTCGCTGGTACAACGGGTGCGTGCTGAGTCGTTGGAGCTGGTGGCTGCGGCTCTGGTGATGTGGCAGTTACCATGGCTTTCTTCGTTTTTGAACCTTTATGCTTCTTCCCATTTCCTGGTGCCATAACGGGACAGTCTCAGTGGCTAGATCTCGGAGGGGGGAACACAGTAAACACGGAAAACACGAAACACAGGCCAGAGAGCGCGAAAACACGAAAGCAGAGTAGCACAGTCACGGAAAGCAGGAAAGCGAGAAAACGATGACACCGTGAGTCGAATCGCGCAGTTGTCACCAGATGGAGCGGCCCGATCTGCCACAAAGCCCTGAGATGCGCAGTGTGCAGACGCAGTGCGAGCAGCGAATGCAATGTGTTGTGGTAGTGAACGCCCGAAACGGTACATACTGTCTACGCGCCCGAAGGTCTAGCCAAACATGACCAAACATGGCTGCCCAAACTGGAGCGTCGTCCGACGACACTCCACATGCAAACCTTCAAGTTGAGAGAGTCGTGGGGTCAACCCGTCATCCCCTCCCTCGCCCTCGCCCTCATCATCAGGGAATGAATGAATGGGACGGCGCATGGCGACACGGAAAACATGACTCAGCGATGTTTGAGGGGGCAACATGATCACACCCATATCCTGGCACACCAGCGAGTCCTGATGCTTCCAAGATCCGGCGAAGAATGCGCCGGATGCTGATGCTATAGCCTTCGCACCCTCTTGTTTTGTAATATACCAGATGGAGGGGGGATGATGGTGGTGACTACCGTTCTCAAAGCACAAGAAGCCAACGTGGAAGACAGAGAACGAGAACCTGCGCGCGGCACAAACGAAGTAAGACTATAAGGCTCGCGTCGTGAAAGTGGGTCCAAGCCCTTGTGCGCATTGTAAGGGGACGGAGACGACCCAAGCCCAGGCACTCAGGAGGCGATGCAGGTAGTGATGATCCTCGAATTCGATCATGATCGTTGGGATCCGCGGTTTCATGTTGCCTGACTCGGATATGGTGTTTTGGATGGAGGCAGAGACGTGGTAGTATCACGATATCGCGGCAGGTGATAGATTCGGAATGGGAACGGGAATAGGGCAGACACGGTGACGATGGATCGTGAAGTTGAGATTTGGGAACGCGTTGGCTCGAGTGAGGACGTGGATAGGCACGCACGCATAGCCACTAGAGACTGTAGTACTATTCGTAGTACAACTACCACTATTAGAGTTGAGAAAGAACTATCGTTTGAAGATCTAGAAAGCTGTGCGTACATGATTTTGGTGGACATCAAAGTTATCAAGAGATGCCAAGCCGACGCAGGAGCTCCATATCAGTCAGGGTGATAGGTATGGAGGAGAACCACAGGCCCACCGCCTACCGTTTCTTGTTCTGTCCTTGTTGATGATAACACAGCGTAAAGCCTGAGGTCGCAATTATTCCCCAACGAGTCATAATCATGGACCCACAGTGTACGCTGTGCACGTCTCCAAGCGACGACTAGAGTACGAGGGTGCTTGAGCCTTGGAGAGCCAAAGGTGCAATTTGCGGAACAAGGCCAAATTTCGGGGCGCGTGGTCGGATGGAGTCTTTCTGGAGGGCGCTTGACACAGACCCGGAACTTGGAAGGCCGCGCTTCGCTGGATCGAGTAAGCGTCCGGCGGAGGTGGGGTCGCGAGTAAGGCGCCGGAGTTGGCGAATTATAATCAGATTGACGCTTGAGCTCATCAGTTTTCTCACATGGCAGCCAGGTTCTCCGGGATGTGGCAGGTGCTCGGTTTCGTTAAGTATGAGGGGTGGTTTGGGCTGTATGGTTAGGTCGTAGATGGAGAAGAACTCGGGTTGTTGGAAAGGAGGGCCAACTTGTGGATAATGAATTAGAGGAGGAGGATGAGGAATCTTCAGGCTCTTCGACTGCAGACAAGTGACACTGTGCAAAGACCTCCGGATCATTGGCGATCATGGGACTCTGCGCCGGCGGACGATCATCTGATGGTCTTACAGCCACGTAGGGGCGAGCAGGCAGTCAGAATTTTCCAAGAGAACAAGGCCTTCATCGGAGGAGCGAAGATAAACAAAGTTCCAAATCAGTCCACAAGGTAGTGGACGAAAGCAGAAACAGGGTTCGCCCGAGACCCCATCAACAGCTCTCCATCTCCCAACATCCTCCTGCTCGTTGGAGACACCTGTGATGTACGAGTGCTTTTTTAGGCAACGTAGATGGAGAACGAGCTCACCAGATGGTTTCTAGGTGCAGAGGGTCGGGGGAGAGGAAGGGGGAGAAGTGGGATTTCGCATCAGAGATGGGTGATCGGGGTCCCTGAGGGTGCGAAGATGCCCTGATGATTGACCGAGGAGGGTGTGATATATAAACCAGCGAGAACAATAAGGCCCTTCCCCGTCCGCTTACCCTCCTTTTGTCCTCCTGCTTTAGGGAAACCACGGGTCTCTGTCACCCATCCCGCCATCCACGTTTTTTGTTTGATTTTCACAGGAACTTATATACGACCTTGTCATGCCTGCTGTACGTCTTTCGCGTAGGAGACGTTCATCGTTAGCCATCTGTGAGTCGCGATCAGAACAGGAGGCTTGTGTATAGGATTGACACTTACCCCCAGTGACCTCGTTCAACCCCGTCAGAGCTGGGATTTATGGAATTGGACGTCCAGTGACGTTCGCGCCCAACGTGACGCCCGTGTCGTTCGTCGACCCCGACGCCTGCTCATCCTCATCCACACCCGAGCCTGGCTCGCCCACTTCCGCCATATTTCCACCCTCAGAGACACCGGCGCCGCCGCCAACGCGGAGACGGGTACCGCCGGGGAAGCGCCGTTCGATGGGTTACATTCCGAGACCGCCGAACGCCTTCATGCTCTTCCGCGCCGATTTTGTGCGTCAGAAGCATGTCCCGGGGACGATAGAGACCAACCATGGATCGCTCTCCAAAATTATTGGTGTGCACTGTTCTCTTCATCACCTTGTATCGCCGTGCTTACCCGTACCCAGGCAACTGCTGGCGAGCACTGCCTCTGGAGGAGAAAAAGGTGTGGGAAGTCAAGGCGAAGCACGCAAAGGCGGAGCACAAGGCGCGGTATCCCGAGTATCGTTTCCGCCCCGTGCACAACAAGAACAAGGAGAAGAAGAAGGAGAAGCCCGTCACGACCGTAGAGGACGAACGACGCTGCGAAGAGGTCGCACAGCTCCTACTCGAAGGCAAGAAGGGTGACGAGCTCGCCGCCGCCGTCCGCAGCCTCGACCTCATGCGCGCGGACACACCGGTCCGCGCCCCACTCTTCCAACACCGCCGTTCCTCGTCCGTCCCCCTTCCGAACGACTTCTACCCCCACCATTTCGGCGACATCGCTCTTCCGACTGCCCCGTTTATGTCGTCGCTTCCCCCGTCCCAGAGAAACTCCCTGGCGTGGCAACAGCAGCGCATGATGCTCGGCAACCGCCGCGCCTCCAGCGCCCGCCCGGCCATGCTCAACCGTTCCTGGACGATGCCCATGCCGTCCATGCTTCAACGCGACGAATCCCCCCTCCTCGAGGTCGATACGTCCCTCTTCAACCCGAGCTTCCTAGAAGGCGCGGGCTCCAGCTTCTCCTTCCCTGGCATGTACAACGACGACCACTTCAACCCGAATATGAACATGAACATGAACATGACCCACCAACAGCATCATCACGACCAAAACGCATTCGGACCTCTAGACAACATCGCCCCCCACGAAACGTTCCACCAAAACCACAACATGTACTCCACCGCCTCCGCCTCCTCCTCCCTACCCGAGCTCGACCCGCTCTCCTCCTGGATGCACGCCGACTCCACATATCCTTCGCAGTCCCAGCCGAATGACCAGTCCTCCCACCCCTCCACAGCGTACTCCGGCTCCCCCACCCCCTCCGACGCCCCCATCCTCCACGCGCCCCAGCCGCAGTCCGCACCGGGCACCAACACGGTGTTCACGGACATGTGGAAGGAGTTCGGGAGCGGGTCGTTCACCAGTGATCCGCATCAGGGGTTCGCGGTTGAGGCGGGGCTGGGGCTGGACTTTGACCCGATGGCGGCGCAGGAGGTGGAGCTGGGGATGGGGTGTCAGCTTCAGGGCCAGGGGCAGGGCTTGGAGAGCTTGTTCCAGCCGAGCGGGATGTTTGGGGAGGGGTTTGGGGGGGAGCATTATGATATGGCGGGGATGATGCGTGCGTAGGCTCTCGCGTCCCTCTTCCGTTTGCTTTTTGCGTTTGCGCTTCACGACTCAGACTCTCGGCTTCTGCCTATACTATCCTACCCCAACGCACAGCGTGCCTCTTGTCTTTTTTAATCATCGTTCATCGTTCCCCGTCTTGATATCGCATCCCATCCCCCCACCCAACTGTAGCCTTATCGCGTGATATATACCTCTGTAGCCTTTTTGTGACCCCCGTTTGTGTTCGTTTGTGTTCGTTGCTGTTTCTATATCTTACACCCACTCCCCCCTTCTTCCCCTCCCTGTCCTCTCGTCGCGTGCTGTGTGGTATCTATTACTATTGTATTTTTACATTTTCTGTTGCTCGTATTCAATAAAAGCACTTGTTTGCATAGAGGGGTGGATGAGGAGGCTTAGAATCCGCCAACGAGTGCTATACGTTCGAGCAAGTGAGGTGACAGTTATGTCGTTCTAGATCTGTTTCGTATTGACGAAGATTCATCTTGGTCCATTTAGTGACTTGGTGCCCTAGCACGCATATTCCGAGGGCTACCCTCTTCCACCAGATTTTCCAAAACAAAGACTTACCCGTCGCCACTGGGCATGACAAATGGTCGACGGAGCAGGTGCAAGTCGTCCCCCCTTTCTCAATTCAAGCCCCTGGACATGCATGCTTTGTAGTACCGATAGCGCACCATATGTACCCGATTAGTCCTGACAGGCTGGTCGGCAATGGGTCGATACATAGCTATCGGACAAAGGTATATGTAGGCATTAACATGAAACGGTGTTCGAGGTTGAAATTGCGTGATAGCATTACGCCCTCCGACTGTCAAGCACCTCCAACAACTTCGGGACATCGTCTTCTTCCCCTTCAAGCGCAGCTGATGGTCCAGGGCGGAGGTAAAAGGCACCATCGAACTCTGCAGGGTAGTAGCCGGCGTACTCCCAGTCCAAGATGGCGGTTATCTTCAGCGTCGTCTCGTCGACCATGACGTTATATGAGATATCATCATGGCATAGAACGAACTCCGGCGTGGGCGCCTCGCGAAGTTTGAAAACCGCATCGCGGCCGGCGTGAGGCAAGGTCTTGCTAACACGACAGGGCAGAATCACGTCACCCAGAAAGCTGCCCATAGACTTCGACTTTATCGTGTGCATTTGCGCAACGTATCCCTCGAGCTCCTTGATAACTGAGCTTTCTTGTCCTCGGGAAGCTGTACCAGGGCCACACCCGGAACCAGGTCGGTGATGATGTAGTAGCGCCCGTGGTCTTCGAAGGCGCAGCGGATGTTCGGAGTGGGAATGGTGGTTTGCTCTGGATGTACCTGATGGCGGCGACCTCGTTCTTCATCCTCTCCATAATCATGTAAGGAAGGATCAGATTCCCCGCTTGAGTAACGAGGTATTCGGACGGTGTGACGTTTCGCTTGATGACACGAAACCATTCGTGTTCACAAACTCGTAGTATTTCTTCTGCTCCGTAATGGCAAGACATCCCTCCTCCTCGATACGCTAAGGGGGCGTCAAGACCATTAACGATGCTCGGGTACGAGGCGGCGTACAGGATTATCAAGAGGATCAGGACGCCGTGGATCAGGCGCCACAGAGTGGATGTAGCCAGCCTCCGTGTCGCTCGATGCGGAGCGATCGACTTCTGTAACCTGTTCAAGCATGTCGCGACAATTTCTTCGTGATACAATGTAAACGGGCTTGACAGTGTGGCGGTAGGATCAACTCACCAGCGAATGAAGGAAAGCGGAGCGGGGTTATGACTGCTATGAACGGCGTTTTGGTACCCTTCACATCAGTCATCGATGTGCAAGTGACACATTTCTCAATTGCGCCCATACTAGACACACATGCCTGTGGCACAGTGCACTCATACCGCTAGCGCACCATATGCACCTGCTCGGTCGAGAGTATTAACGGGTCCTGCACAACGTCGATGTTGGACCACAACAAACACAACGTTGAACAGCAGCTTTGCAGCAGCTTCTGATGCGAAGTTCTGACTAAACCGTGACTACACCAACCTCCACTAGTTCGACTCTCCGAGTCCTCCTCCTTCCAGACTTCCACCCTCTGCTCACGTAGCAGTCAGATTGCCATTTCCTCGCTTTCTCCCCCTCCGTCGTGCCACGCTCATGTTCAAGTCCATGATATCCCGCCTTCCACCCCTGGCAACCTGGTATCGATATCCATCGAACATCCACTACCACCAACTTGAAGCTTGAGACCTGTCTACCGCATTCTAGTTCGCCGACCGAGCGTGACGCTGCTAATCCAGCGCTCCAGATCTTGGACTCTTCGAAATGGAACGGCGACCAGAGATAGTTGCGGGGCACTTACGTCTTGTATCAAGCATCGAGCTGTCTCTCCACGGCATATCGTACGCCCGAGGGTATCGTCTTGGAGCAATTCCCATATCCGAAACCGGCTCTATCTAAGTCGCACTGCGCGGGATATGCGACACCGCCCGGCGCTGCACGCCACCGACACGCGACATAAAACACCGACAGAATGACATCGAAGTCTTGTGCGCTTTTTGTACAAATGCGATTGTAGATTGATGGACGAGGGGAGGGGATTCATGTGGACGTGTTGCCGGCGTGGGGCGACGCATGGGCACATGCACCTGCGAGGCACAAGAACCACCCATCACCGAAGTCGGGGCACCCGGCGGAGAGCCCGAGCGATGCACGGCGCACTGTGCGCTGGCCAGGCCCCATAAGGCGCCGGACCAGGTGATCGTCTCTCGGACCTTCTTTGGGAAGGGTACGTGGTACGAGGCGAACGGAGACGCTAGCTCACTTCGATTTTCGAAGTAGATAATGATAGGCCACTCGAGGTTCTGTGGATAGGTGTGCCTGCACTCTCCGAGGCGATTGAAGTTGCTAGGAGGGCGCGACCTGACTGCCAAGAGTTACGAGGGCCGTGAAATGGCAACAAGCGCAATCGACCAATGCATTCCTTCATGTCCATGATGGGGGGCCCATTCGCTATCACTATGTCAATCAACATCTCACACTCACGTTCATCACCCGCTCTGTGTTTGCCCGAGAAGCAAAGAAGATATCGACACTCTGCTACGGTGGGTTGAACGATATTGGCGATTACCACTGGGATGGACCGTTTTGGGCTGATAAGGAAGGGCGGTGATCGCAAGTCGTGTGAGCACTTCCCGTGTCGGTACGTCGCCCAGCCTCTCAATACGGTTTGAATGATCGCCTCATGACTTTCAGCTTGGGCTAGGAATTCTTGGAGCCCACTGTGGGTCCGGTGCGAATGTTCCCGTCACACTCGCGTTCAAAGGACTTTGTCGTCTCCGTGCCCTTATCACTCTTAAGCGAGGGTCTTCAGCTCTTGCGCCGGTCTCGAAGACCCAAAAAGTCGGGTTCCTGTGGATGTTACATCGTCCGAGGAGTGTTTCGGGCACCACTTTCATGTTCAGGCTATCCTTCTTCCTTATCCTCTCGGGATCTGACTCTATCCCTGCGAATTTCCGCCGGTTCTACGTCAAAGGAGTTTCCGAGTGCTCTGCTAAAGTCTGCTCGTCGCGGCCAACCGCGATCATGTTGCTTGCATCCCGGGAAGAACCCTGTGATCAAGGAGATCGACGTCATCAATCGCTTGTCTCGGTACATTTATGACGAGAGCGGCCAAAAATACTGGGCGTAAAATCACGCGCAAATTTCTCGGCAAAAGCATGGGATCAATCCTCCTACCTGGATACCAGTTTGGCAGTCGCTGCTTCTCGGCGTCGTCTTGTGAGGCACCATTGGGGTCATTTCCCCAGGCACACCAAGGAACTCGTCCCACCATCTAATACACTTTTCTGATTACACTCGTTTGACGTTCACTATTCCCTCCCTTAGACCGGGGATCAGGTTCCGAGTCGATTGAGACCCAGAGTGCTTGGTAGGGTTCCTTGAACTTCTTCATGCCGTGAAGCATACATGGACCGTCGTTACTTGTGTCCTTTCCGTGACTGATCTAAGTCCTTGATGTAGCTGATCTTCAAATTTCAAAGCGTTTTGGTTGCATGCGCACCGCTGTTTATTCTGATCACTTGGTCATGTGTCGCATTCTCGTCACCGGGCCCCTATGCTCCGTTTGACATTCGTTCTGGCAGACGTACGTATATGGGCGAAATAAATATACAGCAGATGACGATATCTGGCTGTAGGGCATCGCGACATATCTGATATGGGCTTTCGGGGAAGGGAAGATGATCTTGAGCATCTTGTCTGGGTGTGACTTGCTGACGGGAATCGGCCAACGACAGTGTACCATCTTATCCGCGCTCGCATAAACTCATTCTTTACGGGTTTACATTGATACACCCGTCACGACTATTTACACTTCAAATCAGAATTGGCCAGGTGCTTCCATCCTTATGGGGATGCAGCACCACAGTGATCCTGAAGCTCGGGCATCGTTGATAGGCACACAAATTTCCGGAGGGTCCGTTTGGGTTATGTTCCCCTTACTATATAACATGATCATCTAACCAGCGGAAGTCATCAACTCCAAGTCCCACCCCTCCGAGCTTCACCCACGATGCGCACTGATACCCTTATCTGCATCTTCGCCTCCCTCTTCGTCGCTGTTAGCGCTGCACCTGTCGCTGTGAGTAGTCTGCCACGTTACATTGATAGAGCTTTGCGCTGACCTGAGCTATCCCCTAGGATGTCACATCCCACGTATGCAATCTGGTTTCGCATATCGCGACCTTATCTAACGTACCCTTCCTATTCAGGTCAGCCCCGCTCCTCCATGGAAGCGTACCGGCGATGCTATCGATGCGCCTACGTGGAAGCGTGGTGGCGATGCCACTGACGCACCTCCCTGGAAGCGTACTGACGATGCCACCGACGCACCTCCCTGGAAGCGTACCAACGATGCCACCGACGCACCTCCCTGGAAACGTGCTGAGGATGCCACAGACGCACCTGGGTGGAAACGTGCTGACGGTGCCACCGACGCACCTGGGTGGAAGCGTACCAACGATGCCGTCGATGCACCAACGTGGAGGCGTACCAACGATGCCGTCGATGCACCAACGTGGAGGCGTACTGACCCTGCCATCGACGCCCCGACGTGGAAACGTGCTGACGATGCCACCGACGCACCTCCGTGGAAGTAGGTGGGAGTCATCGCGGCGTCGTTCCGGTGAGGGTAGGAAGAGGGTCACCAGTTCCATTTGCAGAGGCAGGATTATTACGAATTCCTTTCCTTTACTCAAAAACGTTCCATTGGCACATGCTCTGTCGTTTACGTTAGTATTTTTTGGTTCTAGCGTTGTTGTATCATACAGGTTCCCTCGAATCGCATTTATAATTAGTGGGCATCATCATCTGTGCGAATGTCGCCAAATGCCGTGGCAGGAGGATTGCACCACCCCCAATGTGGTCAGCACATCACAGGACGACATGCCTTAGACATCCTGTTCGGGACTCTCTGTTTACACGGATAATCAGCAATGCCCCGTGGGTGACGCCGAAATGATCTTGGGTCCGATCCCTTTCGTATGTCTCGGCGAGGAGCTCGGAGCAAGCTGGGGAGAGAGGATCCGGAGCGCCCAATGACAAGACTGAATATGATCCTGAGCGGTCTTCCGTCTCGAAGATCGTACGCTATCTTTATCATCTCCATCATGTCAAGCGGGTGGCTACATGACAGGACATCACATCCATCATCTCCATGAATGTCAATGGATTCTTAACATCAGAACATGTGGACGGATTCCGAAAACACTGATACCCCGTAGGATTTGAGGTGACCGTGATCCAAGGTTTCAGCCCCTACGTATACTGTAGTCGCCTATTGAAAGCCCGAGCACACGAATACCCGTGGTCTCTACTTTCCAAACGGTCGAAGTGTAACTTCATGAAGCAGCAGACTTAGCTCAATGTCCGATGCCGAGAGTCTCAGGATGCCAGCCACGCAAATCCGACAGGCATGTAAATGTTGAACCATTATTTATTCCAGAGCCACAATCTGGAGCGAACGACCGGACGAAAACGCATGGTCTGCACACGAGCTGTCGGAAGCCGTGACTAACCGGTGGAGAGGTGGAGATAGAGATGGACGGTAGAACTCGTAGATTCGACAGCGCTGAGAGAACGTGCCTGGCAGGTTCTTGAAAATAAGGAGGCAAGTCGATAGCAAGAGATCAGACTTGTATACTCGGAAGAATGTCGAGGTGTGGTGATCCATCACATGTCGGAGGTGTATTGAAGGACTCTCGGCATGCCGAATTTATGTTAAGGTCGGCAGGAATGTAGCGAGAGGCGGACATGATTTCGTACGTTGGGGCATAACGATAAGTACAACCACTCTGCCAATAAGACGGTCAAGATGTCTATCTATGACCACGCGGTCGTCAAAAACTGACCGAACCGTCTAGACGTTCCACGGCCTTATGAGTGGGACTCAAAAGCACTTGAAGAGACCGCACTTGAGCGACTCAGAGCTCTCGTTCTGACGGATGGAAGAAGGCCTATCGCCCAGGAAAGGCGCTCCCTGCAGACCAATAGCCACGGAGACGCGAATAACTGCATGCTTGATTTCATGGACCCTGCAGTTTTCATGTAATTCTTGACAATCCGTAGCTTAGATTCCGAGGAGGATCGGGCCGCGAATTCTATCAAAAGGAGAAGGGGCTTGGAACATCCATACCATGATCACATCTTCTGATTTGCACGGTGGTCATTAATTTACTTCTCAGACTCTGGGATGCCCGGTGCCGCATCTGCGGAATGGTATCTGGAAATAAACGTCGCTATCGCGGCCCGGTATGAGCACCGGTGAACACGACGAGCAGTGTGGGGTGGAGCTCTATCCAGAATAGAGATGCTGTGACGAAATATCATGAGCACAAGATGAAGAACGAATTGAAAGAATTTACATGCCGTGGGCCAAAACGCCTCTTTTTAGGTGGGCGGATGACAGGAATACCATAGATGGTATCAAACTCTAGATTGTGTTGTGCACGCGACCACCATGTAGACATCAGTCGATCACAGCATCCACTAATTGGGTTCTATATCCTGACATGTATACCGGAAGAAAATGGCAAGTGTACTTTGGCCCATCAGTCCTTTTTCCTTACTAGATGTGGTAGCGAGTAAGGAATTATCGAAGCTCACAGGAGATCATGAAAGGCCATACCTGCTACATATTCACATCCCGACCCGGCCACACGAAAAGATATACCCTGGGATCTAGACCGCTACTTGTCCCAGAAATCGGTAGAAATCGGCGACTAGGTATAGACTTCCCGCGACGATGACCAGTCCGTCTCCTTCCCTTTCGGCCGCCCATTGCAGTGCCTTTGCCAGTTGATCAGGAGACCCTTCATCGGCGACCCAAACTCCCGCGTGCGGGACGAGTGCGCTCACCACTTCACGGAGATCTGAAGGCGCCACAGACTTCACCCATGGCATTCCCTCTGGTGGGGTAAATCTCAGACAGGCAACGTTGACGTTGACTTTCAAGGTAGACCCTGACGGTAATGCGGGTGAAAGGATCGGCGACAGCGTCTGGAGAGGTGTTTTTGGGGGGGAGTGCGAGAGGGACACGATATAGGTGAGGTTGATGGGCGTATCATGATCGATGAGGGAGAGGAGGTGGCTAATGTATGCTCCCAAGGTGGTCGAAGAGGCAGGGTTGTGAGCACCGTCTGCAAGTACCGCGAGCGGCCGGAGTATTCGATTCGAGGGTTCAGCTGGAATCGCGTGGAACGAAAGCCGTCCTGGCCAATGTACAGACCTAATCCCTCGAACGACGGTCTCAGGTGTTATCCGAGCGCATAGGTCATGGTGCGCGCACGAGGGATGCGTCAAAAGCAGGGAAATTGCAGTGACAGCGACCCCCAAATTATCGGTTTGGTGATCACCGTAAAGCGGAAGTAGGGCATGCAGGTCTTGAGAGAAGCAGGGCATATAGACCTTTACAGGCTGGGGAGGCGGTCCCATGAAACGAGACCCCGATTTCAAAGTGAAGGCTGACTCCTGAGGGCCATCAGTTGCATAATCCCAGTCGCGCTTCTCCACCCGCAGGGAAGATACAAGATCCCCGTCTATCCTCCCTACCACTTCCTTGACTGCGCCTTCTACCTCAGCGTGCTTCTGAGGGCCGAGGACAAATGGGCGTCCTTTCCTAGCAATCCCAGCCTTCTCCTTCCCGATATCGACCACAGTATTCCCCAACAACGTTTGATGGTCAAGGTCAACCGCTGTTAATGCCGAAACAAGCACTGACTCGTCCGATATGATATTCGTTGCGTCCAAACGACCTCCCATGCCCACCTCGAGCACGACAAAATCCAGCTTCGCCTCCTCGAACACGAAGAATGCTGTCAACGTGAGTAGCTCAAAACTGCTGAGTCGCGTGCCTTGTTCTTTATCGACGCGTTCGATATACGCTCTCGCGGTGGCGTAAACATCTGGCTCGACTGGCTGGCCATTGATCACGATGCAGTCATAAATAGACACGAGATGTGGGCTATTGTACCGTCCAACGGATAGAGGAGGTGACGAATTTCGCAAGATGGACGTGAGGATCGCAGAGACACTGCCTTTGCCGTTCGTGCCTGCGATATGAAAGGTTGGACGCGTATATGGCGGTAAGTGTTGCACCAGACGCTGAAGTCTGTCTAAACTGAGGTCAATAGACATGCTGTGACGGTCGGAACGGAAGAGATCAAATTTGCCTTTGTTTGAGTCTGCAGCCCACAGCTCTGCTGTCGCCTTCCACCTTCATCTAGTACTATCTACACATTGCCATCCTCTTCCATTCTGGATTGGTCGTCTTTGGACTTCCTATGTAACGACTTGGAAGTCGGCGATGACACCTCGAGATGCGGAGACACGCCAGGAACCAGAGATCAGGGTTGACGGCTCTACGATTTCTCACATTCCACCTCGTTATCTCTCTCCGTGGACCTTTGCATGTCGTGTTCCTAATCTTCAAAAACCTGGCGAATCTCTTGTTCTTAGCACCTCGGAATATCTCAGAATCCAGCTTTTTCATCCGCCAATAGTACGACATCATATCTGGTTGGTGGAAGTCACTACGTAAAGCTAGGGTTGGTTTATCGCTCTATAACTAAGATGCTGCCTTGGAATATCCTGGGCTGGACAGGGCCAAAGCGTAGAATAACTCACAAGGTATGTTGACAGAAAACCTACCAAACCTTCACGATTTCAGCGATTTTCAATTTGTCGTCATAATAACGAATGACACAACCGGGTGTTTTTTTAACCCCATTTCATTTTTACGTTGATCTCATCAATCTGGGCGATGCCGCCCCCCTTTTCCTCCCTTTTCTCTCATCCACCATTACTCCGGCATCCTTGGCATGCCCTCCTTGAAGCGCCCTTCTTTTCCTTGAAGTTGAAGACTCACTGCTAGGACTTGGCGCGTCCTGCTGAGCACCCATGCCATCAGACATCCCCGCCGATGTCGCGTACATTGGAGGGGTATGGTGTGAAGGAGTGCTGTATGGTATGGCGTGGCTACCCCACGAGAAATTCCCCAACTGATTTATCTACAGGGATCCAGTGGGTGGCATTCCTGAAGACCTCTATCCCTTAGAAGCTCACGTTCACCTCAGCGTCATTGTGTTCGGAGTAGTCTGCAGCATCTTCTTGGGCAAATCTTATAGGAGAGGTCGAGAGATCGCGTCTGCGTGAGTCACTCGTATTAGTGAGGGAGTCTGGTCATTAATTTCATGACGATATTATCAGGAGCCTACTAGCCTTGAGCACCTGCATGTTCATCCTCTCGACAGCTCACGTCGCTCTCGCGCTCCACCAACTCTTGCAAGGCTTCATTTTTCAACGGAATCTTGAAGGAGGACCTGAAGCGTTTTTCCACCACAACATCTTTCCCAGTCGCAAGGCTATTTATATCATCAATGTACGCCACTACTGCTGCTCTAAATGTCACAAACGCCTGATTTTATTTTGACTAGACTCTACTTGGCGACTCGCTCCTCGTGCGTGACTCGGACAAAGCAGCTCCTGCTGACGTTCTTATCACTGATGCCCACTTTAGATATGGCGCGTGTATATTATTTGGGGACGAAGCTGGAAAATATGTGCCCTGCCTGTGAGTCACTCATGCCTATGGTTCACCGGCTTGTATCAATGATGTGATTAGGCGCTACTCCTTTTGGGCACCACGAGTGCGTCTCTTCTTCCTTGAGCCCTAAACCTTCGCGCTGACTAGCTATAGTATGTGGCATAAAAACCATCGTTACCAACGCAACTTCTTCAGGCCACTCTGTATTCACCTCGGACATCCTGTCTTGGGTCACCTCGACCTTTGTATTAAATATCGCGACACAAGTTACTGCAACATTTCTCCTCGCAAGCAGGATCTACAATGCCTCCAATCTCTCAGGAACGGGCTCCCGGAACGGACCGTACTTTCAATCTCTTATGTGGGTGGTCGTCGAATCCGGGGCGATATACACCTCGGCCGCGCTTGTACAGTTGGTCACCTACCTGCTGACGATGAACGCCGGCGTGATCCTTGAACTGATGCTCGCCCAACTAAGCGTACGCATTTCTCTATCCCTACGTCCAGTCTCTTCATATGCTTATTCGAATTGCTTTTCCCAGGCCATAGCCCCCGCTTTGATAGTGGTCCGCGTCGGACTTGGCTTTGCGTACGAAGGGAACGAACTACCACCCGAGGAGATAGTCCTCACCACCTTCCACGACACTGTGCCGATGTCGATTGAGAGTGAGAAGAGTATCAGCGATACGCTTCGATCAGACGCCCTTGCCGAAAAGGCATCCTCCGAGGGACGTTGTTCACATTCCACGCGTTTCCGCGGCCAATCCAGTGGCCACCATCATCATCGCTGTCTCGCGGATTCAGGCGTGCTAGCATGAACTCAGTCCTCACCCCTGATACCTTCCTTACATATACCCCATTTGACATATCGGATACCGCGCTCCCGTTTGTTACTTGTCATCATAGCCGTCTCTCATGTATTACTTACGCTCATGTATCAGACAACTAGGTATATCGAATCGTCTGGAGGATTGTCTTTGGGATGAAGTAGCAAGGAAGGTAAATGTCCGGAAGGTCAAAGCTCGTTCACCATTCAATGATCTCCGGGAAGAACTTGTCGATGAGGGCCATATAGTAGGGTTTGAGCGCCTCCGGGTCGACAGGATCATCGCTCTTACTATATAAGTCATAGGGATTGAATGCTCGAACCGCATCAAGCGCTGCCTTATCAGCAGGACATGTCAAGTGTTGATATGCCCCTTCGCGATGCCACCTGTAGAAGGGGAAGGTATTCAGAACCGACACTACCTGAGGCATTCCATTGACCTACGGGTAAAAGCTGTGGTATCGGATCATGGCCAGGCCTTCAGGAGGCAGTGTGCACTGGTTCTTCAGGACAAGATAAAGATACTTGATTAAGAACGTTAGGCATTCTCAAGCAGGGGAAGTAGATAGAAAAGAACCTCGTCGTGACCCCATGACAACATTATGTTCTCTAAGCCACAGTTAGGCTGGTATATCCCATATGCCGTTGAATACAGAGCGTCTTTGGAATCTGGGTTTCCAGCAAAGGTGTCGGGGTAGATGATCTTGTCGGAAAATTCGCATCCCACGACTATTTGAGCATAAGTCGTGCGTTGACGACGAGAGGAACATGCTTCTGGCTTACCAAACGTGTCCTGATAAGCATCGAGATTTAGCTTGCATAGTAAGACAGCTGTGAAAGCTTAGACTTACCCCAACAACGTCCCATTGACCTCTAAGAAACAAAAGTGTACATAAGTATGAACCTCGGATAGGATAGGGGGCAAGAACATACTGCGAGCCAAAAATGTACAACAATTTCCCGAGGTCATGGACCAACCCGATGACTTGCATCCATTCAGGCTTTCCGTCCCTGCGCATGGCTTCGGCAGTTTGGAGGAGGTGTTCAATTTGGGAGACATCGGTCTACATTCCATGACAGGGGTCAGCTCTGATAGGTCGAGTCGAGTCCGGGGTTGTGGAGATCACTGACGTCAGGATCGGAGTCGTCCACCAGGGTGTTCAATTTCTCCATTGCCTCCCATATGCCTAAAAAAGCGCGTCTTCAGTATAGCGAAGGTCTGCGTCGCAATGTGATACATACCCATCCGAGCACGCACTGACTTCCTGAATTTGACTCGGGCGTCAATGTTGAATTGCATGGTCTGTTTCTCTATTTTTGGATCCAACAGTGAGTAAGAATACAGGAGAAGCGATCGAAAAGGGGTTACCATGTTGCTCCTTGTAAAAATCCTTCACTCTGTCGCAGGCCTCCTCGTATTGACGAAATTTGGTTTTATCCTTTTCGGAGTCGAATACAGGCTGCTCGCTGTAGAGCTTTCCCTTCAAAACATTGACTGCGGTGGGTTAGCACCGTGTTTATGCTTGGATTTTCAAGAATACCTTTGTCAATATCATCCGACACGGCTTCGAGCTTGGGCGAGTCAGGTATACGCATAGTTACAGAGAAGGAGGGACGCGAGATCCGTCGTCTTGAGAAGAGCAGCTTTAAGAGAAGCAGAAGCGGTTGAAAATGTCGAGGTGAAATTTGATTGCATGGTTATTGGAGCTGATGGGGTCAAGAGCAGGAGCATATGATGCAAATTCAATTCAATTATACGGTCAGGCCGGCCCGATCGTGTTCGCACACAAGAGATAAGATTAGATCGCCTCTCCGGAAATTTTGTTTCAAGAGTACTATTCCTTGACGTGTCGTCGAATTAGATAGATACTAAAATAGAGAGTACGGAAAATGTATATCCTAAGGATACTCGCAGCGTATCAAGATCTATAGAGGTCGACGATCATAAATATGTAAGGGCAAGTTGAATACGAAATGAAAGCATACACAGCAAACACCGTCACAGAAACTAACCAGCCAAGAATCGAGGGTATGACAGAGACGACGCACTACTCGTATTTGCTTTGTCATCGTGCCTACCTAGTACCAGAACCGCAGAAGAGCTCCGATAATATTGGATGGCATGCTCAGGCAGAGGCCTGCTTGATTGCTTCTAGTAAATGTAACAGGCGCCGAACTTGAAGGTGCTACGACAGGCTACGACCAAGCTACGACCTCGGAACAGTCCGCGTTCACTTCTGGGACTAGGACAATCGCTTGGTCCGGTCCGATGGTACGAAGCGGTACATAGTTGAAACGTTGATGCTTGGCGAACAGTCCATGTTAGCTTCTGCCGCCACAGTCGCTTAGTCCGGTCCGACACGAAGCGGTAGTTGATGCTTGGAGAAGTGGAAGTTGCAATAGCCATTGGGTCACCAGGCCTATCTGTTCCATGGGAGTCCATACTAGTTCGCAGTAGAACAAATACAACATTGGCTTGGTGATCCCATGAGCCGGGTATTAATCTGCTTCTCTGGGGCGAGGTAGATGTTGGGATAGATATCAGGCGGAAACCCACCAACAATATGAGCCAGAAACTGAAGGGATGGTTGTGGCCTTCACGCCTGCCGCCGAAGACCTTGGATAACCGCCGTTGTGATGTCTTGAATGAAATTAGAATGGGTAAATTCAAAGCGCACAGAAAACCGTCTCGCCCATTCCCGAAAACATCAGCTCTGGAACAACCCATGGATGGCCAGCAATGGGAAAACCGAACGAGGTAAGGACTTCCTTACCACCTCCTTTCCCTTCCACGAAGCGGGAATCGGAGTGCCAGAGAAGGGGATTTGCCTGTGGACTTGCCGCCTTGGCCGCCTGTAGATCCGCTACTCCCTCAACGACCTCCGCTTCTTGGGACGGGGCGCGCTTCGAGAAGAATGATAAGTACATCTTCTGCGGGTGCTAAGGGACATGTTAAACGCGGGTGGTGGCGGTGGGGGCAAGGTTGAATTTTTGCTTACCATGACCTTCGACCCCCCCTATGGTCAGGGAAGCATGAAAGAAGGCGATGGCTGAAGAATGGTTAGGTGTATTAGCTGCGTCGAACATTCCGGGGCGTGTCGCGTGGCCAACTGAACCAAAATATAGCAAGAGACCATCGAGATGCGGAAGACAAAGTAGATCGAGATAAGACAGCCCGCTGAGCAATGCCGCGGACTAGCAGAGCAATATGGCTTATCCTACGCTCAATGAAACAAGGTCAGCGTCAGCGCCGAGAGGTCCAGATGGACTCCCTTCGGAGGACGAAGCAGAACTTGGGCAAACAGGTTCAAGGATCCATGGGTCGACTGTGGATAACGAATGTGTACTGTTTTTAGGGGCGCGAGGCGTGATCAGAAATAAACAATAGGTCGAATGTGACCACACATCGCCACGCTAGGACCTACAGACGCTCAGGTTGGAATTCTGTTCCGGGCCTTGCTCAATGACATCGGAGAACAGATTCGTCAACTCCAGGAAGAGCGAATCGCATACCAAACTCGGCATCGTAACCAGGTTGGCCAGCACTGCATGCTCGGCGCTCGCCCGGAAACAACGCCCGCCAGTGCATGCTTACTACACGAGGTAATGCGTGACGTTGATGCCAAAGTACTCATGGATTACCGAATACGTGAAAATTTCTGTTCTTGAGTCGCTCGATCTTGTATTGAAACGGGCAACCTCGAAGACTTGTAGAACGGGCAACAGCGCATTTCAGTTGTTGACTGACGGACGACCGCAATGCATAGAACAGTCACCTTGACAAAACAAAAGGTATATGATATTGAGCAATACAGTAGATAGAGTGCCTTCATTATTTCGTGTACAAGCACCAGTATGTCATCGAGGGTACGAAACGACGGGTATATCATTAAGAAGCCAAAGGCTAGTTCGTGTTAGAACATCTAAATGTATATGGTCAACCGCGGGAGCGACGTGATGAAGGTAACAAGACATACCTGGCTATAGTCGTCACCGCGAAATAAAGCATAACGTACATGAGGGTACAAGGAAGGGTGGATAGATGCTGATTGAGGGATTAGAACAAGGACGAGAAAGACCACAGGACCCAGAGCAGGCCCAAAAGGCCCATGCTCGGCACAGAGAGACCAGGTACGCCGCCGATGAGAGGAGCTGCATCTCCGATTGTTTGGTTAAGACAGGTCAGAAGATTCGTGTCAATATTATTGGGCAGGGGAGTGTCGGCCGTTCCGTCAGGTCCGAGGGCGCCGGTGTTATTGTAGCCATCGAGAGTCAGTGCAATCGAGCTTGCTCGATAATATTGGATAGTCTGTTCCGGTTGGGGAATGGCAGAGAACGAGTCCTGGTAGGGTGATGGGGCTGAGGAGCTAGAGCCATTGTTCAAATTGGAAGAGCAGGCGTCCTTGATATGACTAATCAATGCAATAATGGTTGTGTTGTCCGAGAGAATGCGATACGTCGTGTTGCCTGTGCTTGAAACGAAAGCTGCAGCAGCCATAGGGCCTCCTGGTCGACTGCTATTGTTAGGTCGACCATACTGAAGAAATGAGGAACATTAGTATTTCGACGGAGCGGAGTATTTCTGTTTCACCTCTGAATTGTGCAAGTACGCAGCGGCACCAATGCCACCCACTCCTCCCCAAGCAAGAGGCCAGAATACGAAGGGGAATCCGCGTCCAGCAACGCCCCGGCCGGCAACTCCTGGGTACCCGCTACCGTACTGCCTAGAATAACGGGGGTGAGTTCGTAGTTCCACCTCAGAAGGATACCAAACATACTGGTTTCCATAAACCTGACCTCTCGTAGCGCCGCCGGAGTCACGACCTGCAAATGGCTGACCAGCCGGAATGGGCGCAGACTTTCCGCCCCCCGGTCCAAACGACGTCGCGCTCTTGGAGGAACCACCTGAACTTATAGGAGTAGATCGGCCAGCACCGCTTGAGCCTGTTCCACCAGTTGAGCCGCCTGACTTCCCACCTCCTCCACCTCCTTTCCCACCTCCTCCACCGCCCTTTCTTCGATATAGTTTCCTTGCCTTTTTGTCGGATCGTACTGAGAAGAAGGGAACGAACATTTCCGAGTCTTATACCTGGCAAACGGGTTGGGAATGTCGAAAAATGTATTATGGCAGGACATACCCTATGAATGGACTGGGTCGAAGGAAGGGAATGCTTGGTATTGTCAGCCATCCGATTTTACAGCGACTACTTATATCAAGCTTGGCAGTAATCGATGGAGTTAAAATCGCACAGCCCCGCATTTCCCACGGTTCGATTAGATCTGATTTTAGTAGATCACTGCTTCGTCAGTGACGTTCTTCTTGTTTCCCTGACCTATTATCCCAAACCGACGCCGAAAGGAGCACGCAGCTTCATGGAAGGATGAGAAATTTGTTAGGATTTGATCCGGCACCGAGACGCTTTGTGTCGAGGGCCGATCAGATCACGGTCCGGTTTCTTTATCTCATACTTGACAAACGGCCACTCACATACAAAGGACCTTTATCATACTTACAGTATATATACCTATAGCTACTCGTCGTTACACCCTCAGTCAATTATACAAGAGACTGAGGGTGAGCCACTTACTTACTTACCATATTTATCATTACTGACGTACCTTAGTCTATCTTCTCTCTTATCACTTAGGTACGCTGATCAATATAGTCAATTATACAAGAGACTGAGGTCTATCTTCTCTCTTATCACTTAGACATATTAACTGTCTATTATCCTACGGTATAGGATTCTAACAGGTTATGGGCATAAGCCGTACACTTTAACAGTGACGAGCTTTCGAATCCCTACCGTGATCCCGGAACCCTCGTTCCGATCAACTTATCTCCGGGCCCAGTTGTCCCGATCTTATCAGCGCGTCGCGATCTTATCGACACGCGCCTCGCCACTCACGCGAAATCCTTTGTCGTTGCTAGATGACTGTTCCCCCTGCTGCTCCCCCTGCTGCTACCTCTCATAGCTCTACCATGGCTAGTCTACCCTCCGATGCGGCTAACCCATCCATCCCTCGTCTCACCATATGCACTATCTGGTCAGGCACCAGATTCGACCGCATGAATGGCGACTTCAATCAGTGGTCGCAGCTTCTCGAGGATGCACTCATCATGAACGGACTCGATGAGTACGTTATTGATCCAGTCAAGGTTCCCTCTGAAATCACAGAACCCCGTGCCCACGCCAACTGGAAGAGAAATAACAAGCTCGCCATCGCCTTTATCCGCTCTGCCGTCGCAGAAACGGAAATCCCTGATCTCAAAGCGGACGGCACGGCACAGACATGCTACGACGACCTGAAGCGCCGAGCGCAACGCGAAGGACCCGTCAAACAGGTCTCCCTCCTTAGAGAGGCTCTCGCAACTTACTGCTCCCCATCGGAGCCGCTCCCTACCACGGCAAAGAAGATTGTCGACACTGTCCGTCGCGCGTTCGATATGGGCACCATTACGGTCGACCTCTTCACATGCATCGCGCTCCTCAACAGCCTCAATGGGAATTCCTACGAATCTTTACAGGCGTCCGTGTCTCGCGGCCTCGCCGACTCGACAAAGGATAAACCATACACCTCCGCTGATATTCGTCGTCTCATGGAGAATCAGCAAACCATCATCAATTCCAAATAGGGAATAGCATGGGTTTTCAAACCCATGGTGGGTCGTGGGTATGGGTACATGTGGGTATGGGTATGGGTTGGCATTGCTGTACCCATGAGCTTGCACATAAGCCTTAGACAGGCCTAGGATTGGTCAAATAGACGGATACTAGCTAGGACATGATCAAGAACATCAAAACTCATCGTTTTGATCATATCTTTGGCACTACCTGACCTATTTGAGCCAATCAAGGCTCAGATTTATGGGTAAACCCACATGGGTTATGGGTATGGGTGTCCATGGGTATGGGTATGGGTCGGTGCTGAAATACCCAGGGGTTACCCATGCTATTGCCTAATTCCAAATCTACCCACCACTCGTCCGACACCGCACTCGTTGCCAAAGGCTCCTATCCGAACGACCTCCCGGGCCACAATCATGGCGCGGGAGCGATCTGCTGCACTCTTTGTCAGTCGAAGGGACGGCCGTGTCGGGGTCACTCACAGAAGTGGTGCGTTCAGAAAGGAGGAGGAATGGAGGGAAAGACGATCTCGGAATCGATCGCAGCGCGCGGCGGTCCAGTTGGAAAAGGGAAGGAACAGAAGAAGGGGAGCAACGCGAAGGCCTACATAGCCGTCAAAGGTAGCGACGGCCAGGCATTCTTCGTCGATCCCGCGCACCTCACCAAACTCCAGACCGACGCGAAGTCCGCCGAATTCGCCGGCCTCGCATCTGACTCCCTCGCATCTGACTCCGGCATCGCGTCCATTGAGGAAGTCGAATACCATGGCTTCCTCGCCTTCGAGAATCCGGTCGCCACTGTCGAGGAAACTGTTCTCGCGACGGCCGACACCATGACGCTCCAACAGAGGAGGAGCACAACCGCCCAACCGTTCTTTGTCGACACCGGCGCAACGGTTCATATATCCCCTAATCGTGAAGATTTCCTCAGTCTTCGCGATATCCCACCTCGTCAGATCCGCGGGGTCGGCGGCTCAGCAGTCGCAGCCGTCGGCATCGGCAACATTCGCCTCAATCTCGATCATGGCGCGTCTATCATCCTCAAGGACGCGCTCTACATCCCCAATTCCACCGTCCGTCTCATCTCCATCAGCTCTCTCTCAGCCACCTCCGGCGTCGCAGCCCACTTCGATCACGAGTCAGTTAAGATCATTGATCGCACCTCCGGCGCTCTCATCGCCGAGGGATCGCTCCTTCCAAACCAACGACTCTATTCGCTCAATGTCCTCACAACCTTCGCTGAACATGCCTACACTACCCAACACGCCGTCAATCTCGAAACTTGGCATCGCCGTCTCGGGCATGCCAATTTCCAGACTCTCATAGACATGACGAAGGCAGGCATGCTTGCGGGTACCGCAGGTACGCCAAATCTCCTTTCTTCCAAACCGCCCAAGTGTGACGCGTGTATTCTTGGAAAACAGACCAAGACACCGGTACCTAAGGTGCGGGAAGAAGGGAAGGGGCATAGAGCAACTCGGAAGCTGGAGAAAGTCTGGATAGATCTTTCCGGACCAATGACTGTAGAATCGCGCACTGGAAATAGATATGTCATGAACATTGTCGATGACTATTCCAGTAAAGCGTGGTCAGTACCCATGAGACTCAAATCGGACGCCCTTCCAGCCCTAAAAGCATGGGAGCTGGCTAGGGAAACGGAAACGGGACTCAAAGTCGGCATTTATCGCACCGGCTTTGATGGCGAACTCAAAGGACACGAGATGGACAAATGGCTACAATCTCGAGGGACTTCACAGGAACTGGGTGCACCTTACACATCAGCTCACATGGGGCGCGTCGAACGCATGCATCGCACGCTCATGGGAAAAGCGCGAACAATGCGAATTGCGATGGGATGCCCCCCCAATCTGTGGGATGAACTGTATCTCACTGCGGCGCACCTTCATGAAAAGACCGCAACTAAATCGCTCAAGGGGCTCACCCCCTTCGAACTCTGGTACGAACGTAAGCCTGACTACTCCTATATGAGGGAAATAGGGTGTCGCGCATTTGTCCTCATCAACAAACACAACCCGAAACTCTTCGAGCGCTCGACAGAATGTATTCTCATCGGATATGGACACAACTCGAAAACCTACCGATGCTACGAGCGAAAAACACAGAAAATCTACCAATCGTACCATGTTCGATTCCTCGAGAGCCATGATGGTCATTTACCTCCAGAAATTCCTCTCCCCAACGTCACCGTTTCGGAACCGTCGACCCTCGAAGAAATTCGCACAGGCTCGACCGATATCCCTATCATAGCAAATGATGACGACAACCTCTTACCACCACCCATCGTTGATGATCCAAACATTCCACCTGCAATGGAACCCATCGACCCCGTCGAGCCACCGCTTAACGCGCCTCCCGCTCCCGAACCCTTACGTCGATCTAACCGAACAATCACGCCAACCGAAAAGAGCAACCCCGACAATCCTCCACCAACGCGTACTCAACGTGCAGTTCAGGAGTCGAAGGAAAGCGCGGAACGCGTGAAGGCAGCGCGAGCGGAACGACGCGTGCAGGCCGAGGAACCTGACGTCAGAGCGGATTCCGAACTCCGTGATCTGCTGAACGTGCCTGATCTAGGGCTCGACGTCGATCATGATCGACTCCTTGCAGCTATTATTGACTCAGGGGGCATTGATCCGGCGGATATAGAGTTTGAGGATGAGCCGAAAACATGGGCGGAGGCTAAGGCATCCGCAGATGCAGCCAAATGGGCTGAGGGATATAGAGAGGAACTCAACTCGCTGAAGGAAATGGGGGTTTACAAACTCGTCCCTCGATCGGACGTCCCGCAAGGCCAGAAAGTACGCAAAGGCCGTCCTATATTCAAAATTAAACGCGACGAAAATGGGAAGGCTGTACGGTTTAAGGTCCGTCTAGTCTTCAAGGGATATGAACAAGTCTACGGGCGAGATTACACGAAGACCACCTCACCTACAGCGCGTATGGAGTCATGGCGAATCCTCTTACATCTTGCGGCCTCTCAGGGATGGGACGCGACACAGATTGACGTGAAAACCGCTTTCCTCTACGGTCTTCTACCAGAGGACGAGATCCAATATATGGAACAACCGGAAGGATTTGAGGAATCAGGGAAGGAAGACTGGGTATGGTGTCTAGTGAGGGGATTATATGGGATGAAGCAAAGCGGCCGCATCTGGAACAAAACGCTCAACGACAATATGCTGACTTGGGGGTTCACGCGTCTCGCGTGCGAGTCCTGCATCTATTACCGGAAAGCTGACTCAGGTACCATTGTAGCCGCCGTTCATGTGGACGACTTCCTCTCCATCGCAAGTTCCAAAGCCGAGAATGATCGCTTCAAAGCTCAAATGCGCACTGTATGGACTATTTCCGATCTCGGAACCCCACGATTCGTCGTCGGCATCGCCGTCGAATGGGACCTCCCCAATCGGTCTGTGAAACTCTCTCAGACAGCACTAATCGATAAGATCATACACCAATTCGGTCAGAAAGACGCGGCACCCATCTCCCTCCCAATGGATCCGGGATTAAAACTACGACGCGTTGATCGCACATCTCTACCTAAGGAGGAGCAGGACACACTCGCCAAGATACCTTATCGATCTCTCGTCGGGTGCCTCCTCTACCTCGCGATCTCCACGCACCCCGATATCTCTTATGCCGTGCAACAACTCACCCAATATGTCGATTCATACTCATCCATCCATTGGAACGCCGCCATACGATTAGTCCGTTATCTAAAGGGGACACGCGAACTAAAGCTACATCTCGGCGGTAATATCTCAACCTCGCTACTCGGCTTCACGGACTCGGACTGGGCCAGCTGTCTTGACACCAGGAGGAGTATAGGTGGTTTTGTATGGAGCTTAGGTTCTGGGGCCGTTTCATGGGCGGCGAGGAAGCAGAAGACAGTCGCAGCTTCATCCTGCGAAGCTGAATACATGGCCGCGTTCGAAGCCGCGCAAGAATGCATCTGGCTGCGCGCCCTACTCAAAGGAATCGATCATGACGTCTCAAAAGATCCTACCACTATCCTATGCGACAACAACGCCGCGATCAACCTCTCCGAGGATCCACTACTTCACGCACGCGTCAAACATGTGGACATCAAATATCATTTCCTTCGTGAACGCGTCCAATCTAACGAGATCCATATACGCTATGTCAACACCAAGTACAACGTCGCCGACGTCTTTACAAAACCACTCCCTCGCGATCCATTCAACCGCTTCCGTGATCTTCTAGGCCTGCGATAATCGCCACGATTCCATACGAGGAGGAGCGTCTACGGTGAGGAGGAGTGTTAGGATTTGATCCGGCACCGAGACGCTTTGTGTCGAGGGCCGATCAGATCACGGTCCGGTTTCTTTATCTCATACTTGACAAACGGCCACTCACATACAAAGGACCTTTATCATACTTACAGTATATATACCTATAGCTACTCGTCGTTACACCCTCAGTCAATTATACAAGAGACTGAGGGTGAGCCACTTACTTACTTACCATATTTATCATTACTGACGTACCTTAGTCTATCTTCTCTCTTATCACTTAGGTACGCTGATCAATATAGTCAATTATACAAGAGACTGAGGTCTATCTTCTCTCTTATCACTTAGACATATTAACTGTCTATTATCCTACGGTATAGGATTCTAACAAAATTTGCTTTTTTTTACCCCTTAGTATCCAATCTCGGTACTGGATATCTTCTACTCCGATGCCTCAGCGTTTACGAGTGACGTCGATGGAGTCAACTTTGAAGGAGCTCGTGGCGCCCAGTGAGGAGGTAAATATCAACGCGATCTCAATGGAGGAGGAGCTATTATACTGAGACAGCCCCCAATTGGAACAGCCGATCTACCGTGGGTCTCCTTGTGTGACTAGGTATCTACGGCGAAACCAATACTTCGAAACCCACGGGGCACACAGTCACCGCCATGAAAACTACTCCTTTTCTTAAAGAGCCTAATTTGGGACCCGTTCACCGCCGCAGACATAGGAGATTGAAATCGTGGTTCCAACTATAGCTATTGCTTAGGCTTCAGCTGGAACACAGCCTCCCTGTTGTAGACGCATGCCCAGGTACGTGCTGAGCGCTCCTCCAAGTTGCCACATGATTCAGTCATCCGGTCTCTGACGCACTCGTAAGCATGAGCTTACAAGTAGCACATATCGTTTAGCCTCGTTCTGGGTGTGTACTTCCGAGATGATTTTGTCGTGAGCCAGCCTGTAGAATTCAAGTCTTCACGCAAGTACTTATTCTTGTTTCTTTTGATCAGGGCCGCCCGTCGACTAGACAAGAACCCCGCATCCATTCTTTGACAGGCACTGCAATCCAGAAGCGTCGGAAGGCGAGTAGAAGACGGCATCTTAAAACCTTGACAGTACAATGCGACCTCCCATTACACTGATATTCTTATCGTAGATCCCGAAGCGGTAGCGGAGAAATTTAGTGGCACTCTGCATCTAGACACTCGTTGTCTATACGAATGAGGTACATATCCTTAAATGTCGACGACACATTGGCCCTGAGGGTTACTCTTCATACATTCTCATGGGCTTTCTAATCCGGCAGAGATAATTGCGCTGCCACGTGGACGTATCGGAACCTTGCACCGCCCTGAAAGCCTTCACCCGTCGATTCGAAAGATGCATTGTTAATCCGCCTGGAAACACCAGCCGAATTTCCCGATAGGCAAGATGCTCAGGTGGCGGAACTAACAACGGAATCAATTCACAGCACTCCATCAAACATCCGACCTTAGCTCAGCTGGAAGAGCGCAAGACTGTAACGGATATACCAACTTTCATCTTGATGTCGCCTGTTCGAGCCAGGCAGGTCGGACTCTGCAAATGAGTGTCGATTTTTGTCATTTTGTCATCTATGTTCTTCTTACCCCATGTGCGCTCCACTATTCAAGCTTCGAGTATCAAGTTCAATGTGAAGGTGTAGGTCCGAGAAAACTTTGACCGTTGACGTGAGGAATGAGCGGCTTATGATTATCGTAGGATGAGGCAGGAGATCTGAAAGTGGTTGACGAGAGAAGCCCGTGCACGGCCCACGAGAAAAGGCGTTCGAAACAAAACAAAATGTCAGAAGGCAGGCTTCCCGCCGTCAAAATTCACTATCGTGCTTGTTGATAAGCTACTACTAGCGTATCTAGCACCCTCAGCTCACTCAACAAGCAGTTATCGTTTCATTTTCCCCTGCCACCCTCCCACCCGTGCCTTCTTCGTGATGCTTCCAGCATTTGGGACAGTTCGGATTCCCCTTCGCCGAAATACGGTCCAAAATGACCTACATATTCTTTGTGCTCAGAACGTTTTCATTTCATCCTTCCAAGCCGCCAATCTTTCAGCCCTCAAGAATTCGGACTTCAGGTACTTCAGAGATTCAGTACTTACCGGCTTCACATGACTAGTTGTGATCTCGTCCACCGTCAGAATTTTCTGTCAGAGTGTGATCACCCGTTGTCACTCAGCTTGTGTGGTCGCAAAGCGTCGAAAGGCAAACTGTCATAGGAACTACAGAAAAAATGGAAATTTCGATAAAACATATTACATGATCACATCAGGATTTCCGCCCTCTCAAGACATCTCGGATTGAATAACGGCTGCGTAGCTTATCCGGGGATGGTATCCACTACGGACCACAGTCATCGGACTTCTGCTGGACCCATCTTTCAAAGCGACGATTTTCCGACTTCCAGCCAAGCACATTCGCTCGGCACCAGACTACTAATCGAACATATATTTGGGTATATGGATCTAGGGGTATTACACAGATATGTGGGTATGGGCTTGGTGTCTACGGGCGAATAAATGATGCGGTAAGATAGGAGATATCACCAGAATTATCAAGTCTAGAGTATAAATATATCGATCATAGGTGTTGAACGTGCCAGTCCTCGGGTGCTTGAAGTTGTCAGTGCGGGAGGGGTTGATATCGAGGCCGTAAAGTCCGGTTATAGCGAATTCACAGACCAAATCATCCAGGCGACGAAAAGCAACAGGAAGGGGGATGGATTGTAGAAGGATGTCGCGGCGCCCACTAAGGGAACGCTAGCGCCGATAGTCTGGTTGATACAAGCCAGAAGCTTCATGTCGATATTTGGAGGAAGAGGAACAGGAGTAGTAGTCTCGTCCGTCCCAAATGCGGCGGTGTTATTGTAGCCATCCAACATGAGCACAACACTACTTGCGCGATAATACTGAATCGCCTCCTCCGGCCTGGGATAGGGGGACTGTGACGAGTTATACGGTAGAAGAGGAGATACAGTGAAGCTGTTAATGCTGCGGCAAGTGTCATTGATGGCAGTTTGAAGCCAAGTGACTGTAGTATTGTCCGAGACGATATGGAACGTGGAGTTGGATCCTGAAAAAGCGACTTGGCGAAGAGGTCCTCCAGGACGAGTAGAATTGTCTGCTTTGCCATACTAGAAAATTGAACAGTCAGGATGCCGCTTAGAAAAAGAAGGAATGTCGTTTACCTCTTCTTCACGGTACAAATAATAGCCTCCAGCCCCCACTGGAGCAGTGAAGACAATTGGATAGAACACGAAGGGAAAACCTCTACCCTGAACTCCACGACCAGCTACGCCAGGGTAACCGCTCCCATAAGCTCTACAACCGCGACACTATAAGTTTATTGTCTTCACAACCAGTTCTACAACTCACGATGTACCGTATACCTGACCTCGTGTGCCTCCGCCGACCTCACGGCCGGCAAACGGTTGGTTAGCGGGTATGACAGATTTAGGGCCGCCACCGTTGCTGGAGGGGCTTGCTTTGAAGGGCTTGCCTGCCGAGTTTATAGGAAAGGACGATCCGCTTTTCCCTCCTGGCGAGCTCTTCGTGCCAGAGTTGTTAGTCCCACCCCGAGTCCCACCTCCGCTTGAGCCGCCTCGTCCACCGCCACCACCACCTCCGCCACCACCGCCACCACCACCCTTTCGGCGAAGTAAGCTCTTGGTGCTCTTCTGCGCGGATCGAGCGAAGAAAGGAATCAACATGTGTTGGACTGGTGTAATGCTTGGGAATGCGCCATGTTGCGGACCTTTAAGCATTTCAAAATCCAGGGAGCATTGCATTGGGTGTGGTGCCACATGTGACGGACACTGGTTTCGACTCGGATAATGGCTTCAGCCTACTTCGAGAATCCGCTGGATGCGATAGTCATCAACATGACTCGGCACAGCATACACCTTCAATTCGTCTAAAAGAACATTGATCGAAACGTTGGTTTGTAGGAAAGTCCCCTATATTGGACACGTAAATGGCAAGGGAATGACCGGGCCTTCAGGGTTAGAATTGAACCTAGATGCTTGTAGAGATGAGTCTTCCAGTGGCAAGGCTGTGGTGAAGGGCGACGCAAGACAGTGGTGTCATACACATAGCAGTGGGGAGGAGCTCAGAACAAAGGCTCAGAACGAGGTTCCATGTCACGTTGGCGCCGGCGCTTTGGGTACAGCAACGTCAAGGTTGTCGGGGAGGGTTGGCGGGAGGTTGCACAGCCCCCATCATATTTTTGGGTTTCGCGGAGGCTGTGGCGGACCACGACCGACTTCTCTATTTCAAATTTGAGTTCATGCCGAAGTCAAATAAAGTCACGGTGTAGTGTCTGGCCTAGGCGTGAAGACGTGTTGGGGGCGTGCAACCAGCGAGCAATCCAAGAGCAATTACATAAACGTATATCCGTTATTCTGGCAGGCTGCAGCCTCATGTCAAACTGGTACGCGTATAACTTTTGTCTTCCTGGAGGGAATACATGGCACGACACAGGCCAGTTCCGCCCTACGAAACAGTTCCATCTCCACCGCACCCATGTTCAGGCGAGCTCCTCGTAGAAGCATGGCTTACCGTCTCAGTTCAAAGCGACCAACGAGGACGGCAGCTTCTCGAGGGTGCCTTCTATGAGGATTTCGAGACAGCGCGATACTTGATCCGAAAAATGGAAGATTTCGATTCGAACGACGAGGTCTTCGTGCTGATTGCGCACAACGCAAACTTGGTTCATATGATCAAGAAGTGCCCGGCCGCGCTTGACTCATAGAAGGAGAAAGGGTTGAGAGATATCAGGCTATGGTTCAACAGGAGGACCGGCGAGAGACGGTCATGGTAGATCTATCGCGTAACGCTTATGGGTGACAAACACCTCGTGCATATAATAACCCAGCCAGCCAGACACTAAAACTGTGAATTCGACAAGGAGCGTGAAAAGGGCAGGCACTGACATACGAGCGCGAGTTTTCCACATCGACGGTTCATCCTACTGCAGCGCTCCCGCGTGGCCGGAGTCTTTGGGGATCGGGACCGGGTCAACGCCATTGAAAAGTCAATGACCGAATTTAGCGCAGTAGGTTTGGAGATACAATACTTCCCAATGCACTAGCCACATATCAGCGCTCTGCTTGAACAAGTGGTCGGCGTGTTCAATCGTTTTCAACTCGCATCCTTCATCTAACAAACGGATATGAAACAAGCAGACGACCGTGCCAGGGGTGACTCACTGTCATCGGTGGACTTCCAGTTGCCTATACGTTCGAGGTTTTAAAATGAAATGGTACGGAGATGACTCAGATGAGCGTACTTACCTCAGATGTATTATGATTACTTGGCTGAGTTGACGATCCTCAGAAGATATTTATCATGCCGACCCAGAAATATATACCTCAGCCTTCGACCGCGGGCAGGTGGCGTCTGATTCGACAGCGGCAACGCTTGTGCAATGGTTATGGGAGGGGAGCAGCAACATAAGCCTGATAAGAGTACAGAAGGCTTTGAGGAGCATCCAAGCTGTATCCAAGGTGAAGATGCGAGACCGTTACGTGGCCATATCTTCGTAGGACTCCTTTCCACAGCAGGCGAAAGCGTGGTGACAACCCGAATTAGACCACCTTCCGCGATCTACGCAAGAGGTGTTGAAGGAAATGAATAGAGCGGTGATGCACGGGGAATGGATACACATACTACCTCGCTCATGGCAGGATTCGTCAACCCCCTCTTGTTTCAGCAATCGAGATTAAACCTAGGGCCAAGTATTCAACAGGGCGGAGGCAGAGACAATTCGCAGTGCACTTCACCAGGGAGTAGATCTTCTACTATGCCTTCCTATAACAGTCTAGGTATACCAGCTTCGACCTCAACGGTCGATGTGATGGTATTCTGACGTCACATCGACGGGCGCGGTAGGCCCCGCGGCCACATTTATGCTACCTGTGCTCCCCGGGAATGAGACTTGGACCTGTCCGACGTACGCGTTCCACATCGAGCATAGTGCTACAGGGAGGCAGGTCATGATCGATCTTGGACCGCGTAAAGACCTCGAGAACTCTGCACTAGCGATATCGGTTTGGTTCCAGGAGGCACTCTTCTCGGTAACCATTGAGAAAGATATCACTGAGCAGCTCGTTGAAGGGGGTATACCACTGGAGAGCATTGATACTGTCGTTCGGAGGTGAGAATTCCACTGCTCGTCTGCTTATACTAAATGCTTACCTGCTTCCAACGGGTAGTCACACTCGTTTCGATCATGTTGGCGACAACTCCAAGTTTCCATCCACAACAGAGTTCGTGGTAGGATAGGGTACGGTTAGAGAGGTCTACCCATCTGATCCAACAAGCACACTGCTCGAAAGTGATTTCAGGTCAGTCAAAAATCATATGTTCCGTTCGGTCTTTGGCTCACATAGATCGTCCGCGGGCGTAAAGTCACGTAAGTAATGTTCGACGGATCCGACCTGGCGCTCGGAGGATTCCGCGGCAGGATTTTCCTCGGCGACAGTAGCTTGTATCTTCTGGACTGCCCGGTGTGTGTTGCTGTCCTGAGCACGTAAGCCCATCGCTGATCAATGCTTGCCCTTATTTACCCTCTTAGCATATCTCCGGGCACATAGCAGCGCCCGCGCGAGTCACGCATACGAATGTTCTCTTCCTCGGCGGCGATACATGTCATCACGCTGGCCAGTTCCGTCCCATAGAGAAGCTCCACCGACATCACCCATGCCCAGGCGAGCTCCTTGCAAAGAGCCGACACACGGTTTAAGCGTAGTTCACCCCGACACATGGAGATGGGAGTTTCGACTTGTAAGACCGCCAAGAGCCGCTGCTGCAAGTCCCTGAAGTTAGCTTCTACGAGGATCCCCAGATGGCGCGTAGATCGATCCAAAAACGGGAGCATTCGATGCAAACGACGATATATTCCTCATGATTGCGCACGACGCAGCTTTGGTCTCCCACGTCGAGAAGAACCCGGCCAAGCTCAGTTCGTGGAAGGCAAAAGGATTGAAGGAGAGGGCTGTGTGGGGATTTATCGACGAGGGGAATCCTGCGTTTAGATATGGCGTCAAATAGGCTGCTTCGGTGCGTTATGGGTGGAAAATTGCGGGAGAAACGTTGTAGTCAATCCAACGGGACTGGAGATATGCTTGAAACCCAGACAGGGTTAAGGACGACTGTCTGCCCTTTATAAATTGTTCAACAAGGAGTAGCACTATCAGCCTAGGATGTACGCGGTTTATATTTCCATGATCGATGCGGAACGTGGAAGAGTGGAAGTAGCATCAGACGTACGAGTTGTAACGACGTGCTTTTCTGTGGGTTTTTTCTCTTCGGTTTCAATTTTATCTTAGTTGATAGTCTAATAATCCGTTGGCGTGGCAGTAGTCTTACGGTGTCTGCAGTGTACCAAGGCTGCGCATGTTCTCGAAAAAATTGAAGCAGTTGGCGTATCGTCTATTCTGGAAGGTGGTGGGAGGGAGCAGGGGATGAGTCGGCCCGTCCAACGTCGGAAGCGGCGGTTGCAGCTACGATCACGTGGGTGTCCGCCACTTTCCGTCGCCAGGCGACGAGTTCTTGCGACTTGCCAGCAACGACTCGGACTCATCGCTCTTCCCTCGAGACTCTCTTCGCGCCAGTATACCTCAATTATCTTTGAATTCAGAATTCCAAAGATACAGAAACTTTGCTGCCAAACCAGAGAGCCAAGCGTGTGACTGTCATGCGGGCGTCGGCGCGAAGCAATGGGCCCTGCGGAGAGGACGGCCACGAGGCGAAAGGGCGCTTTATTTCTACAATTTACTGGTGTGTGACTCCCGAGACTGCTTCGATATCCTGCCCCTAACTTGCTGCTTAGTATAATTTGTAGATGTACAATTTGTAGATTATCTGTTTCGTGACCACAACATTTAAACGTTTGCAATACTGGTCATGACTTCGCGTCGAAGCTTCAAGGATATATTGAGAACGTCAGCTCGCTCATTAGCAACAGGGCGACATACTTGGTGAATGTGCTGAGACTATGTCTATCGCGCGGCTACCCGGGATAGCACCGGAAACGCGTTGCTGCCACGCGGCGGACATCAGGCCCACCTCGTCCGAAAGGATATTGAAGGGGCTCAACCTTTGGCAAAAGATGGCTCTCGCCGCATTGATTCTTCTTTGCTCACCATTGTAGCTCTCAAGATACTACTTTCAACTGGAATAGGGGGAAGCGACCTTTTCCGTTGCTGACACCCTCTTGGCCGTCACGATTCACGTCCTATCGCCGTCTGATCGCAGGTTCCTTTGACGCCTTGCAGACGCATGTTGATGCAAGTTGCTTGTGTGTCCATGCCACTATAAGGGTAGGTGCGTTGGACAATTGCTTTCACCTCGTCTCTTACCTGCCCTTTCCCCAGGTTCTGCTCTTGACGCAAATAATTGCATACTTTTTATTTAGCGGCTATGGACTCACAACATTGCCCTCGTTGTTATCAAGCCTTACATATACGCCATACAGGAAAAAGTATCTAGTCTCGTTCTGGACTCCGCCACCTGCGCACTTCCTAGCCACTAGGCAAGTCAATTCATCGTTCGCTTCTCAGCTATTGAATAAAGCCTTTTCCTAGTCTTCGAATTGGCTTTTTGCCTTCGGTATTCCCTCTCAAGTCCTCTTGAACTCAATTCACAACCTCGGGTCGGTTCCTTTCAATTCGTCTCACTACGTCGTGCTCATGGTTTTCAATCAAAGGGGTGCCCTGTTATGTCCTACCTCGCTGCCATTGGTATATGAATCAAGACTTCTGGGGACTTTTCTCCAACATCGGATCGGAACGTTCACGACGAAGCGGAACGTCATCGCTCAAGTTCCCTCTCCCCGCTTCCCGCTTGGTCATCATCCAATTCACGCGGCCGACACGCTCACATTCTCCCACCCTGACCTGGTCTAGAGCCATCACCCAACTTCCCCACGCGACCACGCACATTCCGCACGTCTTCATCCCGGCACGTCTTCTGCTTCCCGACCATATGGTTCGGCCATGCCCCCCCGCCACTCCCCATGGCCCTGCCTCATCTGCCACGAGCCCTGCGCCACCAGCGATGGGCAAGGGCCGATATCAGCCATACCCACTGCCCAGTTCATTTAACGCGAGAGATTCATGTCCGCCGACTGATGAACATTCATGTTAATCATAACCTCGTGTTCAAACTTTGTGTTCACGCCATGCACGACGCGGTGGTCACGCGGACCCCATTCGTGCCGTCTTCCCATGATGCCGAGTTGGCGAACCCTGTTTCCGTTCCCCTTTAGGGCGACCCTCCCACCGACTCCAGTCCGGGCGATGAATATCTGGCCCAACTCAATCCTTATCACCACGCCGCATTAGGCCCGGTTCCTAATCGAACTTCCCTGGTTTCCATCAGTTAAAATTCATGGATTATTTCCCCGCTTGCGAATTTCTTATTGTCTTGCGACTTCATGGCGAGCTTCGCAGAACGCGGTGGTTTTGTGGTGTCAGAAATGTGGATTTCGCGGAGATAGACGATGGGGAGAGTGGAGAGTGACACAACAATAAGGCGGACAAGCCGCTGGTGGACGTAATAAGTGTTACCGAGACTGGGGTATAACGCGAGAAGGGGGGGTGGTATGGATATGTGAGAGTTCGTGAAGTAAATGTGGGTAGGGGTCGTAATCAACGTGTCGCACATGAAGATGGTGAAATGGGAGGATGGCCATCGAGGCGCATCCTATGGAGGAAGGCCGTTGACGGTACCAGTACGCCTCAGACGACACATCCTCTGGAAATGCAAGTGGTGGGGGTGGGGGGCTGTGAAGCAACTATGATTACAACAGACAATGCAAGTGGAGAGATGCAGCGAAAAAAAAGGAAAGTTCAAGAACATACAAAGCGCTCCGTCCCCCGCGAGTTGTGTGGGTGCGGGTGGAAAAACGGTGCGTGAAGATACACATATCCAACCAATCAAGCCAACGACGCCCAGCATCTGTTGACTTTTTAGAAGCCATGTCCGGCCATCATCTCGTCGAAGGCAAGAACACCGTCTTCCGAGAAATGACGACCGTCCATATGCGGGGCGTACTCCTGGCTGTACTCCATTCCGTGGCCCATGTGCATCACGTCCTGGTACTTCGGCACACCGAGCTCGATGGGCGGGATTGCGCTCAGATCGAAGTCGTCGCCAAGGAGCAGCTCCGAGTTCGTGTTGGACCAGAGCTGGTTGGTCTCCCAGGAATACTGCGCGTATTCTTGCTGCAGCTGCATCTCCATCTGGAGGTCCATCTCGGCCTGGCTTCTGGGCTCGGGATGCGATGGCTCGTTGGAGGTGGTGAGGCGGGAGAAGGACTGGGAGAGGACAGCGGAGTTGGGCGTGAAAGGGCCGGAACAGGGCGAAGAGGGACCTGAGGAGCCGGACCCGGCGGAGGACGATGGGGAGATGAGTTGGTGGGGCGGGAGGAGCATAGTCTCGTGTGAGACGTCGAGTGGGTGAAGCCCTTCTCTTTGAGGAATGCTGTCCATGCTGAACATGCTTCGTAGGAACTCGGACGACTGGGATTCGACGCGTTAGATTTAAAAGCAAAGAAAGACGACATGCGAACGCACCTGAAGGCTAGCTTCAAATTGTCCGAACGCCGAAGGCGTCATAAAGTTTTCGCTGGGATGGAAGTCGAAGTTGGACATGGAGTCTTCGGCATGGTCGGGGTGCGACGACCGACGGCTGATCATGGGGAGCAACGAAGGCGAGGTCGGGCAGGATGGGGTCATCTGGTAGACGTTGGGGATTTGAATGGACTGATATGGAGGAGGAGTTGGTGCAGAGGCGGAGCGGCCGTGGTGTCGGTGATGCTGTACCACAGGGACGACAAACGAAACGCTGTCGGCATCGTCCTCGTCGATATCACCCCGGCGACCCTTGGGCTTCCTGCTCTTCGACCGGCCATCCTTGTCCTTGGCGCGTTGTGGTCGATAAACGTAGTTGGGGTACATCTGTTCGTGCTCCTTCTTCTTCTCCTTTGCCAACTGCTCCCAGTACTGTCTCTCCTCCGCGCCCAGACCTTTCCATTGCTGACTTATCGTTTTCGACAGGTCGGCCTGCCGTTGCTTCTTGGTGGGACCGTCGGCGGCAGCCTCTTCCTGAGCGGCTTGCCGATCTTCGCAGCACTTGCGACGGAACAGGATGAACGCGTTCTCGGGTCGCTTAATATAGTCCTCGTCGCCCTTCTTTGGCCGGCGCTCGACGATATCGCTGCTGCACGACGACTTTCGACGTTTATGCGATGACGGAGATGGTGATACAGATGTGAAATTGCAATCGGGAGAAAGGGTGCGCATGAAAGGGGGAGGTGTTATACATGATGAGGATAAAGCGAGCGTGCGAAGGTCGGGTTCGAAAGGTGAATGCGAGGGAGAAGAGTAAGGACTGTCGGCGAGGTTGTGCGTGATAGGGAACGTGAAGGCGCGTGGTGTCGGGGAGATGATGGCAAGGGTGGGGGGTTGAGGGGCGTCCGTCGTCACTTCGAGTGCTGGATGGAAAGTAAGTCAATATGTCCTTTGGGAGCCCAATTATTACTTACATCGGGATTGGGTATCGCGAGTGCGGAGGGCAGGCATGATTGTTCGATTGGCGTTCAAAGGACAATGGGCGTCGGATGGAGGTGAGTGATCACCTTGGGTCGTGAGAGGAGGGGAGGAGGATGGGGAGAATAATGGGAGGAGCTCCTACGCGCGAGGAGGGGGGGAGAATAATGAGGTGTCGCAAGTGTGCAAAGCTGATCGTTTTGTCTGGCGATCGGGAGAACAATTGCGCTAGCGGGGCACAAAAAGAAAGACAATACGAGCGAACATCTTTATAGTCCTGGTGCAGATGTGTCCCCAGACAGGGTCCCCCGAAGAACACGAGCCCCCGTTTCGTAAGGCGCACCTGGGATTTCGCTTTCATTGTGCCAACCAAATCGGGACGATCGAGGGACAGCTTCCATATCGGGAGTGGATGAAGGTTCGACGCTGTGTTGCATCATATTTGGCACAGCAATGCAGATGCCGCTATTGTCTTCTGCTCATCTCGCCAGATGCTTGGGTTCCCCGGCTCGTGGGTCCGGCAAAGTATAGGCGAGTCACTATTCACCTTACTCTAATCTATTGTTGCCGCCAGACGTTCTCTTATCAGCTCATCTTCCTCCCAAATCCCTACCATCAAATTGACTCACGCACAACCGTCCCTTCTGGAATTACTGAGAAATCTTGGAGCTCCCGCGGACCCTCCGCCCACCACACATCAATCCGTCCACTCACCATTCCACCGATACTGACTACTCCTCTCCGGGATCCCCTCTTGCTGTGTCGCCTTTCGCGGAGACTTTGACAACTATAATATGATGAGCGCCAACGCCTAGAATAGAGGTGAGGAACATTGTCAGAGAGCTCATTGCTTTGCACAGTATGTAATCTGATGTCGAATTCGATCTTGTGATATTTTCGTTCGCATGCGTACCATGGGATCAGCACGATCGAAACAGGCGTAGTGCCTTCACACTTCCCGATTTGGCAGCCTTGACCCGGCCGCATGTCGCCCGTCAGCAAAGTTCGAGGAACACCCACCCTGCGAGGACAACATCACACCGACGCGGTTCCCGATGTTCTTCATGGATCTTCACCGCATCTTCCAGGTTATTGAACGCTATCATCCCTTTTCATATTCCGTCTCTATTTCGCTACGGTTTTTTATGAAAGGGCCCCATGGAGTATGTAGCTCAGACCAGTGAGGACGTCATATGTTCCGAACTTTCCTGACATCGGGTTCACACATGCCTGCGGAGAGGTCGGCAATTTCATAGGTCCTCATTCTGTCATACGGCGCTACATCTTCTTTTGATACTATTCGACGCAGGCCTGCGCATAGCTCAATCAGGCGACTATTTACCGGAGTATCACGTCAATGTACCTACACGTGTAAAATTAATAAAAAATATGGAACTCTTCCCCTGCACCCATGGCCCGCGCCTAGTCGGCCGCATCATCCGAGCCGACCCTATCTTATCCGAATCGCAGTGGAGCACCTCGGTCGGGGCAAGGATACGAGTGGTGGAATCAGCGGGGGGCGTGGTCAAAGCACAGCTCAACGCGACTCGTCAACACGCGGAAGCAAACCCCTCCCAAAATCACATTTCGAAATTCAAGGATTTGTTTCCATCCCCAGCCCCGCTATCACATCGGGAACATGAGAATAACCGAGATCAGATGGGGCCGATACCGACAGAACGCGATCGCCAACACTGATTTTAGGGTTAGAGAACCTCCATTGTCCCCCCAAATGGGCCAGAACGCGAGGGTGGAGGAATTGGAGAGACAAGAGAGGGTGCTTATTTCCCTCTTCCGAGCAGTAATCTGCCTGGAAGATTAGCGTTCTGATTTTTTGACTACGGCTAGTGGGCGCCACCGTTAGACTCGACACGAATAGACTACGCGTCTTCTGTGTTCGGCCTTCCTGGGATACGATTTCCAACACACTTGCTACCCGCGAAGCCGGGCGAGGGCGAACACGCAGCTATACAGGCACGTCGTTTACTAGGATCGTGTATTCGGTTCAGGCTAGATATGTACAAATGAGCTACGAAAAAGCTGATTGCAAGCACACAGAATATCACGAAGAGATCATCTTACCCGTCTCCCCACTCGGACCACAATGGTGCGGAAATAGCGATACTTCAAGGGATTCTTCGACCGCTGTCAGACGCTCGATGAATTGAGTGAAATCCACGGTCACCCACGAAGACGTCGCAAAATATACGTGAAACGGTCTGAGCCGCAATCGGCGGCATCCACATAAAGGGAGTACAATGAACAGGGCTTGACAAAGATGAGGCTGAGCGATGACAGGACATTTTCGTATAGCGGGAGCACAACTGACATACTGGGGATGCTTCTATGTGCATAGAACCCGGAAGATCAATCGGGCGGACAGAATCCGGCGTGCATGATGACAGAACGAGTCATACTGCGAAGATGAATGATGGGGGATGGGTAGATACTCACGCAAGAGCGCGGGAACGTCACGATCGTCGTCCTTCGCAAGCATTACGACGTGCCCCGCGGTAAATCTATGTCCTGCGATCAGTCAGCGGAGGAATTATTGTAGGGCGTGCGTGGTGTCCCCATGGTATAATGGTGGCTATACATACATACTTATGGTGCAATGTTCTACGCCCACAAAAGCCGACGTGGCCATGGGCTGTTGGGCGGCGTCTTGTCGCCCAGGACGAGCGAACAATGTTGCAACGTGCAGATATGGAAGACAGGTCGTATCATGGCCGTATGATCGTGATGCTTCGAGAATATCCCGTGGTGTTACCTGCGTTTTTCCCAAGCCGCGAACTTGCCTCGAACGTAAGAAAAAAAAATTACGATCGGCGTGGTGGATAGCAGGAGATATCGAAGATAGAGTGTGGACGGGGCGAGTCACAAAATGTGGCGGATAACGGAGAACTACGACGTCCTGTCCATTGCAGACTGGTCCAGCCCCTTTTCTGCTCATTGATGTTCCCCCCACACGGATGCCCTGCGCGCATGTTCAATGCTACAACGTTCCAATCATGCGAAGGTCGCCGCTACATGTGAATCGGCGGTGGGCGAGAAGCCAAGACTAGACAGCGAACCCGCGTGCGTCCATTCTCAGGTTAAATTGAGCGGTGACCGGGATAACCGTTGTAGTGGGGCGTAAAGCCCATTTTCGTTGGCGAGGGGGCGGTAGAGCGCGGTGTCTGTGGATGATATGGGAGTCTGAAGGTAATAAATGCCACGTGTGGAGTCGAGTCGAGTCATGTTGACCGTGAAGTCAGAAGAGTGGGAAGTGGCGGTGGGACCGTTGCGAGTGCGGCGATACAGAGACCTCTTCGCCGCCACTCGATGCGAGGACAACGCGTTTCAACTCTTTGCGTGCAGGGTGTGATATGTATCGATTCTTGAGTGGGATGTGCGCGTTGCTGCGGCTGTAATTGCTGGTCAGACACGGTACGTCACAACGTGACGCGACGCGAATTTGGGTGTGCTGGCGTGACAAACCCGTCTTTTGTGCCACTACTACCACTACCCTTCCACATCAGATTTAACACATCGACTAGGCAATCTATCTGGCTCTACGTTACGGACATACAATAGCAATGAAAAGATCCCGCTCACTTTCACCAATAGCGGCTATCCCTGCTCCTAGGCCCTCTCCCCACAAGGCGAAAAAACTGAAACTTCACACCTCCTATGTTGTCGAATCTCCTTTTCCCAGCTTTGAGCATCCTACCACACTAGAGGCGACGCAGGTCCACGAAATCCTCACAAAGGCGCATCCTGGTCGTGGTGCAGTTCGGAAGCCACCGAATATATCAAGCAATTCAGCACAAACGTGTGGCTCCGTTCCCAATGTCGTCGAAGCTCTTGTCGGCGTCGTACTATCTCAAAACACGTCAGGCAGGAATTCTTCTGCAGCGAAGACGAGCCTGGATGTTACCTTTGGACGGAATAATTTTGCAGCCATCGCTGAGGCCCCTAGAGCAGATGTCGTCGAGGCCATTCGGCATGGTGGGCTGGCAAACAAGAAGGCTGCCACTATCCAAAATCTCCTCGCGTCTATTAAGGAGAAACACGGGGACTACTCGTTGCAGCATCTCGCGGTGACCGACGTCGAAAAACGGCTGTCTGATGACGCTATCATGCAGGAGCTCATCTCATATGATGGAGTGGGGCCCAAGACCGCGTCGTGCGTTCTGCTCTTCTGCCTTGGGCGTGACTCTTTCGCAGTTGATACGCACGTGTTCCGTCTGAGCAAAGTCCTCGGGTGGGTGCCAGCCAAGACGGACAGGGTTCTGGCGCAGGCTCATCTGGATTTGCGGATTCCCGGGGAACTCAAGTACGGCTTGCATGTCCTGATGATGCAGCATGGCAGGACGTGCAAGGGATGTAAGAAGGCGGAATCGCGGGAGAGTTGTGTTCTGAAGGCATATGTGACAGAGCAGGAGGCGCAGGCGCAGGCAGGCGGCGGCCCGACGCGTCTAGATTGAGCATGGCAACAGAAAAACCAGCGATCGGCGACTATTTGTCTTCGTCTTTGATAGTAAACAAATCTGATACACCCCAGATCTGCGCGATCACGATCGATGTGATAATTGTGAAGGATGTGGACGCTCTATCACTCACACTGTTCCTGACTAGCACTTTGACGACCTCCACAACCTTCCCTCTGCTTTCTTCGACCACCACGTCGGGTGCTGCTTTGTCTCCATAGTCCGTGATGGATTTTCGGCCGCTAGGCTCTTGTCTTGTCGAGTTTTTGCCGTCTCCATGCACAGAAGCTCCAATCCGCAGAACTCTGATGCCGTCCTCGTCGTTACACGTGTTTAGCTGACGGCTAGGCTATGCCACATATGCTTCCATCCACCACACAAGATCGACGTAGACGCCTCCAGCGAGATCTCGGTCGCCCCACTCGGCCGTTAAGGTCCTTCGTCATCACAACACGTGTAACGCCCATCAACGACTCTAAACGGAAGGAAAATCTCGCGGCTATTGTTGTTGATGTTGTTGGCGTAGGTCCACGGCCGCCTTCTGATGTTCATCTCCGTGCCCGACGTCCCGAGCGCTAAATTTTCTTGTTGTCGCCCCCACAAATGAGCACCCGTACCACCCGAGCATCAAGAAACGTGCCTTCCCAGTAGAGAAGTCGCATGATGCGCCACATCACTTTGATCAAAGTATCCTGTGTGGGAGCCTCGGTAAGCATCTGCTTTGCCGGTCTCAGTACATACGACTGAATCTGTGCGGTAATTGGACAGATTGGCGCATTGACGCTACTATATGCTTCAGCCGCCGATTTCTCATTATTCAAATTATTCAACCTCCTCCGTCAGACAAGATCTGCGCGTGCCTAAGCGAACGTCGCACAGTGCCCACGTCTCACCTAATATCCGCCGGCACTCTCGGTGACGGAAGCTCAATTACCTATCTCTCCAGGTCGTAAATTTGGCTTGTCATGCTGATGACCCCCCGAGTACCTTTTGAGAGATATTGTGATGAATTCGACGTATGTGTTCTTCTTCATGTGTGGAACCTGACTAAGGATCTCGTATCAGATGTTCAATCAGCCTCGAAAGACAAATTGTCAGATGGGGATAATATCAAGGTTGGTGGCGGCGCCCGGGATCTACAGACGCTATATCGGCGGACTCTGTTCCATTGAACGGCCATCGGAGTCGGTAATCCCAAGGTAGCCTAATGTGCCGATGTACTCTCACCGCGTGCCATGAGGATCGCGAATATTGCGCGCAGTGTGCTCAGTTGGACACACATCTTCAAACGGTATATTCCTTCACATTTCCATCAATTTTCGGTGACCATCTGACTCTCTGTGGTCAACATTGGAGACACCCCACAGAAGCCCTTGGCTTTCCTACAATAGAAACAATCTCCGCGCGGCCGCCTCTCGCTCTCGCGGGGAGACCCACTCATTCAGGGCATACAGTTCGAGTCTTATTTCCTCCGCTCCGACCTACAGGAAAAGTGGGATCGATTCACGTCGAGTTTTGGTCCTGTCACCATGATGTGGCATGGATGTCTCCTGACCCTCGTTCACGGATGTCACCATGTTCTCCTTCATGGTTCCGGCTTCGGTCCCCGGTATCCAACGTCCATGAGGGATCAGCGCCACTAGTCAACTTTTACGCTTCGTGACTTCGCATTTCCCATGCTGCCCGATAGCCAAACCGTTCTTTTGAAATGAGTTCGCGGGTGCCAACGTTCGCCTTTGTTCCCAATAAATGTTCTCTGCGGAACATTAAGGTCGTCCTTCTGTCCTGTCAATCAGATATCGGGCTTCTCCAGTCATCGTGCGAGAAGTACGACATCGTCCAGCCCCCCGCGTTTCAGTCCTAGCTTGAACTCTATGTTGAAGCTTGTCCGATAAATCATAACTGGAAGGCTTGTTGATGGGCCCTGCGTGTCATGGCATAGCTCTATCCTTCGAATGGATAGGGACGTCCGACATGCCCAACGCAGTTTGAACGCAGTCGTCGTGCCAAACGCACCTGAAATAGGGCAGGAAGAACCTAGCGAGCAATGAGGAGGCGGACATGTCGGAATGCTTAAAATACAAGGTTGTATGGGACCTTCGGGCACAGGAAAGACTGCAGAAGAACACCGGCACTAGCTGTGTTATAGTGTCAAAAACATAGCCACTGTAAATCAGCGCTGCGCGTCGGCAATGTCGGCTTGCACACATTTGTGCTTGTTTCCTTGCCATTGCGTTGTCCAACAACGCGTGAAGGTTTCCCCTCACTGCTCAGTCTCTCAGTGACGGCCAGGGCCCTCATGACGCCTGCGTTTCCGAACGGAAATCTTTCGCTATCCCTGTTTTACTGTAATTGCGCCATTGGACCCTTCAACATCGTCAGAGATCGATAACGGCCCATGTGTGCATTTGGTTCAATGCATCTGGCAGTGGATTTTGCCCATCCTGGATGGATCATTGAACGGGCCTCAGGTGGTAAGTCTTTCCATCCCTGTAATTCATGTGCTAATCTCGCTGTAGTTCCGTCCTCAGGTTGTCAGGGTTGCTGTTCGCATTTCTCCTGGTGCCGTGCAGGTACTCGGCAGGCACTACGTCATCTGCGGGGTACGCGAACAACATCCCTGTAAGTACCCCACACCCTGTTCGTCCCGGAACCTACTCTCCAGCCTCGGGGAGATATTCGATGCGACATACTTTTAATGCCCGCCGACAACGTGTTCACTGCCTCAAGAGAGGATTGACGTCGACCCTGCATGTTTCGGATCCTGCCTACGTTACCGTTTTCTCATTGTCGCCGACAGGCTGGAACGGAGCGCATGGTCTCGTGAGCCTCGTGAGCAGCCTTGTACTTTTGACGACTAAAGCCTATCTGATCGCAAAATCAGGACTCCAGCGCCCATGAGCCTGGCCTTCAGTTCTATCACGGTTGTGGCTTGAAGATTCACGGAATGTCAAGAATCCCCATTGGCCTGGGATTTGTTGGCGTTCAGCGAATGGGCACATGTATTTGATCTCAAGGAACTCGGTCCGCAAGTCGTATTGGATGGAAGATAACTTACCATACCGTATGGAAGCGCTTTGAAGCTCGGGCTTAGGGTATGACGCAATGTAATCCCTGCACCTTGCCGTTGCTGAGCGCTGCTCAGTGATAGGTATACTAATCGATCGAATTGCATCTTAATACAGCACGGCTGCTCGTGGTTTGCAAAGAACGGATCTTACTACTTCAAAATCTCGGGCAATGGCCTGGATGGTCACCCGAGATTGCGTCTCGCTTCCGCTGGCCATCCGCGGAGGCATATTACAGTTTTCAGTCAAAAGTCCAGCTGACTACCCGGAGTTTGCAAGTGCCGGATACAGTATCATTACCCCGAGGGTTTGGCGTAGGGTTGACAGACAAGGCAATGTGTTCACGAACTATCGGATACATCGCTCCGATCCCAGTGATTTCGCTCGTGAGATCTGCTTTAGCTTCCAGCCCCAGCCCTCCCCCCCTCGGGGAAATATCTGCCAACCTGTCGGGCAAGACCTGAAATGTATTCCCATACTCACTGTTCTCTCCTTGCACCTTTGCCTCGTGTTCTTGCGCCATCCGAACTTGGCCATCTTGGCTGATCACGTGTATCACGTGCTGCTTAAGGGCCGGTTATGATCATGATCGTGGTTCTGGTTGACGGCCACTTTCGAGGCTTGTCAATGTCATCCGCCCTGTTGGGGGTGTGAGCTCCCAGCGCCGGCCTCCCAAACGACTTCCTGCAAGACAACTAAACACTGGACTAGCGGAGAATTATAAGCGACATGATCTGCACGTCTTTTACGAAGCAATGGTTAGCATCATCCAAGCTTTAAAGCTCATATGTCCTGACAGCGACGCTTTTCAGTGCTATTTCCCCTACTGTGTGGTCTCGCCTTCCCACCGAACTGACGAGAGAAATTATCTTATACCTGGCGTCCATGGACATCAAGACGGCTCTCGACCTTCGACTCATCTCGCGGTACACAAATGTCTGGGTCCTGCCATTACTATTCCACACCCTTACATTTACCACCCCGGACCACATAACACGCTTCGCATCTACTCTACTTCCCAAACGGAAGCTCCATATACCAGCATTGAAGTCAGACCTTCACAACTTCCCTTGCCCTCTATCCACCTATGCAATCGAGTCGCTCGCGTTAGTCGTCAATACTCGGCTTCCATCAGTCGAGACAGCACTAGCGAACGTCGCCCCGGCGTTTACACGGCTCCATAATCTCGTCATAACTGGTCAGAACCTTTCGGCCAACGCGCATTGGTTACGAAAGCACCCCATCCATCCTAAAAACATGATGATCTTACATTTCGGCTCGCCGCACCTCGTCAACTACCATGACTCCATATTTCGACACGTCACCCACCTCTATACATCTACGCTCCACGGCCACCGAAGTTCTTTCGTGACAGATCTCCCACAGCTGACCCATCTCGCCGTCCATACACGTATGAACCACCCGGCCGAAGTCATATCGATCATCGCAGAAAATTTCCTCGAGCTCCTCGAGGTAACACAGCAGCTACACCTATTCGTTTTCGTTCTCGACGCCGAAGACTTTTACGACGACAGACTCAAGCAGTGGATGCGTATATTGGCGCCGTGCCTTGAGGACAAGCGGTTCATAGTCCTCCCTCATTTCCGCAGCCCACACATGGAGTGGGAGGATATGGTCAAGGGCCAGAATAGTGTCTGGGACCGAGCAACTGCTTGGCGCGATGTTCACAATAAAGACGACTTGTGCGAGGTTCTGTTGTACAGGGAGGAAGTGGTGGAGCAGCTGCGGGTGGAAAGGACTCTGCTCGCGAAGAAGAAGCTCGTGGAGTGGGAGATTGACCTTATACAGCGGGAAGGCTACGTGTCGTATGAGGGAGATCTTACCGAGCGACGTGAGGCCACCGCCATGTTTCATTAGCTCACTCGTTTAATCGTTGTCTTTGCATAGTTTACACCCGCACTCGTGAGTAAATCTATTTTTACTACAAAGATTGAAATAGCTGACCTGGGCTGCTTCAGCGTACCCGAGACTGCAAGCATTCTAAGAACTCCTTGTCGCGGTCGTCTCCCGACCTCACTCGGAATCGGACGAACTCACTTCTATCGACTATCGTTTACCATGATAACATACATCGCTACCATAGTGTCCATTTGAGTTTTGCGGTTCACTTCTCAGCTACCTCATCTACACCTCATTCCGCGCTCGGTCGATATTCCCCATCATGAGAGATCATGCTTCCCAGTTGCCATGGCTTCCTGCCATCGATGTTGGGACAGTGCTTCAAGGACCCCACCCTTCATTCTCCGCCCTCCTTCTGCGTCTTCTCGAGGCTTCGTTCGACAGATGGCGCATCACAGGAACATGGACGAGAATCGTTTCGTATAATCTCCACCCTAAATCTCAGGAAACCTTCGGATATCCATGGGCGTCGTCTTCCATGCTGTTGCCCCCTTATTGATGGTCATGATCAGACGAAAATTGCGGATAATTGGCATCATCCACCATAACCCTACTTTTTGCTCCCTCGCATGGCTTGTCCACCCACAAAGCGCGACCCACAATTACAAGTCACCGCCTGGTCCGGTTTCTGGATTACTGTGTACGCCGGAAGGTATCATGACATTGCTATCGCCACTGCCACACCGATCATATCTGTTCAGGCCTTCAGTCTGTACCCTTCTTTGGACCTTCTTCGAACACGCAGAACAGCCGACACACCCAATGATTACTGTCAGACTCATCGAGACCCCGTATCTGTATCATCTGCACCTCAAATCGTGATTGCGCGTATCGCCTAATCCACATTCGAAGATAGCTGCGTTTGGTATATATATCCTCGAGACGAGAAGTCCTCATTAGTACTATCACGCGCAACCGGACGGACGTGTCTGTCCGTTAGTACCCGAGCCTCCGAGGTCAAGTCGACCACAACAAGACTTTATTGGCCCTCCTCCGCGCATGACGATGAGCGCCATGGTATACGCGCAATCCCATCATCGTTCCTGACGATCCACCATATTTGGTAACCGCTACCAACATGGACTTTGCCCACCAAACTGCCCATGCTTCCTGGCACCACGCGGGGTCCCCACTGTTTTAGCCATTCGGAAGGGCATTTTCGCCATCGAAGTCGTCCAGGACATCAACCCCCGAGGACCCGCTCGCACGTATGAGCAAATCCTGCGCCAATTCGGCAATCTTAGTAGGGCGCTTTCGCCCGCTGGTCGAGACACGTGGCACGTCCTTGACAGATCCCGACCCCAGATTGATGACTTGGATTCCATGGCCCTTTCAGTCGCGACTGTCACTTGTTCTGTCAGCCATCGTCCTTCTCATCGCCCACAAATAATCCCAGGTCCCAACTCGCTGTGGATGCAACACGTTTTACGACGTACGGGGAATCCGTTTCTCCTCCGGCGATTCCCATCATGCGCCGAAGCCCGCCATATGTGGCTTTCCCGTTTTTCACGGGTTTTTCCTTACGTGCCCTGCGCAGGATGGTACCCATGACCTTGATTCACATCCGCGATATACAATATACAGTGATCAACACGGACCTACAGAAGGATCCTGTTGGTGCCCAGAGACGTTCGAATTAGCGTTAGCGCGAGCTTATTAACCTTCCAGGAAATCCCTTTCGGATTTCCTTTCTGGGGCTTATCGCCCGCTGAGGTCTTCCCAGCATCAGACTTTCGACTGGTAGCTCTTTCAAGTTGGGTACGGCATGGCATAGTTGCGGCAAAATTAAATGCACATGGACTGTTATGTATGTGGACAAAGTTCAGAGGAGAAGTAAGGTCAAAGTTCTCGAGATGGATGTACTATTGATTAACGAATTTCATATTCATCTGCTTACCACCCTATCGAGCACCGAGTCGTCCTCGATGTATTGGAGTCTTTCAAGGTTCTGGTACCAAAGCCAATTATCAGATCGAAACCCGAGATGGCTGCCAAAGCTCGTTGAAGGCTACCGAACACATAGCCGTCGACCTTGCGCGTCCATTCGTATGTTTGTTTGTGCCTTTGGAAGCTTGTTGAGGTGTCTCGTTTCATTTATTCTGGCTTGCCAACTCTCCTGGAAGGAGCCACATGCCTTCCTCGAACATGATACTGGCGCTGGTAGAGCATTCGTAATATAAACCCATGTCAACTAGATTGAGGAATAGTCATACATTTCTCCCTCTAATGTCATTCCGAAAATCGTAACCTCAACGAATCGAAGTGAGTACTCTTCGGATTTGAGAGATGGTGGCATGGTGCGATCCTTCCCCTGTTTGTTGCGTTGATAATTTGCGAGCAAATATGGAAAAGAGAGACGTCACAGTCGTTCACGCCAATGAAGATGGCTTCATTGTTTGCAACTACCGCATGATCACTACAATCAGATAAACGCGTTATCTTATCACTATCAGCTTCGGGCATTTGCGACGTCGTTCTTCACATCAGTGATCATCAAGAATACCCATTTTCCCGACCCCCTTGGGTGGCGGAATGCACAGGCCTTGTTTTCACGAAGTGTGGCTGGCACCCCTACCATTGTTGTACAGGGCGTTGTACAGGTGGCTTGTAACCATTGCTATATTCCTGTCAGGCTTCGCTGAGTCTTCCACAGCATCGCCATAATACGCGAAGGCCTGCACCGCCCGTGACGAACTCAGACCTGAGCCTCGTGTTTTCTCTCTATCCTCGTGTCTCATTCGACAGTACACCCTCGAAACTTTCCTCCCCCCTTCTCTCCCAGCGCAATCTCGATGTTGGCGGAGTCTAAGCCGCTATGGATGCAACATGGGGGATGGTATCGACCTGTCATGGACTTATCGGCTCCCTGGGTTGGTAGTCCCGAGTTGGACAAACCACAGACGGCGCCATATGTTTACATTCGGCCGCTTGTGTTTCCGGAAACGCAACAACATATGAGCCCACCAAAGCCCAAACCTGTCAAACTATCACTCAAACCTACGACACGCCAGCCAAAGCGTAAACGGGTCCTGCTTTCACGAGTGTTGCACAGGTTAGCCGACAAGATTAGTGAGTATCCCTTTATCAGCGCATTACAGTCCGAAATAACCAACATCTAGGCAGCGTGCCCGAAGCTGAAGCTCCAGACTCGAGACCTCGCGTCAAAAAGGATCCACGGATAGACGAGGTCGCATTACGAGAGTGGAAGGCATGGGGTTACTACGCTTACCCGAAGTTGCATGGTCAGCATATTAAAAACTATCGTAAGCTACAATCACTCCTCAGGGTAATCAGCTCGTCTAAAACTCCTGTTCGCAGCTCCAGCGAGAGATGTACCGCCTAATGTCAATGTTGAGGAGGTTTTCAGGAGTCTTAAAGATGAGATGCAGTCTGTTCGCCCCGAGCGATGGATACGCGGTCTTCGGCATCCAGCCCTTCCTCCACGCCCTCAGAGATGGTTAGAACTGCGAAAGGGTGCTCCCTTGTCATTCCCTTGGAAGTGCCAGCTCAACCCATTCCTGCAACACATCACTTTCGGTCGGCCTCATCTTGACTGGGACATTTCGGAATCTTCGGCGGATTGCTACATGGGACAAACCGACGTTCTCATACCATTGACCAGGGCAGACAAGGCACAACCTGCGACATACCCGTTTCTTACCCACATGTACATCAACGCCATCGCCGACGATCCTTACCCCGAGCATTTCTGGCCTTTCTACGTCGTCAACGAGGACGGGGTAACGGTCAAGGATGTTCTTGACAAGGTCCACGAAAACTTCCAACAGTATCTCAGTGTCGTCGAATTCCAATCATGGGAGGGACACTACCACCGTCAAAACGCAGCTAGGATCGCATTCGAATCGCGATGGGGTCATACCCGTGGGCAACATGCACGACGCCTTGACGTCCTGGGCACGCATTGCATGTTCAGAGGTCTAGAGCCCCATCCAAACCGCGAGGGATGGATGATGTTTGTTGGATTGGCATGATTTTCGTCTCGAGGGATCTAAAACCGGTTTCCCCCCTATACCTCTCCCTCACGTTTTCTTTACCACGCACTTAACCAAACCTGCATTCACGGACATAGTCTAGCATAGCCATTATTCTCATCCCCCGCATCTCTCGCTTTCCACGTATCACCGCATAACGTTACGCTTTGTTGTCCGCTTGTTTTCTCTTTAGGTCTCGGATGTTTGGCGGGACTGTCAGCTTGGTCGTACGGAAAGGCGCATTTCGGGCGTTTATACAGCACAGATTAGGAGCGGGTCCCGAATTCAAGTTCCTACGCCCTTCGACGTCTGTTCCCTGTCAATGAGCAACCTACGCATCCTTTTCTTGGGCGTCGCAAGTACGGACAGCGCATATGAACCCATCGGCGCAGAGGTTTACGTCGACATCGCTTCAGATGCTTCCGTGTACGACCTCGCCCAAAAAATCGTAGACCGTGGGCCTGGTCGTGCAGCCAGCGTACGCGCTGCAGATATCGTCCTCTGGAAGCTCAAGCCTCCTATTCCCACTGCCAAGCCCCCGGATCTTCGCAATGCATTGTCAGTGTTTCGTCTTGATATGGATACGGGCGAGGAGCAAGATGGCAAGGCTGAATTCCTCAACCCTGGGAACCCGGTGTCCTCTTATTTCGACGCAAAGGATCTCACTGGGATGGGGAATATCCACCTTCTTGCGTGCTACCCATATAGCGATGATGGTAAGCTCTCATTGTTCACCATGATGGGCCTTGGTACGGATGCTAAAGCGCACGCAGGAGGGCCTGAGCCCAAGCGCCGCCGCGTCGTAGGAGAGTACACGGATGTCGAAAGTGAGCCTTCTTTTACCGTCGACTCCAGTACATCTTCTTTTCGCATCGCTGACTCCGCGTAGATGCATTCTGGAAGGCACTTTGGAATGCTTCTCCAGAACAGGTCCCCTTTTTTGTGCTGCAGGAGCTGTTAACAGATGAAACCCTCGACGACCCGGATGTTCTAGTCCCGGCGAAATTCTGGACTTTACAAATTCCGCCCGACATGGTGTCCGCTCTTCCACTCCCTCTGCAATCTACTCTTCTCCGCGACGACTATTTCGAGGCGTTGCGAGCTCTATTCCGAGCTGTGGGATGGCAAGCTTCTACAATCCACAACCCTGATGATCAGTCCAGGCCCGAAAACCCATTTCTCAACCAACGTAGCCACACGGTCAAGTCTGCAGGTTTCATCCTCACGGGTCATCCGGGGATCGGTACGCAAACATTACTGCTTCGATCGCGTTTGTATCTAATTCTGTTTTGCCCAGGTAAAACGGCATGGCTCCCGCTGGTCCTTATCCTGCGTCTCCACGCAAAATTACCCACTATCTACCAGGTTGGGCCTCGTTCGACGTTGCTGTTCAACGGCTCCGGCGTCGAAAGAATCATGACCGATCTAAATGAAGACATCATCCGTGGCTTCAAGAAGGCGTGCGAGGTGGACGGTCCATTCCCTATCTGGGCTCTGATTGACTCGAACCTAGACCTAACGCGTGTGAACCCTCTTTATCTGACATCTGAGATATTTGTTGTTCAGACGCCATCCCCCCGAGCAAACCGCCTAGAATGGAAAAAGAAACAAAATATCAAAGCTCCCGAGTTCATCCTCCAGCCATTCACATTGTCAGAGCTGATCGCTGGGTATGTCGACATCATCTCACAGGGAATGGAAAACTCTGACTTGATCTAGTCGGCAATTGCAACCTACAATCTGTCCAGTAGCCCTCCTCGCCGAGTTTTTTCATCAATATGGTCCATGTGCACGTCCTGCCTATATCAACTCGGAATCACGAGAACTCTTAGAAGAATATGGAACGCGTGTGCGAGCCCTGGTCCAGGATTTGAACGAGGATCAATTAGAACATATGCTCACTAAGGCCAAGTTCATGAACTACGAGCATACTACGTCCCATTCGATCCTTCTCATACGTCCGTCCGATTCTCGCCGGCTCCCTGTGATATACCCTGCATCACATCACATCATGGGGCTTCTTGTTCACGCCTTCGACAAAACCAATGAGGATGCCCGCGATCGACTCTACCGGCGCTATTCCCAGCATCCCCAGACGAAAACCCTTGCCGGCTATCTTTTGGATGGAGGGATCCACAAGGTGTTTATCGCCGGGGGTGTCTGGGTTCTGAAGAAGATGGTGGAGTCCGGCCAGGGTAAAAAAAACAAGATTTGGAGTGCAGCGAAGGTGGAGAATGAGGAGATACGCTATCTTTCCATCAGTGCCAACGGATTTTCAATTACCACAAATAAGCCCGCTGACGCTTCGCCCACGGCCATCGACAAACATACCTTTACCACGCCGCGGAAGGAAACCCTCACCCCTGGGTACTATTACCCCTTCACACGCAACCAGCCAACATTTGACTCCTTCCTGTACGAAGAGACGGACAAGAAGCATGCGGTCATCATGCAGGCGACTGTTGCATTGGATCATGGTGTGAAGTACAAGGGCATCAAGCATCTGACGGACCTGGGGGTGGAAAAGATCACGTACATCGCCGTCACACCGCCTGACGTCTCGCTCAAACTCCCGTTTCCGCTTGCTGTGGACTCACTAGTGGGAGACCGGTACCAGCTTGAACTTGCGCATCTGCATGTTCAGCAATGATAGTTGTTTATGGAGGGGTGTTCTTGTAACAGTACTTGGCGTGTTTTCCTTGCTCATCAATCACAATCCACGCAACCGAACCAGTTACATGAAGCAGTAGAATTACAGAGCGACTGCCTCTACTGTCCTCGATTATCGCCTTTGTAGCAGAAAGACAAACCTCCTATTCATAAACCTTCACAAGGGCCTCGTCTCCCTGGTCAAGACGCACTGGTTGCCTAGCACGCCTTCAAAAGCGATCGCGAGCTCCAGAGCGGATTATGAGCTACTTGCCGTATCAGCAACTTCCATTCCCCATATTACGCGCACAAGATATTTTACCATCTTTATGCCCACATGGCCTTGTACTTCTTGTCGAACTCTGCTGTCGCACCACTGACGACTTTATAGACTTGCCAATCAGCATCCGTCACCTCTAGCGGTCTTTTGATTTTCTTTATCTCGTCGTCTGCTCCTGAATCTTCTGTTTCGGCAGGATCGAAGGTCCCATACCCGCTGTCGAGGTCGACCTCCCCTGCTTCTCCCGCTGTGTTCATGCTGCAAGCCTCCTTCGATGCCTTTGTTAGAAGCTGTTCCAATGCCGACTTGATTGTCATCAACGTCAACATGAAGTCCTGTAGGAGGTACCATACATCGCCCTTCCTTATGCCGTTCGCTGCTGCGAGACTCGACACTTGGCCATGAATATAGAAGTCGTATAGGTAGGCATTCAAAGAGTGCTCGTTCTCGTCAGGATTGTCGGATGCGAGGAATTTATCTAGTGATGGTATCGCATGCCCATTCAGATGCAGGCCGTCCCGTGCTGAATCGACTAACTCTTCCACAGTCCTGAATTTATCTCCGTGACCCGAAGTTGCGGCAAAAGAAGAGCGGGCGACAACAGGAATGGCAGTCTCTTGGAGATAGCGACGAAAGGTTGGTAGAGGATTGGAGTGGGGATTCCTGTCCGAGTAATCTGTCTTGCTCAAGGGGAGGGTGTCATCTGGACCGAGCGTCACCTTGTACTCTGTGGCATAAGTCACCGCATAATTGACGAAGACATGCAAGATGTCTTCGGCCCGCGTAGTCAAAACTTTATGAGCAAATTTTGGCAGCGGCGGAAGGACGATCATGGATGGGTACTTCTTGGCGAGTGCGGCGAGGTGTTTCTTTTCCGCATACACTCTGGAGAGGTACCGGCGACCGAATAGATGAGCCATGAGCATGATGAAGTCGTTTTGCGCAGTGATGATCGATGGCTCTTCGCAAATGTCGTGAAGGACGCCATCTTGGAAGAGGGCAACAAGTGCAAAGTTACTTGGTTCCGTGTACTGAAGCGACAGAAATGTTAGATTCGGTAGCGAAACGTGATCAGGGCCATACATAAAGATGGGCCGCGATAGCAAAGAGATTCATTGGCTTTCCTTTCCGATCCAAAAGGCGACTACGCCGAAGGAATTCGATACTGAACCTGAGGTGATGAAGTAACTGCTGCTTTCCTGTGTCCGAGCCAAAGCTGATGTGCGGCAGAGCCATCATGCTCTTCACGGCATTGACCGCTACAGGGGCATAGTTTGACCCTTCGAGGAGGTTAAGAAGACGGATCGTGAGAGTCGAGGTCATTGGGAAATTGCCGCCTAACGATGGTAATTTTGATAGAACAAGCCGCTTGACTCGTTCTAACGACATTCCATAGAATACAACGTTACCCAGCAAGTCATATCCGCGGCGGCCAGCACGGCCAGCACATTGGCGGTACTATGATTCTCGTGAACATGGCATTTTCGTCGAAAATGAACGGAGATCCCACCTGTAGCGCAGTCAAATACGGAGAATCTCCACAAAATATGGACGTTTTGGTGGGAGCATTGATCCCCAGTGCGAGCGTCCCTGTAGAAGCAATTAAGACAAAATATTGTGCAAGACCTTAACACTTACCTGTTGCGATAACAACGCGAACGAAGCCCAGCCTGAACAGACTAAGTGTGGATAAAACCAGAGTTATTTGTGTTTTCAAAGACAAAGCAACATCATACCTTTCGACTAAACTTCGGTACCGTTTATTCATACCCGAGTGATGAACTGCAATTCCCCTCTTCAACGCATCCAAAGCCCAGGATTGGGTAGATGTCCAACGGTGCAGGTCACGTATCTCTCCTTCGATATCCGCTTTCGAGTAAGACGTATGCCCCCCTACGAATGAAAATTCCGGGGACGGATCATCTGGATTGAACGAGCTCTCCCAGGATGAGTTAACACTAGAAGAAGGTTCTGCATCGTCATCCTTTTTCTGCCTTTGTGCCCGTTCCGCCAGACGTTCTCGCTGTTTTGAGCGCAGTTTCCAACTCTCCCAGTCCTGCAGCTTTCTCTGCCATTCCGGGCTGTTTGACCGCCATGTCTCCTCCGCTGTCTCGAGTGAAGCTAAAATCGACTGAGCCATATGCTCGCAATCAGAGCGATCGAAATTGAAAAGTATTGCGGGCTACATCTAATCGTTATAGCATATGATGACCTGGCAGGATAATGTACTTACGAGTTCGCCTCTGGAATTCAGGTCGGCCAGGAGGTAAATCAGGTTGCTTCTGAACATGTCCCGCGAAGGCGCGGCATGAAGGAGTGTACCGGCCGAAGCTAGGGTGGGATCCTCCAGTCGACGTATGACGTGGTGAAGAGATGAGGGAGCTTGCGCATCAAACAACGTGATCAATGTCGATATGATGGCCTTCAGCTTGGATTCGTACAGCAAAATATCCTTTTGCCTCAACATGCCCGGCGTCGACGCAAAGAAAACGATGGGTTCCAGTTTTGCCACATCATACTCTCCTGCACCTTCATAAGCGGCCAAGGCTTCATAGAGGCTCAGGGTATCGCGAGCCTCCAGAGCAAGGTCTGTAGGAAGTGATCGAACGCCGAAATCGAGTAGAGATATAGGATGAAGGAATCTGGACCGCTCTGATGGTGTGTGTGTGGCCAAACCCGCGAAGTGTGCCTTAGGGTTCTCGGTGAGGTTGTAAAAGAATTTGCGCAAGTGTGAGTATCGATGGGGGTATTGGATAAACTTGTGGGAATATCCATGCGCTTCTTGGACAGATTCCAGCCACGAGTTAAACCTGTCGGGAGAGCCGATAGTGGCAGAGAGTCCACTACGAAAGTAGAGCGAGGTTAGTATTTGGTAAATATAGAGGCTCGGGACAGGCATACATGATTGGACATGGCGCAAGAAGAATAATCTGCTCCCACACAGCGCCACCTTCTTGCTGACCGATCGAGTGAATTTCATCCAGGATGATGCTAAATAATCATGGGTTTTGTCGGAAACATGATTGAACAACCATTGGCGAGCATACCTTTTGATCCTCGAGGTCCAGACCCGAGCAAGAGGAGGCGAAAGCAGCATAATGGACAGCATCTCCGGAACAGTCACCAAGATCTGGCATTTCTGAGGGTCATTGATGCGATAGTCCCGGGTGTGAATAGCCCAGCAGCTTTCTAAATATTAAGAACGGGGTGAGTGAAATTGCGAATTCTACGGGAAAGACATTACGTACTTCCGCTCAGATTCTTACTAAACCGCGCGTATATCTCGGCCGCTATCTGGGTGACGAGTGCTTTTGTAGGTGCAATATAGACCAAGATACCATCGTCAGAGCCCCTCAGCACCTTCTCCATTGCGTAGAACGAGATGAATGTCTTTCCTGCACTGGTAGGTGCTTTGCATTCAAACATCAGTTTTTCAACCACTCAAATACCTGACGAAGAGCACATACCGACCACCAGGAGGGAGTTATTAGCGTCAATACAGTCAAGCACTTCACGCTGCCATGCATCCGGCTCGAAAGACACACGACTATCTGGGGAACTCTCCATGCTCCTGTCCATGTACTCGCCGAACAGCCGCAGCTGCCATACTACAGGATGCTCTGTGATGTGCATAAACTGGTGGTGCGAAGCTTTAGTCTTCGACCGTAAGAGCTTTATGAACTTGAAATTGAGCGCTGCATCTGGTTCCGTGGTATCAAGGAGGGACGTAGCGTAGTCGCCGAAGCCTAAAGATTGAAGGACGGCTGAGAGGGCGGCTGCAATTGTCGATGTAATGAGCCGCCGGTCTCCCATATCTTTGATAATGCGCATGATGCACACAGTATAATCATCACGGATAGGCGCTGAATCTGGGTCACGCTCGCCGACCCATGAGAGCAGCTGCAGATGTATACTGTAAAGGCGCATCTCCCCACCCGTTAGCCGTTCTGCAGCCCTTTTGTTGCGTAGAAGAGCCTTGAGCTGCTCGACTTTCTGAGACGTTGAGAGCTTAGACATCAGACTAAGCTGCTCCCTCCACCATAATTCAGATTCGTTAGTGTTCTGCGCGGTCTTCTCTTTCGCGATCTTCTGGCGCAGTTTATCGGCAGACGAAATTTTGAGTTGCTTGGGAATTTTAATCTTTCACAAATCGGATGGGGCTCAATGAGCCGCACTTGATATGAAAGTAAGAAGGACTATACCTGTACAGGGGGCACGCGCTGAGGCTTAGGGGCGATCTTCGTGGACCCCACCGGTGCAATCACGATCTGTTGAAGACTTCCTCCAGACGCTCCCGTGAGCGTTCCAGCTTGCACTTGCATGGTGGCCATGAATCGCTGATTCCGCTTCAGGATCCGACGCTGAGCACGCTCGTCTACCGGATTTGAAGGAGCGCCACCCATATGACTGGATAATATCGCTTTCTTGTTATGCCAATGCTGCGTGTCGGAGAAAAGGGTGCCTGGCCCAAAATCAAGTCGCGTAGATGGTTTTGCGTCGTCTGTATCATGGACAGGAACTCTGACTAGGGAAAGCTCGGCATTGAAAACGTCGTTCTCGAAAGGTAGCAGACGAAAGGGCAAGGCTGCCACGGGTCTGGCGCTTGCCGGCAGCTCGCGCTGCGGGAATCGTTTCGAAAATGCTTTCAGATTGACCGGTGCCAAACCGAGCTTTGACCAAATATTCTGGACGGAAATAAAAGCCGGTTGACCAATGGAACTTGGCAGCTCTTCCGAGTAATGAAGGATTATAAAGCGTATGAGGGAGCAATAGATCCTACCATCCATTTCTGGGGTAACGGAAATTTTAGAAATGACTACGTTCGCAATTACGAAGACCATCGGTAAGAAGTCTCTGACAACGATGGTAGAGAGGCTGGAGCTTAGGCATTCGTACGACCTAGCACGCTCTTGGACAGAGAGCTGTCGAAGGAGAAGGCAGTGGATGACAAAGATATACAGCAGCTCAATCGAAGATGAGGACCTGTCGGCGGCTATGAAGCTGCGGGCGATCTCTAGGATCGAAGTGCAGTATTCGTCAAGGGCGTCTGGCATGCGATCCGGTAGCAGTAGCTCTTCGCTCGTAACATTCTGGATCGCGGCTGGAGGCGGAATAGACATGGAGACATGAGGAGGTAACATGGCTCTGAGATCATCATCTAAGGACGAGGTGGTCTTATCCAATATAACGTGCAATGATTCTGGAAATGTCGCCTGACTGTGGGAGTCGCGAACTTGCTCGAATACGAAAGAGAGAATCTATTAACGGTGAGTTTCATGGCTGAGAGCATAGGCACACGGAATGACCTTGGAGTCACGGTATTCGGCTCCCTTTAACAGTGCTATCGGAAGGCCACGAGATAATAGGTCGAATACGAATATGCGTTGCATCAGCACTTTTTCAGTGGATAGCCTCTTTGGATGGTTATCCAGTACACCTCCGTCGTTGATCAGAACGAACATCGGCTAAACAGCAAGATTAACTAGTAGCAAGGGAAAGGATCAGACCGGCAAGAGATGATACCTTTCTGGTCACCTCGTATCGAAGCCACAAAGGATCGTGTAGATCTTCAAACATGTAAACTGGAAGCCCTAATTTTAAGATATGCTTGGAGAGCAGAGTGCGAGCGAGTAACCGCGAAAAGACAAGAAACGGAGTTCCTCCAGTTTGCAGAGTAGCATGCGAGTTGGCTGCAGGTACAAGGAAGATACGTCAGAAAAAACGAGTAAACGTGTCAAAGGGTACGGACCTCTCCAGAATACAATGTCGATCTTCGCCGATCTTTCGGTAAATTTGAGCAGCGCTCTCTCTAGGATGTGATAGGCATGCAAGATCTGGAAACTTGGTTCTGCAAAATGATCATGTCAACAAGGAATGTGTCAACGAATCATGTACTCTACCTCCATCGCGAGCGATTGCGAGTAGGGGATCATCAAGGACGACTTGTAAAAGCGACTCCCCTATGGTTGTGGGTCAGAGAATGGAATAAAGAGATTGTAAAATGGATGGGACAGACAAACCATCGATAACAAACGGTTCGCTACCTGCATAGTCTCCCAATAGATCCATCCATCTGGCCCTCCGTGTCGCGGGTCTGTACCACTCTCTATCAACATATTCTAATGCCTCTTCTGCGCTGAAATCCGATGCCTGCGAGGCGTCCGGTGGGTTTTCATCAAGGTTGTTGAAATTCTCCAGATCCATTGCACTAAAAGACGTGGGCGGTGTGAGGGTGGCAGAAAGGTGTGATTCAGAAGCAGCCTCCAAAAAAAGGGGTCGAGACTTGGTTCGATCACACTCTAGCGCCCATCACGGCATGCGGCCGGCCACGTTGTTCTAGCTATACGGCCACATCCTTACGTTCTTGACAGACAGCTATGGTTTTACACCGTTTGCTGGCCGCTGAGAAGCGAAGGAAAATCATTTCGAGGGAGACTATCAAACGAGCGTTTGGCATACAACCTGTTTTTGGAGGTGGTTTATCTCGTAGAAAGCGTAGACTTCTGGTCATTAGCCGTTGCTGACGACTTGAGGGAGTTCTCGAGTGAAAGCAGCCTACAAGGTCAGAACGAAATTCTTGGAAACGGAGAAGGTGTTTGTTTTGCCTTATTTTCCCCCAACTCCCGAGTCCCCAGGGTTTCCTGTGGCATCACGACTGTTCCGCATTTCAATTGCCTATCCTCGGCTCGTCCTCAGCTGCTATTCTTCTCCTCTGCTTGAACATAACCTTCCTGTCAATGCGCCAGCTTTCTGCTCATCATCTATGCTATCCTTTGCTCGGATTTTTGCAAGGCACTCGTCAACCCAATCAAGATTTACTCCAAGGCTATCACCGTAGAGTCAGCGTACACCACTGAACTTCGAAGAGACGCTGGCGTTTTTCTTCGCTTGTGCTGATCTTCTCACAATCTGATATCATTGGAAAGCTTTGTCCATAAGTAAGTAGAAGTGGGCTTCTTATGGGACAGCTAGGGGACTCCGTTCCGGCTTCCGAGGTTTGGAAAACAGGTTCATCATCGGACCGTCTGTCGGCCCGGTTCCCTTTTGCTTCCCTTTAAAATCAGTCGAAATCTCATTCAGCTCCCATAATCTTATCTTCCCATCTACCGGCAGCGCACGTTTCTTTCGCTATGGCCGTCCCAGTGATCAAACTGAATAATGGAACTGAAATTCCAGCTCTTGGGCTAGGTACGCAGAATGCATTATCACGACGATCCGTTGAGGACGAGCTCGGCTGGCGGAACTAATCGTTTGACATATCCAAGGTACCTGGCAGTCAAAGCCTGAGGAAGTCACCTCCGCGGTCTCCTACGCGCTGAAAGAGGCGGGATACAGGCATATTGATTGTGCTTGGTCTGTCGCAGCCACATGTTTACTTTTCGCATCGTAAACTCGCTGACTCTGCATGCACTCTCAGGGGTTACGGGAACGAGAAAGACGTTGGAGCAGGCATTCGTGCCTCTGGTGTTCCTAGGTCCGAGATCTTTGTAAGCTCAAAGCCTATTCATTAGTTAAAGTTATCTCACGCATGAGTATGCCAATCTAGATCACCAGCAAGCTATGGGGAACCTGGCATACGCGTGTTGAAGAGGGACTGGACCAAACACTTGCGAACCTCGGGACAGATTATCTCGATCGTACGTGCTCCTGTATATGAATATGTACCGGCGGTAGATGTGTCTTTCTCCAGTGTACCTTGTCCACTGGCCCATCGCTCTCAACCCCGATGGCAATCACCACCTCATACCCACACTCCCGGATGGCACGCGAGACATCCTACATTCCTGGAAGCTTCAGGACACGTGGAAACAAATGGAGGCGGTTTTGAAGCAAGGTATGTGTCAATGCTGGCCTTGAACACGAGAAATGTCCTTATCTTTCATCAGGGAAGGTCAAGGCAATTGGGGTTTCGAATTTTTCGGAGGCGAAGCTTGAGGAGATCCTTCCTACAGCTGAAATTCTTCCCGCTGTTAATCAGGTGCGGCACTTCTCTCTTCTCATGATGCTAAGTTGCTTGATCGACATACGATATAGTTGGAACTCCATGTCTACAACCCACAGCACAAATTTGTTGCCTACCTCAAGGACAAGGGCATAGTTCCGCAGGCGTACTCACCTCTGGGATCAACGAACTCCCCTCTCCTGACTGACGATAAAGTCATGGAAATCGCTAAGAAACATTCTCTCAGCGCGTCAGATGTGCTCATTGGTTATCTTGGTACGGCTACATGATACATCATTCACGTCATTTAATCATACAGGTTCCTAGTTGCAAAAGGCTTCGTCGTACTGCCGAAATCAGTTACACCTTCCCGTATCGCATCCAACCTAACAGGTGCCCTGGCTGCCGCAGAGAAGCTTGAGGCGGCCGATATTGCTGAACTTGACGGCCTAGCCGCTGGTGGAAAGCAGAAAAGGTTCGGCTTACCTGGCAACTCTCATGGGACTAGAAAAGATTAACTGAGATTCACCCTTCGTCAATTCTAGGTTCATCATGCCACCCTGGCGTACGTACATCGCCTATTCATTCTGCGTAAAATTTTATGGCTGACTGTTCACCGCTGACACTTCCTTTTCATACTGCAGCCGTTGACCTTGGATTCGAAAACTGGCCTCCTTTCAAGAAGTAATCGAGCCCCAGGCGACGATGCTGCATATGGAACGTCTGGGAGGTTTGTACCGAGTTAAGTATATGATGTATTTGAACTGGAAGTTATGTTGTCACTGGGTTCTGTGGGCGGATAAACCGCAGGTCGGAGTTCTGTCACTTGGAAGTTGGGACTCGGAGTATTACGTATCTAAGTATGGAGAGAACTTGACTGAAGAACAGATCTCGGTCCGACGGCGTTGGCGTCGAGGTGTGGTCGTCGTTGGCCATTGTTGATGCTTATTTATTTCAACAGTGAACTTTTGAACCACCTCTATTGCAACGATTTCAACAGCGACGCGAAAAAAAGACTCTTTCACATATTAGAAAACGATTTCATAAAACGGTGACGATAAACCAAATAATTCAGTAACTGAAAGGACGCCCAAGTTGCGCCCAAGTCAGGTTTGAAAGCTGGGGGCGGGCCGAGGCGGGCCGAGAAGCGATCAACATCACTTGATGCTGCGGACATTCCCACACATACTCAGGCTCCTAAAACCAGGCCTCTCGTACCGCGTCAGAATCGCTATCCCACTGGCCACGTAGTGTTTTATATGTGAAAATTATCTTATCTTATCATACCAAATAAGACCATTTTTCATCCAAACAAACAAAACTAAGGGCTCATCGACGCGGTAGAGAGGCTGGCAAACTTGCACTCCGGTGATCTCGGCGTTCTCTGTTAAACCTAGCCTAGGGTTCTTCAAAGTAACCTTGGCCGAACGACCCGAGCGAAATATCCCAAATTTGAACCTGTTTGCTCTGCAGGCCCCAGTCACGTATCTCCGTTTATGCCAAGGAGACGCGTACCGCGTTTTGTACCGGTGCAGGAGACAAGACCCTTGCCACACGAATCAGACGACCACCGGAATCAATCCCTTTCTTAGTCAGTGACACGTATGGCATCTTCATCTGCCTCGACGCACGGCCCTTTTTTCTACAGACAGAGTCAGCACATCCGTCAACGGTGGCGCATGAACCTTGCAATTTTTATCAGCGCATTGAAGCGTTCTTCAATCTGGTCTTCAAGATCCTCCGGCTCATCGTCGTTCACGTCAAAAAGATCACCACCATCTGCTTCAACATATTGCCAATAGTCGTCATCCTCGGCATCACCCTCCGTCGCAGCATCATCACGTCCTCTGCCTTCATTTCCAGCCTTCCGTGCATCTTTATGTTTCTTTGTCTTCGCTCGCCTCCATGTCCGTCTGTGGTTTAGCTCCGTGTTTGCTGAAAGCAACCTGTCCAGTAGTTTCCATAGATGAGGAGCGAGATCTATCATCTTTCCTGCCATGTCGTCGATATTGGCATTCTGCAGACGCTGTTCCGTCGTTTTTGCCGCGACAAAGTGAAGCCCTGCATCCCTCCCCGTGAGACTCATAATCTCGGCTTCATAGACGTCCTGCGTGACGCAATCCATCGTCGCTTTGCGTGCTCTGGAGTGACTGATCAACCCGTCAAGAATCGCTGAAATGTTCTTGACAATGCTCGTTATAGCTCCAGCGTCTATGAAGTTATCATTGTGCAGAAGTGCGACGAACACTTCGCCTGGATTTGTTTGCAGTTCATCCATATAATCGAGGAGGTTGTTGAGTTTTACAGAGGGGAGGTTCATGTTTTCGAGGTCCAAGCATCTGTATCATTTCTCTCCAGTCATTAAATACACTTCTGATTGACAACGCAGTGATGGTTGAGGTTCAGCTATCACTGTCGGGGACACAGTATACTACGCGTCTCCTTGGCATAAACGGAGATACGTGACTGGGGCCTGCTGTTGGGATTTCGGGCTTGATAGCGAGCACAGGGGCGGTTAAGCCGAGGGTGGACAATCTTGTAAGGAGATTGGCCAGTGTATTTCCGTTTATATACCTAGCTATGTCTGTATTATTAATGTAGAAAATTTGTAAGTAAATTTTACTGAATAAGAAAACTTCTATGATAAGTCAGCATGTCGTCATGCCTGATCAACGAATCCAGGCGAGATTCCAACACCTGCAGAGCAAACAGGTTCAAATTTGGGATATTTCGCTCGGGTCGTTCGGCCAAGGTTACTTTGAAGAACCCTAGGCTAGGTTTAACAGAGAACGCCGAGATCACCGGAGTGCAAGTTTGCCAGCCTCTCTACCGCGTCGATGAGCCCTTAGTTTTGTTTGTTTGGATGAAAAATGGTCTTATTTGGTATGATAAGATAAGATAATTTTCACATATAAAACACTACTGTGGCCAGTGGGATAGCGATTCTGACGCGGTACGAGAGGCCTGGTTTTAGGAGCCTGACACATACTTGAATTGAGGAATAACCTTGTTCTATAAATAGAACTCGGAAAACAAACAGCAGGTATCGGCGACAAGGAAGCATGTGGATCAGGAATTGAAACGACGCCAAAGTCAAGTATGAAAGCGAGAAATAAGTAAGTGAAAAAGGCTTCCGGAATTTACGGTGATTGAATCAACATCACTTGATTGAATCAACATCACTTGATGCTGCCGACATTCCCACCATAGTTGAAGAAAGGAATAACCTCGTTCTATATAAATAGAACTCGGAACATGGTTACGATCTATCAGCATTCATTATACGCGGTAGATTACAACCTGTGATACAGCTGGTCCGGATGGGCTTCTCGCGTGAGGAAGACTCGAGCTATTCGCTCCTCAATGCGCCTTACCTCGAGGGAGGTCGGCGCGGAGAGAGGGCGTAATAGCGAGGGGTCGGGACGGCGGCTCGAAGGAGCGCCTGTCCGAGACAGAACGGCCTTGTAACCCTAGGTAGGGGTGTTGTCATCCGACACCGGAGCTCTGTAAGCCTGAGCGAGGCGTGCTGTCACCCTGCACAGGGCCCGGTGGCCTCCGGGGTCGAGCCATCGCGTGTCTTGCTGTAGCGAGCGAGAACGCGAAATAGAGATGATGATATTTAATGATGAAGTCCCTAAAGGACGTGCTAGCGAAGATACACAAGAGACATGTAAATATATACAAACAAAAGGGCTCTCGGCCCGGTCGTGCACGCGTCAGAGTAATCCCACGAGTCTGCTATCTAGGGTAGCACACCGTCGTCACAGTGCCCCCCCGCGTGGAAGACTGGAGCCGGGTGACCCCTGCTCATCCCTGTCCTCCGAAGCGCCTCGTCCGTAATGTTCGTCGTAGGTGCCGTCCTCAATCGCGCGACGAATGAGTGTCTTTGTATGCTTGCGGCCCGCCCGATGTGGCTTCTTTGAGCGTTGTGACTGCCCTGAGGTCGCGCCCCCCGCCATCGTAACCGACCCGCTTGCAGGCGCGGAGTGACCTTGCGAGAGGCGATGCGCCAGTCCGACACCCATCCTGGCAGCCAAGGAAGGCTGCGATGTGCTCGCGGCTTGGAAGCGCGTGGCCAATGGCACCGTGCCGGACAGGCGATCGCGCAAAGGCCTCTGGGGAGAAGGGTCCGTTAAGCGCGACATTAGAGGGCGTGGGGGAGGAGTAGGCACTGCAGGAGGAACCAATGGCACGCGAGTAGAGGAGCCCGAAGCTACTGCATCCGGTGAGATCGCGGGAGAGGCTACTGGCAGCGCAGACGTTCCTTCGGAGGTCGACCGGGATATGCCCCCCGGCGGGAATTGCGCCATCGTCACGACCGTGCGGGCGACCAACTCAGCGAGGTATACACCAAACTCCGGTGTTCCAGGCATTGGAACTGAGGGCGCTGCTATGGCAGGAGACGGGACTGAGGAGGCGTTTGAACGACGAGAGCGGATGGTCTCGCGTGTCGACGTTTCCGGGGAGGGAGAGCGTTGGTAGGAGCGGGACCGGAGGTACGGCGAACGACGACGTGAGGAAGATGGCGACCAATGGCGACCCGGACTAAGCTGGCGCCTGTGACCCGCATAAGGGGACGGCGACCTGCGAGAACGGAAAGGAGATTGAGACCGCTTGCGGGAATCAGTCCCGCGTCTTACAGCCCGAGGAAAGTCGGAGCTGGTACGTTCTTTCCCTTTTCTCGAGCGCCTTGCCCCGTACGAAGGTGACAAACGCGATCTGCTGCGCGATCGTAAAGTTCGGGGTCGCGAGTACCCTCCGTCGGAAGGGAACCGTCCGCTCGGGGGCCCCCGAGAACGCCCGCGAGAAACGGCCTCAGGGAGGTTTCGCAGGGGAGGGGGCGACCATTGATCTGTTTGCATGGGACTGCGAGGCGACGCAGGGGAGACGGGATCTGGTTGGACAGGGGCGGCCCACAAATGTACTGCCGCTGCAAAGGCCCGCTCAAAGTCAACCTTCGTAGCCCACTGCAGAGTAGCTAGAGGGCCTCCAGAAGTAGGTCCCACATAGGCTAAACGCAGGGCTTGCGCACTGTCCTCGGAGGATGCTGAGATCCAGACCGTATGGCCGAAGTCGGTACTCGCTGTCGCCCGATCAATCGTCAGGGCGATGCTCAGGAGGTGAATATCCGGCCGGTCCACCGCTAGGCTCAAGAGACTATCCTTTATCACTGCCCAAGTCGTCGACGTTGGAAAGGCGGTGGAGCGCAGATAGGATGAAGCCGCAAGGACAGGAGTAGTCGAAGTGGTGTGGACAGGGGAAGCCCTTGGCGAAGAACCAAAGGACAAAGCGAAATCTTCCATTTCCGCGTCGCCGCCTCCTTGAGCGTTTTGTCCGCTCAATGGCGTATCGACGGGCACTCCTTCGCTCAAAAAGGGGACTAAAGTAGCGACATCTAAGCGAGGACGGGGAGGTAGATCGGACTCGAGCGGTTCTGGGATCCGTACAGGGAGGTCGGACATCGCCGGGTACTCACTGTGATAAAGCCATCGGGATCCGACGACCTCACCTGCTAGCCCCTGGTAACGTGATCTAGGAGCTGGACGACCGTATTTACCTTCCCCGACTGTGCCGGACGGAGGGGGAGGCAAGGTATCGTAATGAATCCTCCGCTGGTTATGGCGGTCATACACGCTGTAGTCATACCCCTCCACTTCCGGGTTCTTCCTTCCAACTTCCGTGCAAACTTCCCAATCGTCCGTGATCCATCGACTCCACGAGCCGTTAGGTCTGTTGTTAAACAGCGCCGGCGGTTTAATCCACGGTTCCCGATCAGAATAAAGCTGGACACGCTCTAGAGGAGCGGCCTCGCAGTCAGGACTGATCTGGGGTCCCGAGGGTTCTTCGAGGGGCGATTCGAGGAGTGGGGAATTTCCACGGATTGGCGAGGGAGGCGGTGGTGAATCCGAGTACCCCACTAACGGTCCCCTCCATCGTTGATTCGGAGGGAAGGAGGCGCGGTGGAACTCGGGAGTAGCCGGCGGAAGAAGTTGAGGAAAAAGAGGAGGATGGTAAGAGGCCCGCGAACTAAGGTTCCTTAAGGCGACGTGGTCGTATGGATGGTGCTCCTTCGACAATGCTTCAGCGTCGGTTCCTTCCCACCAGTGACGATGAGGGCGGGGGGGGTCGGGGTAAGGGTCAAAGTAGATCTCATCCTGGTCTAAGAGATGGGCCACGAAGCATGGGATAGCTTGGCTGAGCAGCCATAGCGACTGGGTTGTCCATCTGCCATTTATCCATGCCCCAAAGTAGTCGTCGGATGCTGAAGGAACTCCCGTGCTTCGTACTCGAGCTATGGAGGCATTCCACTCTTCCGTCGACAGCCTGTAAGTGAATTCGAGCCAAGCAGCTTTCTCCTTGAGGCCTCTCAATACCGAGGCGCCCTGATCTACCGCATCAGCCCAGGTCTTCACTTGCACCAGGGATTCTACGTCAGACGGTTTGGGGTCGCGAGGGCGTAGGTCCCAGAACCTGATGTAGGCACCACGTACTTCATCACTGCGGGAGGCTATCTGCCGATCGAGGTCCGCCACACGAGCCCGTAGGCGGTCCAAATAATCCGGCCTGAAACAGCCCGTGTCCTGGTCTAACGATATCCATTGTTTTGTCAGGAATTCGTATTCCGGCATCTCTCCGCGACGTTCGTAGCCTATCTTGGGACGTAAGCAGAGCGCCCTCCAGATACGTTCGCTCGCCATTTGGGGTGCTACCGTCCAATCAAAACGTCCTAACGACCCATCGAATCGTCGTTGCCGGATGTTAGTAGACGGGATAGTAGAGTGGCCGGGAGGAGCGACGCCCGGGAGGAAAGCGGTGACGGTAGAGTTAGGAGACCACGCGAGGTATTGTTCCTTAAGAGTCCAGCCGTTGTATTGGGAGAAAGGGGGGATGTCGAACTGTAACGAATCGTCCACGTTAGGCGCCGCGTAGAAATCCGCGAGGCTAGATAGTCGGGGAGTAGGGAAACGGCGAGAGTCCATGGCCGAAGCGAATTATAGTGTAAGGTTGGTAGAACTTTGATTAAAATGGAGCACCCAAACGCGCCCCGGCAGGTAACGAAGTTACAGCCTTGAACGAGCTGGTATAAGGAAGTAGCTATCTAAGGTAGGGGGTATCAGGCTCCGGCAAATACTCAGGGTACAGCCTTGAGCTAGGACATAGGAAAAAAAGAAACCCACCCCGGCTAATATTCGAGATACAGCCTTGGGCGAGTGCGAAAGCGGTAGAACAGTGACTGCCCCGGCACGTATACGAGATACAGCCTTGAGCGGTCGAGAAAAGATAGAGTAGGAATGAGGAAGTTAAGATTGAAACTCAGCCAGCAACAACTGGCCATAAGCACGGAATTATCCGGGCATTCATCACGTGAGACTCGCCATCGCGTGATACTCGCGCCTCAAGGCAGGCGCGTTTCTAAGGTCGTATTCGGATACCCAGCTATCCTCTGTAGGGTCGTATCCCTTCCAGCGGATAAGGTACATTCGTCGATTGGCTTTTCTTCGTGAATCAATTCGATGGCCTAATATGGCTTCGACTTCATATTCTTCCGTGGCTAGGAAGTCGCGAGTGGGGGGGAGCGTGGATCGCTCTCCAAATTTAGGGTCGGATGGCGTATAGCGCCGTAGATGTTGTAGATTGAATACTGGGTGCATGGGATATGTGTCGGGGAGTCGTAACCGGTAGACCATAGGGTTAACCTTTTCAAGGACTTCAAAGGGGCCGATTGTGCGTTGTATAAGTTTACGACCGGTACCTTTGACGTCGACTAGTTCGAGAGAGTGAGGATTGACCAGAGCCCAATCACCTAAGTCGAATTCGACTATGGGTCGTCGCCCTTTGTTGTAAGCACGGGCTTGACGTTCTTGGGCTCGGATAACGGAGTCGCGAGCGTTTTTACGATGTAGTTCCATTTCTTCAACAAAAGTTTCTCCCTTTTGGCTGGGCAAGAAGGGACGTGAGACTGGATCGTTTTGTGGCGCTACAACTCCCGCGGTAGTTTGCGGTTTGTAACCCATGAGCAGGAAATTTGGTGAATAAGAGGTTGAGGAATGGACGGAGGAGTTGTAGGCGTGAGCTAAGGCAGATAACCACTGGGCCCAGGACGAACGATCTGTGGCAACGTAAGCGCGCAGCATTTGTTCAATCATGGCATTCAGCACTTCCGTCTGTCCGTCCGTTTGAGGGTGATGAGCCGAAGACAGAGCCATAACGCTGCCATAACTTTCTACGACCGAGCGCCAGAAGGCCGTTGACCAACGGCGATCTCGATCAGCAATTATGCGTTCGGGTAGTCCATACACGTTAGCGACGCGTTCGACAAAGATTTTAGCGAATCCTTCCTGCGAAAGTTCTTCGTGGGTCGGGATGAAGAGGGCGTACTTGGTTAGTTTGTCGATAATCGCTAGTATAGCGGTGTATTTCAAGTCCCCAGAAGGAGGGAGGCCAGTGATAAGGTCTAAGGAGACGGTGGCGAAGGGTCTAGCGGGAACGTGCGCAGGTCGCAGGCCACCCATCTGGCGACGGTGATCCGTTTTGATCTTTTGACAGATGTCACACGACGCTGTGTACTCGTGAACATCGGCAAACATGCGGGGCCAGAAGAAGAGTTCCTTGAGCCTCGCCAGGAACCTTCGAGGTCCGGCGTGGGCACTTTCAAAAGGGGATTCATGTATCCACCGAAGAACATAGTTAACTTCTCCCTTTGGTACGCATAGTCTGGCGTTCCAGTCGGCGTCAATGAAATATAGGAGGCCGTTACTCCCCTTTTGGTATCGCGATGGCGTGAGGACCTTGTTCGGGTTCGGAACTTCTTCTATGTAATTATTCTTAAATGCTGGATCGTCCTTGTAGGCCTGCGCGAACCTCTTGATCATTTCGGGATTCATGGAAATGAGCAAATGCGACCTTTTGGACCAATCGTCTTCTGGTTCTTCGACCGGCGGTTTCACTCCCGTCGGGTAAGTCCAAGGGTCATTATTTGGGAAAGGCAGATCGTCCGGTTCTGCCAAGTCGGCTCCAGCAGGGACGCTAGACGGGTTAGGTAGATCGTCCGATTCTGCTGAGTCGGCTCCAGCGGGGACGCTAGATGGGTTAACTCGGCCGCCTGTAGCCTCGGAGGAAAGGTCCTCTCCTTGGCCCGGCGTTTCACGAGCAACTCGTTTGGTAGCGCTACGCGTTTGTATAGGATGGCTTTCCTTGTCAATGATATCTTCCCACCACCAAACTGTAAAGGCGGCTTTCTTGGCTGGAGCATGAGAACCAGCGTCTTCCGCTGATTGAGCGATGTTCTGAGCCTCCTCATCGGGAATGATTGGGAGAATGTCGTCTCTTAAAGGAGAGTTGTGCTGCGGAATCCTTGGTAGTCGGGATAAAGGATCGACGTTCGAATGAATCCGCCCCGGGCGATGCACGATCTTTAGCCCTGGATACGCGGCATATACTGCCCCCCACGCAGCCAATCTCCTGTTGGTGTTTTCGTAGATACGGGCCCATTGCAATGCGGCGTGATCCGTAATTAAGATAACGGTTTCGCCTTCAATGAACGGTTGGAACTTGACGAGGGCTTCCTTAGCGCCTAAGGCCTCTCGCTCCGTAGCACTGTAATTCCGTTCTGCTTGGTGAAGAGTTCGGCTCCAATAGCATATGACGCGTTCAACGCGTACAACTGTGTCGTCGAGGGTGAGACCCCAGGGGGTACGGGTAGTAAGTCCCTCGTCGACGTCCTTCGACAATACCGGCACGAGGCTGGGGACGTCCGCCCCCGCGTCCCAAGCCTTACAGAGGCGGTCGTACATTGGAGTCCCCTTCAAATCATTAACCGCTATGGCCTGTACTTGCTGAAGACTGGCGCCGAGCGCGAAGTCGGAAGCATCGGTATAGAGGCGATAAGGCTGACCGCGTTCGGGATGCCCTAGCACCGGGGCGCTAGAGAGAGCGTTCTTGACTTGGTCAAACGCTATCTCGTGCTCAGCGGTCCAAGTCCATCGGACGCCCTTGCGCAGCAGGGCGAAAAGCGGAGCGGCGATAAAGGAATAGAAAGGGACGTATGACGAGAAGTATACAACCATACCGAGGAATTTCTGTAAATCTGCCATGGATCGGGGCCTCGCTAGGTCAATGATAGCGCTAACCTTCTCCTGATGTGTAGAAAGGCCGAGGCGGGACACTTTCTGTCCTAAAAGCAGAATGGACGCGTAACCGACGAAACATTTCGGGGGAGATAGGGTGATGCCGGCAGCCGCAATAGCGCCTAGCACATTATCCAAATGAACCAAGTGATCATCCCAAGATTTTGAGAACACCACTATGTCGTCGATATACACCAAGGTAAACAGCCATAAGAACGGGGCTAAAACACCTTGCATAACACGTTGAAAGATGGATGGTCCGTTCCGCAAGCCGAAAGGCATACGTTTGAACTGGAAAAGCCCGAGATGGCAACGGAAAGCGGTGCATTCCTTCGCCGACTCGGCCATTTCCAACTGCGTGAATCCCGCAAGGGCATCAAAAGTCGAAAGAACTTGGGCTCCAGACAGCGCCTGGATGATTTCCGATTGTCGAGGAATAGGAAATTCATCCGGCACCGTCTGCGCGTTAAGTTTGCGGTAGTCAACCACTAGGCGCGGTTTGCCGTTACGATAAACGACTACCACTGGGAATCCCCAAGGACTCTTAGAAGGCTCTATGACTCCCGCTTCAAACCATGAGTTTACTTGTTTCTCGATGACTTCTCGCTTAGCTGGCGACGCGCCGTACATGGGCACGGATATGGGGGTGGTCCCGGGTTTCAATGGCACGTCTACCCGGGCGTCAACCTTTCCTAGTCTGCCGTCTAAACCGAACGCTGTGCGATGTTTACGCAATACCTCCGCTAGTTTCGGTTTCACATCCTCTGGAATATCAGGACCAAGGTTTACGAGTTCGGCGACGTCACCGGTCATCGGTTCGTCAGGTAGGGCGGTCGTTTTCGGACCCCAAGCGTCGTCCGATGCTAATTGATCTTCAGCAGAAGGGGCGTCGGAGGGTTGGGCATTAGCGAGGTCTTGAGCTCTGAGCGTTCCCTCAACGACCGTTTTCAAGGCTTCGGCTGAGGCGGTGTATTTATCCCATTCCTCCGGAGTAGCAGGTTTATCTGCGAAGTCTTCAGGATTCTTAAGGTAGCCTACTATGTCGCCTTTCCGGATATACCACGGAGTCTTCGACGGGTTGGCAATGGGTAGATAAGGGAATCCTGCCGAAATCCACGTCGTTGGGGCTGCAAGCACAGCCATCCCGGGGTCGCCGATGATAACTTTTTCGACTAGCCACTCCTTCTTCTCCCCGAAAGGAGCATCCACGGGTACGTTATGTACAGATTCCGCTGTGATGAGCACATCTTCAGACGCCACGACTGGAGGGTCGGTATGGCCGAAGTCCTTGGCTCGTGCTCGACCACGTCGCACCGCTTTAGAGCGCACGAAGGACTGAACCTTGAAGGCTTTCCGTATTTCGAACCCAAGATCCACTTGTTGCGCTGACGAGGCAGGTATAACAAGATCGGAATCTCCGACTATTACTTCGCAGTGACCAGTAACGTGCCGAGTGAGTCCGAGTTCGTAAGTGATCTGAAAGTCTTCGCCTAGGAGCAGCGGTACTTTCATATCGCGGACAATGTACGCTTCTAGTTCGAAGCTCACCATACGGTGGTCGGCTGATTCGGCGTACAAGGTGGTGGTGACATATCCCAAGACCTTCGCATGTCCGGTAAGGTGGTAGAGTTTAATGCGCATGCCCTCCTTAGGAGCTGGTAATCCAGGGATAGACTTCCAGTATTCTTCGGACATTAAGGTAATATCAGCGCCTGAATCCAATCGGCCCTGGACGGGGGCCTGATCGACGGCGCCGATATGAGCTTTTATGTGTAAAGCTCGAGACCCTAACGAGCCATATCCCGCAGGGAGAGATCGCGCCTTCCTAGCGGCGACGATTTCTACGTATGGCGGAGGTGGAGGGGGTAAATCTGTCGAGAGCATCGGTTCCTCAGTAGACGTACTAAGGTCGGATTCTCGTGCTGATCGTTTGGCTAATTTCCTATTCGAAAACATAACTCGTCTTCGATAATTCCGGTTGGGGCCATAGAACTCGGAAGGGAAGGCGTCGGCTAAATGGACGTAAGCGACGTGTTCCTCGGTCGCAGCAGCATGATCCGGTTCACGTTCACTCTCAGAATAAGCGGAAGAAGAGACCTTGGATTCCACAAGCATAGCTACATACTCTCTATCATGTTGAGCTATGATATCGTCGGCTATGTCCACGGTTATCAAGTTGGCGGAGCGTAGAGAGTCCCATTTGCCGTAATGTGAACAGTCGCGAGCAAAGTGCATGGGGCTGGTACAGATGTAGCAAGACCCATTCGGACGTCTATCACTTGCCACCTTATCGTCTCTAGTGAAGGCATATCCGTTAATAGTCTTCCCTTCTGGCCACGGTTTCTTCTCAGAGGATGGTTTGGATGGTTTGGAAGACCCATTACGACCGCGGAACTGCGCTGCATGGGCTTCGCGGTCTTCGTCAGAATCTTCCTCTGAAGGTAACTCATCGCTCGCCTGCTGCACTAAGTCAGCGGCGTGAGCGGATCTGCGACTGTTATTCCGATAGTACGGTTGTGGATTCCGCATCTTCTCGGCAAGTTCCCAAGCACTGATAAGGGTGCTTCCCATACGCTTAGCAACAGCTTGAAGTTCGAAGATGGAGGGGGTGAGACGCTCATTGACAGTGGTATCCCATTCCGTGGGTTTATTGCGCAGAATACGAGAAACGGCTAATGGTCCGTCCTCGTCTTCGGGGTACAGAAAGGAATGATGTTTGATGCGACGCTGGATATAGTCGATAGGATCCTCGCGATCGCAGCCCTTCTGCCTGAATCTCATTTCTTCGAACTCAAAGGTTCTTTCCTTGATCCAATTTTCGTCGAGGAAATGCGCTCGGATGCCGAGTAACATAACATTCCAGTCTTGGGAGAGATAAGTTCGAACGTCGGATGGTAGAGTCTGCCACCAGCTGAGAGCGCGAAGAGTCCACTTGAATGGCGCGAGTTGCGCTAGTCCTTCGCGCATCTTCTGGCTAAGCGTCGCTAGATGTCCCATGGTCCCAAGGTAATCAACCGCAGTGGTACCCATGCCATCCCAGGAAGGCAGAACTGACAGATTCAGCTTATGGTTAAGCTGCCATTCCTCCGTGAAGTTGGGATCATATGGAAACCGTGGGGAGTAACCCGGTCCTGGTCCGTCTCCGCCTCCGGGAGCACCACCGCCTGGGGCACCTCCACTCGGCGCGCCTCCACCTGGGGCACCACCGCCTGATCCGCCTCCTCCTGGGGCACCTCCGCCTGGTCCGCCTCCTCCTGGGGCGCCACCAGGTCCATTACCCCCGGGCATGCCTCCGCCGTAGGGGTTGCCTCGGGGTCCATCGCCTCCTGGGTTACCACCAGGGTGGCCTCCACCGGGCAAACCATCTTGGTTTCCTTCTTCCCCGCGTCCAGCATTGCCAGGTATGGAATTGACATTGGCCCCAGCTTTATAGATGTAGCTAGTCCAGTTGCTGGGACGAGGGATCTTGACGGCGAACGACGGTGGAACATTCCGTAGAGTCTTTAACGAAGCAGGCGGCTGTATCTTCAATGGCCCCCCAGACTGGGATCCCGCGTCGGTAGCCGCTACAGTGGAGGCCTGTCGCTGGACGTGCGAAATGGCGCCGACACCAGGGAGAGAGGTGATAGCGTGACCTCTCCCGATACTCGAAATAGAGTCCGGGAGCTGGAAGCGAAGATTGCGTGCAGTCGATATGGACGGTAAGGTATCTCTGGCTTCCGCTGGTGATCCTGGGGCCGTCTCGTAATTGACATTGTTCGTGCGTCGTTCCCTGTGATGATACGGGTCCTGTAACCCGTTGAAGTGTTCTGGATCGATGAGGACGTCCGCGGCCAAAAGAAGGTCTTCTTGAGCTGAAGCTTCGGGGTGGTCTTTGGGTAGCCTATAGTTTTGTCGGTAGGACAGTTTCCTTAGCTCTTCGTGAGGCGTAAGTACGCCAAACAGCGACCTGACCGAAGTTCGCGTAGAGTCATGCGAGCTGATCGAGTCCAAATCCTCCGGGCGTAGGTAGATTCTGTCCAAACTCTTGATGAAGTTTCGGATGTGAGTGGCAGCGATCGTTGCTCGTTTTTGTAGAAGGGCTACAGTAAGCAGGATGTCGTTGCGATGCCTATTCCACCCAAGGGACCGTAGAAACTTGAATCCTGGGTCGTAGCGGAAACGGTTGCGGACAGGGCCGAGAGCCAGGAATTCCGCAAGAGTGTCTAGCACTTGATGCGTAGCTAGCACGAGTTGCGTGATGTCCCCGAGAGGTGCTTCGTTCAGCGAGTACATGGGCTCGTCTCCATCGAGGTACTGAACTAGGTCTTTGGCGCTCAGCTTTAAGGTCAGGAAATCCTGTAAGCCTTCCTCCAAGGTGTTCCACAATAGATCGTTGTGAGGGGCGTTCCATCGGATGAGGATGTGGCGAACGAGAGTTGATTCAGCTTCGTCTCGACCTGGCAGACGACCGTCAACTCCCCCGAATCTAGTGATTGGATCGTAGTGCAGCTTGGGGTCGAACGTTGGATGGTAGCGGAAGTTCGAACACTCGATGGGTTCGTCTCTGATCTCAATGCTCGATAACGCAGGTATTCCCCCAAATATGAAAGGGTGAGAGTCTAGCGTGGCGGGCGCGCCTTCTTCCCGTGGAGTCGCGGAGGTTCCGTCAACAGGAGGAGGAGTAGCTTCCGTAAGGAAGCCTAAGGACGGGGCTGCTGACTCCGAACGGTCGTCTGTGAATCGCCCCTCGCGCCTTGAGCCTGGCGTCGGAGGGTACATCCTATGATGAGGAGGAGGATCCCGAACAGGTTTGTTGCTCGTGAACTTGGCTTCCAGTTCTAGCAAAGGACCGTCTAATGTTAGGGAGGGTCCCGGGGGGGATCCGCTCTCATGATCCGGTACAGTCTCGATGGTCGGTGAGCGATTGATTCGAACCGGGGAGGAAGCTCGCGCCTTGCCCTTGGGGACTCCAGGGGCCGGCGTCGAGCGGGGTACCACGTCGCCTGCTGCTGAGGAAGCAGCGGCTGACGCGGGAGTAGAACGGGTAGTGGGTCGTTTCCCAGTGGCAGAGGGGTTGGACGGAGTAGTAACACCCGTCCCTGCCGCATTGGACGCGACTCGCTGAGGAGGCATAACGGTTATGCAGAAGAAGATACGTCGGGGCGCGTAGTTGATAACCGTTGGACTTGAGGGCAGGTTGTCCAATAGTCGAGTATCGTGGTCGGTTGGGGAGTGCAACGAGGCCGCACAACGGATGATAAAAATTTACGTTGGGGAGCGTGGCGTGCTAACCGATGATCGACGATCGGAAACGTAGGGACTAAGCAGACTGAATTTTGAAGGATTTTCGAAGGGATTCGACCTTCCAAAGAGGTCGTCGGTAGTAGGACTGAGAGACTTCATCACGCTTGAGTGAAGTCCGCGGTGCCCCCACCATTGTGATACAGCTGGTCCGGATGGGCTTCTCGCGTGAGGAAGACTCGAGCTATTCGCTCCTCAATGCGCCTTACCTCGAGGGAGGTCGGCGCGGAGAGAGGGCGTAATAGCGAGGGGTCGGGACGGCGGCTCGAAGGAGCGCCTGTCCGAGACAGAACGGCCTTGTAACCCTAGGTAGGGGTGTTGTCATCCGACACCGGAGCTCTGTAAGCCTGAGCGAGGCGTGCTGTCACCCTGCACAGGGCCCGGTGGCCTCCGGGGTCGAGCCATCGCGTGTCTTGCTGTAGCGAGCGAGAACGCGAAATAGAGATGATGATATTTAATGATGAAGTCCCTAAAGGACGTGCTAGCGAAGATACACAAGAGACATGTAAATATATACAAACAAAAGGGCTCTCGGCCCGGTCGTGCACGCGTCAGAGTAATCCCACGAGTCTGCTATCTAGGGTAGCACACCGTCGTCACACAACCTGATAACTTACAAGCATGCCCGAGCCCTGTGAAGACAGAGGAACGACCTTTCGGCCACAAGCCCAGACGCCCACAAAATACAAGATGTGGCGAATGCCGCGAACAAGGCGGCTGTAGCCACAACCTTGGCACAGGCAACATCATTGTCATATGTATGTCCAGATTGACCTCAGATTGACTTGACATCCACGTTCCAGGAACCTGGGAATTCGGTGCCACTGAGGATGTGAGGAGGAAGACTACTCTGACGTAGAGTCCTCCCGAGCTCTATGGAGTTGAAGCTAATTATCTTGGGAAGATAATCCCAGGATAAGTGACTGCTTGTGGGCGCATCACCCGAGCTGGTCGAGCAGAACGCATATCTGCGATTAGCAACCGCCTCCCAGGTCGCTGGACAAATGGGGTGAAGCAAAGTTTTCGGCAGGACTTGACAGCTCCTAACTTGCTTTGCGGGTTCGGAGCTATTTACGGAGTGGGAGCTAGTAGCTAGTTCTCGGTGAGTTCCATGTTCACGGCAGTATATCGATGGGAATCTCGACATTCCACCGGGTATTAGCATCTCCGCAAACCAAACGTCTAACCGCAACGGCGAGAGCTGCGACTCTGAGTGCATTACGAATGCGATGAAAGTGGCAAAGCAAACGGAGTAAGTGCGAAGGACGGAAGACTCCGAAGAGACCGAAGCCTTCCCACACATAAAAGGTAGCCCATGCTAGACACATGGCAACTACAAGGCACGGCTTGTCCTTCCACTTCCGTCAACAGCTCGATGATCTCCTCACCAGGCTCGCATGAAACTGAAAAGTTCATGTTATTTCCTCTCGCTTCGCATTTGCGATGCCAACTACGAATGCCAAATTCGAACAGATTCCGTTGATACTACCGGTTTCGATAGAACCATTTCCCTTCAAGTCCGAGTCCATAGGCCGAGAAATTCCTTTTAAGCGGAGGGATAGCTGGACCAGGATGATTATCAAACACCTCCCACCCTTTACTTTGTAGATCTCTCTCCAATCCCTTGTCGCTACGCCGAGTACCAGTGGTCGAGAACTCGATGTTACATCAGACGCCATTGACGAGGGTATGTCCATATAATTCTGTTACGTCAATACCAGAGCTGAACGAAAGTATAGTTAATGTCCTGAAGGCTAGCCTATGGGATGAGCAGTCGAAGTTCGACAAAACCAAAGACAAAAAAAGCTTCAGAAACTATGACGCAGCGTGCGACGCGTGAAAGCTTTCTACAAGGAGCAGCATGGTTAGAACCTTGCGCTTCGTGTGCCACGTACCCGCCTCTTATTTCAATGACAGAAAAACAAACCATGGAGTTTAACATCAAGGCCAGGGTCGAGTTTAAGACGAAGAAGCGCGCCCGAATGAGTGTCTGGGAAGCCATGGAAATGCTCAATATGTTGATCGACGAGTCAGACCCTGATGTATGTTCCGTGCTTTGTTTCATCTCGCGCCTAAATGACGTCGAACTCTGTAGACAACTGTGTCCCAAATAGAACACTTACTTCAGACGGCCGAGGCTCTCTGAAGAGATGGGAAACCCGATTGGATGCAGGTTAGTTATCTGCCTATTTTGCTGCAAAGGTTTCTATAATCCCCTTCAGGTTGCAGGCCTCACACACGACCTTGGAAAACTGCTGCTGTTGTTTGGATCGGAAGGCCAATGGGATGTCGTCGGAGTGAGTTTTTCATCTCAATACCCATCATTTCCGCATCACTGACTCTCTACCCTAGGATACATTTGGTACATTCATCCTAACTAGATCCTCCATGAAAGGATCTGATACCCTTCTCTAGTCATTGGCTGCAAGTTTTCGGACAAGATCATCTACCCGGATACCTTCGCGGCGAACCCCAATTCCTGTGATAGCATCTATTCCACAGAGTACGGGATCTATCAGCCTCACTGCGGTCTGGATAATGTCATGTTATCCTGGGGTCACGACGAAGTCCGTGTCGCCTTTTCATATCCATTTCACAGCCTCTAATCATCCACTTTCAATACAGTATCTCTATAACGTTTTCAAAGACCAGAGTACCCTTCCCGCCGAGGCCCTTGCCATGATCCGATATCACAGTTTTTACCCCTGGCATCGAGAAGGTGCTTACTCGCACCTTACGAATGAAAAGGACAAAAGCATCCTCGCGGCTGTCCAGGCTTTTAACCCGTACGATTTGTACAGCAAAACGGATGCGCCATGTAACATCCCCGAGCTACGTTCTTACTACGAAGGGCTCATAGCGAAGTTCTTCCCTCCAATCCTCAACTGGTGAATTGAAGGTGTTAGCGTTATCGCGTACTTCTTCATCGTGATACTCTCCATGTCTTTCTCGGCCATTTGCTTTGCTCGATTGTCCATTTAGAATATTTATGTCTTTTTAGTAGTTGCTGTCTTTGATCACACTCCCCTTAGGCTGCGACATGCTTCGTCCTATACCTAAGTCTTTGTAGCTATTACTTATCCTCGTATCTGTGTCTGTGCTCCCATGTCGCTGTTGCGTCAACATTGATACCGTGCTCTTGCTATGTCCTACGTCACGGATCCCATCTGATTAGATACTGATTGCCGTGATAAGATCTGATGAAAGCCTGAATATTTCTCCGAATCCACAGGCACCCAACCTTCCGACCACCATGGCCGATACCCATCCCCCGCAAAGTACCCTCCCTTACCCACCGGTACACAAGGACAAGAAATTTGTGGTTCTCTCCGATTGGTTGGTCTGCACAGTCCGTTGCTCGTTCACGATCTTTCGACTGGCTAACCTGCGTTGATATTCAGGGATGGCACCATCACCACGCGCGACTCCAATGACTGTGGGCACCGTCTGTATGGGATGCGGTTTTGAAATGAAATGCTGAACCTGTTCTCCCTCTTTGAAACAGATATGACTGACAATCTGGGTTATGGCAAGGATAAGCGAAGGGAAGGGAATATGAACGTGTTATCCGGACGGATGACGTTTAGGTGAGAAAGACTGCGATATCAGGTTCGGCCGTGTTCTAAGGACAATCCGTCAGAGACTCGTTTCGGGAGATGCTTGAGAGTGTCGCGGCCGCCGGCCACACAATCGACGAGTGCAAGGAGTTACTTCGGAAAGGTTTGTCAACATCCAGTCCCATACCTGAACGGCACCCTGAAGGTGGATCAGACATCAAGCTCGATCCTGGATTCAAAGAATTCTATGCATGGTGCAAAGCGAATGATATCCCTGTAATCATCGTCTCTAGGCATGTCCTTCGGCTATCTTCACCCATATAATTGAATAAGAATCAATTATTCACACAGCGGAATGGCCCCTTTGATTCGTGCAGTACTTTCCAACCTTGTCGGGGAAGAGGCCGCTGCCGAAATAGAGATCATCGCAAACGATGTCACGATCCACGCTGATGAAAAGTGGGATATTCAATACCGTCACCCCTCCAGGTAGGCACTGGGTCCGATCATTTACATCATGAACAAAGCCGCTGACAGCGAATCGAATATCTCAGCGGTTTTGGACACGACAAGTCGTGGGCCATCCTGCCCTACCGCGCGCTCGCCGACCCTCCGACCCTCTTTTTCTTTGGAGATGGCGTATCAGGTTTGCTTTTCTTTTCATATTGCTTGGCAGATTCTTGTGTGAATATTGCTGACCTGTCTCCATAGATATATCAGCGGCAAAGCATGCCGATTTGCTCTTCGTCAAAGTGAAGGGCGATGGAGAAAATGATTTAGCGGCGTATTGCGCTAGAGAGGGTATCAAGCATGTTCCATTCGAGGATTTCTCGAAGGCTCTCCCTGTCGTTCAATCTGTTGTCTCCGGGGAGAAGACTATTGCGGAGGTCGTCAACGCTTGATCGCTGTATTACTGTGATAGCTATCCATCGAAGGTCGACTATAGACACACATAGATGGGAACTCTTCAATCTCGACATTTCTGACCCGAATCTCCCTCATTATTTTTGCGCCCGACATCGGTTCTAAGTAGAATATCGACGTCAACGCCACGCTATGGGTAAATGGTCGACGAAATCACCACAGAACGCGCTCGCCATCACCGTGACCATGGTTATCCAGGGACCCCACGATTTGTTTTTAAGGTCAAACTTCCTCCTTTCCACTGTCCATGATGTCGAAGTTCAGCGAAATAGAGCTCCATAAAGTTGTGGTAGCCAGAATCACGTCTCGCCAGGAGGAGCAGATCTCGCAAAGCAACGTGGGATCAGATCAGCCGCGACATCTGTTTAGACAACCTGATTGCATTCGTTGGTGTGAGGATGCAGAACAGGAAAATTTCTTTCGATACACTGGTAACGTCGTTCGAGACGCGTCTACAATTTAACGCCCTTGTCAGCGAGGACCTCAATTTAAGCAGCCGTTGCTTATTGATTCATGAGATGAGGATATCATGCCCTATGAATACTAGAACGTTATAGTCGCGTTTGAACTTTGAAGCAGCAGACGTGTTGACTGTCGTCGTCGCTGAGTCGCGCTCCTAAGGCGGCCCCGCCGTCCGATTCGGACCGGGACCTGGACAAGCCTCTGAGCCGTAACAGGGTCACGTGCATCTCTACTCTTGTACTGTACCACCACCACCAATTTGCCCGGCAATGGCCACCATGGCCCCCTCAGAGCCAACGCAGGCTCCAGAGTCTTTTACCAGCTCCTTCGATGAGAAGATCTCCCAAATAGACTGGGAAGGACTGCGCAGGCGCAGCCTTCAACCAGGAGGCTTCGGGACCAACAGAATACAAATTTGGTGCGTCATTTTGAGTGGTCCAAGACGCTATTTGCTGACCTGGATTTAATGTGTATTTCCTGTGTGAATAGGCCTCAGCTCCTGCATGTTTCAAAGTTGGCTGAACGAACGGAGGAAAGAGGAGAGCTTGTGGAGGAGCACCGCGACGAACGACAGATCCGGCTGGACACGGATCGCAGCTTTGTCCTATACCCAGTAGGTGAAAAGGCCTTGCCTGCTCCTGTCTCCACCTCATAACGGGAGCATTGCTTACCCACGTTGTCTAGACACGCCCTTGGAGGCTAGGGAAGCCATGCAGATGAAGCTTAATCGACTCCTGGTGTCGGTTTTTCGACGGCGTCCAAAGCTCAATTATTTTCAAGTGTGTATCATTATACTCACTGTTGAGCATTTTTGGCCCTAACGCCTATCGAAGGGCTACCATGACATCGTTAGCGTGCTATTCTTGACGCTGCCGGAAGAAATACAGCTTGCATGTGTAGAGAAGATAAGTTTGCATCGGGTGCGAGACTCAATGGGGGCAACCCTCGAACCTGTCCTTGGGCTGCTTCGGTACGCATCCCTCTCGCCTTGTTCACTAACACAGAATACTCAGTCGCGATCGCAGGCTGACCAAGAATCTTCTAAGACAAGCAGACCCGCAATACGCAGAGGTTATAGAACGGTACGCCCCTTCCGCTGTAATCGCCACCGCTGATTCTGACACAGTCATTAGGACCTCGCCGCTACCGTTCTTTGCCCTCTCAAACCTCTTGACACTGTTCTCGCACGACATGCCCACTCTTCCACTTATTCAACACGTTTTCGACTACATACTTTGCCGGCCGCCTATTATTATTGTGTATCTTGCCACAGCCGTGCGTTCACTTCACTTCTTTCCATTAGGGAGAGAGTCTCATACAATTTACAGATTATATTATCGCGAAAAGAGGAGATACAAAAACTGGAGGAGGACGAGGATGAGGATATCGGGATGGCGCATTCGGTGCTGAGCAGTCTGCCCGACATATCGGATGCGGATGAGACGAAGGTGGGGGGTGCGGAAGTGCAAGAGCTGGTGAACGGCAGCCTGGAAGACTCTCTTGACGCTACAAAGGAGGAAGTAGCGCCGAGTTTGAAATTGGAGGAGGATACTGAGCCCGATGATCAGCTTCTCGACCAAGTAATAGCAGTGAAGACCAAGGACCTTGAAGAAGAACTCGTGACGGCCACAGTCGCGGAGGAAGCCCCCCTGTCTGATGTCATGAACGAGGAATCATCCTCTATATCCTTACCCCCAGCATGTTCCTCCCAACCCACGCCCTCCTCGTCCCATCCCGCCTCATCCCGTACCGCCTCACCAACCCCGCCCTTTTCATCCCGCCCGTCCGCGTCCCAAATCCCCTTGACTTCCCTCCTCACGCACGCCGAAGCGCTCTACGCGCTGTACCCGCCCACGCAACCTGCCCTCGGCCTCGCAAGCATCATGGGGCCGCAAAGCGTCGTGTACACTTGGAGCGAGTCTCCTGACCTGTTGCCAAAGGATGACGAGGCAGAGACCATGGTCGTAGCTCCTGGCCTCGTGGTGTACCCGTACATCGAGGATGACGAAGACGAGGTCGCAGAAGACGGCGAAAACGGTGCAGAGGGCGAGTGGGAGGAGAAATCCCCGCCACAGAACAAGCGCAGGCGGGAGAAGGTCAAGAAGCTCCGCGGGAAGGTGCGGGGCCGATTTAGGAAGCTGCGGAGGCTTGGGGTGGAGAGGAGGACGGGGACGATGGTGGCAGGGGCGGTGCTGGTGCTCGGGGTGGCCATGGCGGTGTATGGAGTGAGGATGCGCGGGAATCATGCGGGGGCGGGCATGTATGGGTTCGCGGATGGGCATGGACATGGACATGGGCGGGATTGGAAGAAGGTCGTGGGTTGGGTTGGGGGTGCGGTGGTGGGCGTCACGGAAAGGGTTTTAAGCGGGTTGGGACCGTCGTAGTTGTTGGAGTGATGAGGTTTCTGGACTCTCTATTAGTACGTACGGCCTGCGCATCAGAACCTTGGGAATCAGATCCCACTTCAAGCTTCGAATCTGCTTAGTATCCGTGCATCCTGAATACATTCCATTCACACGTCAATTTCAGTGGACACCGTCAATACGCGTCAGTGCTTGGTCTTCACCCACAGCGGCGAGCGGCGTATGTCTTGATGTTCACATTACCAGAGGACTCGGACGTTACTAGCTATAGGGCTATTGCACGCGCAATTGCCGTGATGAGCCAATTCTGGAGCCCTATCTAAATCAAGTTCCGTTAGCTTCCATTCCATCGCAAAGTTGCGCGATATCGTCTCGAGCTCCCTGGATTTAGGTTTCAACTGGGAAAACAAATTTAAGTTTCGACCAGGTGAGAAATGACGTTTGGACTGCTCTTCATCGTCCGATCCAGCCTCACCCGTCGATCCCGCCCCAGCTCTCAAACGTATAAAGAGGGGAGCAGAACGCCGTTTTAAAATAGATACTTTTGTCCCCTCCATATTCTCCCCTCTCGCGCTCTCTCTCATAACCTCGCTTGCCACCTTCCAACTGGTCTTCATCGTTCGAACATGTGTTTTTCGTAGCGTGAAGAATCCCAAAATGTGGGTTACGCGTGTCCGTATCGCACGCGACAAAGATACGCAGCTCGGGAAGGGCTTCGCCCACTCACTTCAGTTCGCCGTACGTTCTTTTTATTCTTTGACTCCAGTCCGGCCACTAATGAGCGTCTCACCCAGAGGATCGCCAAAGCGTCGACGAAATCCTGCTACCAATGCTGCGCTAAGTCGTTCCCTGAGTGGCCGCTAAGTCGCGTGTAATTCTATGGTTCATTCATTCCGTACAATCTTACACTAGGCTGAATCCCATTGCAGACTGCATATTGTCAACCCTGCCATCATCGTAGGGATTTCGTCTCGACTGGCTAGAGTCATTTAGGTTTCAACTAGCTAGAGGTATTTAGGTTTCGACCGATTTAAAGTCTCACAACCGTCATTTTCAGCTTTCGATCCAGGTCCGCGCTCGATCCCACCCCTTCTACAACTTGTATAAAGAGGGCACCGGGATACGGATTTCAGGTAGCTACTTCTTGTCCCTAGTGTTCCCTCTCGCTCAGTCTCCCTCTCATCCCGCTTGCCGTCTCCATAACACCGGAAATCTAGTCTACGTCCGGTATCTCGGGGGTCGCCTCGCTGTACGGCGGGTGCGGCTGCAATGTCACCGTAAGGCTCGTATCTATCCTACAAGGCTTACTTTTAAGCTAAATTCGTCGAATTTCAAGCATCCGATGGCGCTCTGTCGAGCACTCAGTACGGTATACGGCCACACCGTCGCCGTACCGTCGAGCCTCTGAGAGATACCGTCCACGGCCGTAAATTGTACGGACGAGTCATTTAGGTTTCAACTGGCTAGAGGTAAGTATTCAGGTTTCGACCGGTTGAAAGTCTCACAATCGTCACTTTCAGCTCTCGATGCGGGCCTGAGTTCGATCCAGCCCCCTTCTCAAATTCTATAAAGAGGGGAGGAAGATATCATTTTCAGGTAGCTGCTTCAAGCTGTCGCTCCCTCTCTCTCTCTTATCTCGCTCGCTATGTGTGTATTACCTGGAACACTCGTCTGTTTTAACTTTTTGTTCGTCGGTAATCTCAAGGTGTGCATGTCTACTATTGCGCTGCTTCTTAGTACTGATATAATGTCCTGAAATTTTCAGATCCCTTCCACTAGTGCAAGCCATCGATGTTTGTGGCATCGCGCTCAGGCAATCAATATCACTGCCATATTACAGTGCCAGTGCTGGCACCGTGCAGTGCAGACACGGCTATACGGCACCGTAATACGGCACCATGGTACGGCACCGTGATACGGAAAATGTGCCGTATGGTCGAGGATCTCGGGGCTCGCCTTGTTGTACAGCTCCCTAACGCGGGATTCTTTCAGCATGAAATGTTTTCGTAAGCTCGTGTTTATACTAAAGGCTTACTTCTATGCTGAATTCGTCGCGCTTCAAGCAGCTGATATGGTGCCGCCAAGCACTTAGTACGGTATATGGCGGTACCGTCGCCGTACTGTCGAGTCTTCGAGCGATACGATTCCACGGCGGTGAAATGTACGACCGTGGCCGTATGACTGCACGGTATGTAGCGCTGTGCTACTCTGTTTATCCTGAAGTAGGATGGTTAGGGAACTGCGTTGCAAAAATACTAAGTAACGTAGATAGACCGTAGTGTGTAGACCTTGCAGTAGACACCATTTCGTCGTGTGATTAAGTGATCCTGGTCTAAGAGGTGAAAAAGGTTGGACGTTCAGGGGATTGAACCCTGGACCTTATACAAGGATGCTTGCTTGCGTAAGGTGATTACGTAAGGCCGGTGCAAAGCATACGCGCTACCACTGCGCTAAACGCCCATGATTATAGTACAATTTACGACGAATCTAACCGCTCGAAATGACGGGGACGACTACGGTTGAGGTCAATTTCTGTCTTTACTTGACCTCGGTCGTATGGTCCGCACTGCAGGCGCGTTATGAAATTCCCCTTTTCCCCCTGCCATGCATATGGTGGCACCTCGTCAGCAGGCCGACTGCTGGGCATACTCGTGACCACTCAATCTCCTCTTGACAGTCATCGCTGACTTGTGTCTTCGTCTTCCCAGAGCTCGTTGTCGCGTCCAACGTCAGCACATCTTCTATTGGCCCTTGGATGGGCTGGGTTCGACATAATCGATATCACAAATAGCGGGGCAGCACTTCTCATGTGCGTACCGAGGGAATTTGGGCTCCATTTTACTCCGTCTTACATACAGGGGGTTCATGTGACACCGACATCCGACTCCGTAATATGGGAAGAGTATAAGAAGGCACCCAGATAAACCGAGCTGCACCGGCTTTCACGAAAAGCTGACGGTTATCCCATCTCTCCGCCATGAGCAAAGCTATCCCCGACACACCCCTTCCAACGCTTGAGAACCTCAATGCCACTGTACCAGATGATCTCGACGCGAAAGCTGTAGCAAAGGAATGGTTCAAGGCATTCGCACAGTCGGCCGAAGCCAGCGACGCCCAGGCTTTGGCCGCGCTCTTCGTCCCCGATGCCTTCTGGCGTGACATGCTCGCACTCACCTGGGACTTTCGTACCTTTGCCGGCGTGCCCAAGATCACTCAGTTCCTCTCCGATCGTCTAGCGATCGCGCGTCCCACGGCGTTCCTCTTGCGCGACGATGCTTACCTCGGCCTCCAGCGCCCGTATCCCGACATCGCGTGGATCAACCTAATGTTCGACTTTGCTACAGCTACTGGCCTCGCTTCTGGCGTCGCAAGGCTAGTACCCACGGCCAATGGCGAGTGGAAGGCCCACACCGTGTACACGAACCTAGAGGACCTGAAAGGATTCCCAGAGAAGATCGGCGCGCTCAGGAACGCCGCCGCTAACCACGGGAAGTGGGTAGATGATAGGAAGCGGGAGATGGAGTTCGTGGACAGCCAGCCGGTGGTGCTGATTGTGGGGGGTGGGCAGAGTGGACTAGAGGTCGCGGCAAGGCTAAAGGCGCTTGACGTGCAGACGTTGGTCGTCGAGAAGAATACAAGGATCGGTGATAATTGGAGGAATAGGTATGACGCATTGTGCCTGCATGATCCGGTCTGTGAGTATCATGTATAGATTCTTTCTACACGCAGGCTAACACTATTTGGGGCTCAGGGTACGATCATATGCCTTATCTCCCGTGAGCCCCCACCCTTTATTTTTGTGATTTGCTCCATAACCTCTCTTCCCAAAGCTTCCCACCAACCTGGCCCGTCTATGCTCCTGCTGTAAAGGTAAGCCAGCCACATGCACTCAACGCTGATCTGACCAGTTCCTAGCTTGCCAACTGGCTCGAAAGCTACGCCGAAACACTCGAGCTCAACGTTTGGACCTCTTCCGCAGTCGTCAGTGCAACGCAAGCCGGCGACGCATGGAAGGTCATCATCAAGCGCGGCGATGGGTCCGAACGGTCCTTCACCGTCAAGCATATCGTCTTTGCCACCGGGCTCGGAAGCAACGACAGCACTACGGTCCCCACCTACGCAGGCATGGTGAGCATCACCCAGATACTCATGTACGGCTTTTCTAAAGTCGCTTCTAGGATGTCTTCAAAGGCCAGATCCTACACTCCAACCGACACAAGAATGCGAAAGACCATCTAGGGAAGAAAGTCGTCGTCGTCGGCGCGTGTACCTCCGGTGCGCTTCATGTTATCTCAACGCTACACGCAGGACTCACCCGCGCCATTGGCAGCCCATGACATCTGTACCGATTACTACGAGCAAGGCGTCGGTGCGTCCACCTTGTGCCCAGCCGCTTCTTTGCTCATGCTTTCGCGACAGACGTAACGATGTATCAGCGCGGCTCGTCATACATCATGTCCACCAAGAACGGATGGAAAGTCCTCATGGATGGTATGCGACCTTCTTTCCTCTCCTCCTAGTTCCGCAGTGCTGACCGAAAACCTGCATCCCAGGCGTCTACTCCGAGGGCGGGCTCCCGACCGACATCGCTGACAGGCTTAATGCGTCGTTCCCTCATCATATGGGCGTGGGCATTGCGCGGCGCCGCACCGAGGCCATCGCCGAGCTCGACAAGTACGTGCCTCTGGTCAGTTTCGAAGATGATGCTAACGAGTTGAACTTTCAGGGACATCCTGGATGGACTTCGTGCTCGCGGGTTTCTCCTGAACTATGGTATTCATGGGACCGGCTTCGCGTTACTTGCTTGGTCCCGTGCGGGCGGGTACTACCTTGGTATGTTCCTCAACCTCAAACATGATAAGTCGTGTTGCGGCTGACGTCCATGAGCGGTATAGACACCGGCGCGAGCAAGCTCATTGCGGATGGGAAGATCAAGCTGAAGAACGGGAGCCCGATTGCGCGGTTCAACGAGAAAGGGATAGTCTTTGAAGACGGTTCCGAGCTCGAGGCTGATGTTGTGGTTTTCGCTACTGGGTAAGCATTCCTTCTTCTGTGGGATGTCCGACCATGCGCGAATCTAACGCGGGAATAGGCTGGGCGACTCGCGTGAGCATCTGCGCAAGGTCTGCGGAGATGAGGTCACCGCCACGCTGAAGCCATTGTGGGGGCTCGACGAAGAGGGCGAGATCAACGGCGTGTGGCGCGATCTCGGCGTACAGGGCATATGGTCGATGCTCGGTAATCTAGCGCTATGTCGCTTCCACTCCAAGCATGTTGCGTTGCGTATGTCTTCTCTTGAATTTCTAATTGTGCTGGGTCTAATTACGATTATATTTTTGGAATGCTTTAGAGATCAAAGCGATGGAGGAAGGTGTGTTTGGGGAAAGGTACAGCGCTTCTGCTTAGATAGGACATGTAGGTCATGCCCCGAACAAATGGATGTATATAAACTGAGGAGGAATCTACCACTGTATTAGTTTTATGTGGTTTGTCCAGGCGTGGAAGCCGTTGTTTATCCCTGGTAACTTTCCAGTCATCTCTTGCAAGCTGATGACCAGTCCCTGGGCATGTAGGAGCAGTCAAGGGTTATGACAGGATGGTCGTATCGAGGTCGATCGTTTTTTAATTAAGATAGCGCGCGAAGGAGTGTTTGAAGATTGGACAGAGCAGGATGGCATCCTGATACAGTTGACAATGACCCGCGACCAGAAAACGGAAGTTAAGCACCGTTCTTGAGGAGAACTTGAAGACGGAAGAGATATGGAACCCTAGGACACTCTGATTAACAGTGGGCGTAGGTGAGATATTTCGAAAGAAGATAGGCCGCCTAGACGTCACAGTGTATTTGGGATTGGAAGGATGATCCGAGAAGGCAGGAGGATTGGACTTGCACCTAGGTCAGTTTACTCAGGATTGAAAGAGTAGCCGTATTCCTTCCTTTTAAGTTGGGCGGAAATGTTTCTACGCAGTAGACGAGGCTTAAGCATTTGCCCTCCGGTTGGAATGTCAGGTACGCTGTGGACAAGGCAAGGCAAGCCGACGTTACAAGTACCGAGTGGACTATTCAAAGTGCAGGCTACACTGGAGATGGTGACGACCATCGAATGCGCGCAATCAATATGATGGTGATCCTGGTCGCTTGGACGCATTAACAAGGATCAGAGCCTTTCGACGACGAGGGAGAAGATATGCATCTGGGGTGCTAGAAAGACGCACAGATCACTATATCTTTACCCAGTTTTCCCCGTTCTCCTCGGGTACGAAAATGGCCGTCACGGTGTCAACCTCATGCAGAGGCAGCAACATCATAGGAGGTTATAAGTAGTGTGGACATGTCCACCTGAGAGGGAGCCTTCAATCGAGAGAATCTTTCTCCGACTCGAACCGCTATGCTGCGCAGTTCCTTCATCTTTAGTTGCTATCATCCTTCCAGGAATTTCACTTCGTGCCAATACCTCACCCAAAGCCCGGCATCTTGACTTGCTAGTCGGTGTAGATTACGCACAACACTGCTGAAGCGAAGCATTCTCTCTGTCGAAAATTTCGTCCGCCCACCAATCTCGACGTCCTGAAGTCCAGAGTTGATCATCTCGTCATTTGCGCGAGCGACTTCACGGAAGAAGGCTAACATTCTAATTGCGGGCAAGAGGGACGTCCATTAGTATGCCTGTTTACATGAGTCAAAGCAACAATCACTTACGATAGTCTTCAAGGTCTCCGCAGGTTGCTCCTGCCGCATGCGATTCTATCACCGAGAACCCATTACTCAAGGGAAGCAGCTCCAGATTTAGGCCAAAGACATGCTTAATCGCATTTTTAAGGCTTGTTGCGAAGTCATTCCAGTGAAAGGACGTGGATGTACAAGGTTCACGGCTGCGGGGGCGGTCATCTCGCACAAGGCGACATCGGCGACCGCCGCCGCCACCGCATTCATAGGGAGCCATGACACGACCTTCAGAAGTCTTAGCTCGACATATCCACAAGGCAAAGCCAAATAACATACCCTTCAACTCTCAGAAGCATCCCGAGCGTCACGCTAGACTTGACGAGAAATGGCAGCCAGTCAGTGGTGGCCCAAGTCCCGTTTGGAGATCCTCCACTGATCTGACCACCCAAGTCCCATTTGGAGACCCTCCACTGATCTGACCAATCCGTAGAGACGTTGCTTGCAGGCCGTTTCTGCGGGGACCTGAAGATTACTGCTATGTATATTGCTGGAGGATAAAGACGATAAACTAACCCTCTCAGTGACATACTTTCCCTCTCGATACCCTCCTGCTACTGCGGTCGATGCATCTGTCACGGCTTCCTTTGGGACAGGACCCAGCGAAGTGTTCCGGATTGTGCAGAGGCAACGGATGAGGTGGATACGAATCGCGAATCCTGTGCGTTCGGTCCAGATCTTACGAGATCAATGAGGTGTCGCGTCTTTCGAATATTCGACTCAAATGATGAGAGAGTCGACTGTCCATGCGTTGTGAATGACCACGTTGACGGACTGACTGATCTACATTCGTCTATTAGCTGAATCCAACGGATTTTCGAACTGGCGAAATCTGTTCTTACCTGGCTATACAAGTCTCCTTCAAAGCCCATGTTCGGTTGTGGAGCATCCCGCAAAACAAATAACAGTTCACTGTTCTCTAGGAGGTCAGGGTTTAAGCCGTTATCTTTGAACCTCTTCACGTGTCGTTCCTGGATGGTAACAGCTCCCTTGCTGGGTCTGTTAAGGGCATAAACCCAAGCGACTCGATCGTCCTCCAACAGCGTTGCGAGAATCTGAGACCCAAGGCTACCTGTGGAGGTCACGGCCGTCGGCCAGAAGTTGCGCATTGACCGATGGAGTTGGGTTCGGGCAAGCGGGCGACTGAATGACACCTGCGGAGTTTTACTGAAGGCGTGGAGCTGCAAATGGGGGGTATCAGGTTACGATGATTCACCTATCAGAAGGATGAAGGGGAAAGGTAGAAGCACATGAAGAACTAACCGCTACCGCCAGTTCTATATATGCGCAAAACATATGCATCACACCAAACTTTTTATCCCAAAGCTCTTACGGGAGGGTATATGCGCATTATGAACTCCTCTGCGAAGTCGTTCCATAAGATTTCATAGCGGAAGTCTGCGTGGTGAACGATTAACAAGTTAAAATGACAGCTCTTCGCAGACTTGAGATAAACTTGCGTGAGTTTTGGCTAGAATCTGCCTCGGCGTGCTAACTACGCCGTCGATGAAGAGCCATACCGCAGGCCAGGGTAGTATACTGATGACTTGTGTGGGCGCAGTGAAACCAAGGACTATGTGTAAACTGGTGCTGACTCGCGGACCCAGTTCGTTCACGATCAAGTTCACGAGATCAAGCTGCCAGTCTTGAAATCCTTCTGTCCCCTCAGACATCAGTCAAGGCGGGCGCGACCAGGAATTCTCTCCTGCCAGTGTTCTGTGCGTGATTGTCATTAGAGGATGGCGGGATTGAGAATTTGAGAGACGCCGTACGACTGGTCGATATGTTGGAAGTGATTGTGTTCGGTCACTACGGTGGATAACCATCATCGAACTTCCGGTTGACCTGTCGTGTCCTTTCAGTGGTGATACCTATGTTTATCAGCGACCCTTCCTTCACATCCAGAACTGTATGTAATTCCTACCGCCGGCGCGCAAACTGTTGAAACATGTTCATCAGCTAGACCGAGAAGCATCTTAGCATAACCATAAAACTTAGAATATGCTTGGTACTTTACCACCTGATCAGCTACATCTTGAGTTCGCGTTGCAATTGAATCATATTCAATCAGCCAACTGACAGCACTGGGAAACAACTCTGCTCCTCTATTCGTGTGATAATCTTCCCATGCTACCGATACAACTTAGAACCAGAAACAGGGTGTTGATCGATAGTATTTTCGTTCGTTGGGCTGGCCTAGGAAAACATCATTCAATGAGGAATAGAAGTCGCATGCCTCAGGTGGTTGGGGTACGACGCGCAAACCAGGTCGTGGAAGCCGAGCCAGGTCAGGTCAATTGCCGAATGTTATTCCAGCTCCGCGGGAAAATGGATCAGACCATAACCATTTTATGATCATTGCAACTCATGTGCCTCCTCCCAAGTTCGATTAAGATGTCTTCTATCATATCGACCGCGTCTGATGCATTAAAACAAGATCATTGACGCGCTCGGACGCTGATGGTCCGTTTCAATCAATCGCATAGCCCTCTGGCACGATCTACCAGAGTCATGCGCTGAAAACGCATTTGAATTGGACCTCCCACTCCAAATTATCACTTGCAACGACCATGGCAGAGCTCACACCCACTTTAACTTGGGCTGCGCTCCTCGGCCTCATCAGCGTCGTCCTATTCAAACTGACCCGGGCCTCCAGCAAACCCACCCGACCCGGGCCCCCAGGAAAACCATTCTTCGGAAACGCCCTGGATATACCAAAGCAGGCCCCTTGGCTAAAGTTCACAGAGTGGGGCACAACATACGGTGCGTCAAACTCATTCCACGCAGTCCTTCACCGAGTGCTCACGGAAGACCCGTGCAGGCGACATCGTATTCGCCAAGGTCTTCACGCGCAAGCTGGTCATAGTGCACTCCTACGACCTGGCGATCCAGCTGTTCGAGAAGCGCTCTGCGAACTACGCGAATCGACCAAGGCGGTATATGGCTGAATTGTGCGTCACCCCCCCCCCCCCCCCCCCCTCCCCCTTACTCTCGGTGTCTTATCTTGCAAGTGTTTATGTAGGAGTGGATTCGGGAAGGCGATGCTGTTCAAGAACTACGGGGAAGATGTAAAGAAGGGGCGAAAGCTGATCCACGCGGGGTTAGGAGCCGTCGATTCACAGGCTTTCCAAGCTATGCACACGGCCTCCGCTCACAAGTTCGCCAAACTCCTTCTGGACGACCCCACCAGGTGGCGAAGGCATCTCCGAAGGTAGACACACAACAGCATTCGAAGAACGGGAGCTAATTCATGCGAATCCAGGATGGTGACAGCGAACCTGTTGCGGTTCGCGTATGGTCACAAAGTGGAGAACGACGATGACTTCCTCGTACCCCTCTCCGAAAAGATTATGGTCATTACGGGGAAAGTCGTTTCTCCCAACAGATATGTCATAGACACCTTTCCCTTCCGTAAGTCCCTAGCACGTTGATCAAAGGCTCCAACATTGTTAACATACAAACTTCCAGTGAACAATTTACCGGAATGGTTCCCCGGCACAGGCTTCAAGCAAGTCGCGAAACGGTACAAAGTGCTCCTGGATCAGCTCATAGAGACCCCATTCCTCAAAGTCAAAGCGGACATGGTCAGCCTCCGTGTCCTTTTCTACGTGTTCCATAACTTACCGGAGTTCGCAGAGAAATGGCACGGCAGAACCATCATTCACTTCATACCACCTCGAAGGCAAGCTCGATACAATGTCAGAAGAAGATCAAGAGCTACTCCAATGGACCTCGGGCATCATCAACGCAGGTACGCCGCCACACCCTTATCCCCCGCACCTCCCCTCCTAACGCAACTTTCACAGCCGGTGTAGACACTGTACGCTCCCCCACCCTCATTTTCTTCCGTGTCCAGTCCTGATCAAATGCCCCCTCCTAGTCCGCGAGCATCCTCTCCTCATTTTTCCTGGCGATGGTCCGGAACCAAGACGTCCAAGCGAAAGCCCAGCAAGAGCTCGACGCGGTCCTAGGCCCCGACGTCCTGCCCACCTTCGCCGACCGCCCGCGCCTTCCGTTCATCGAGTGCCTCATGAAAGAATCTTTTCGGTGGCACCCTCCCACACCCCTCAGTGCGCTCCCATCTACCTCCCCCCTTCCCGATCCCGGAGCACCTCCTGACCCTTTCTTTTTCCCAGTCGCGCGTTCGCTCAAGACAGACGATGTGGTCAACGGCTGCGAAGTCAAAGCCGGGTCGTTCTTAGTCGCCAACATCTGGTACCAGACCCCGTTCTTCAAACGATCGGCTCTCCTTGACGTCTTCTTTCTTCCACTCCTGCAGGGCATATACCCACGATCCAAACCTATACCCCGACCCCTTCGAGTTCACCCCCTCCCGGTTCCTCCCAACGCCCCAGGGCACCCCTCTCCCTCCCGATCCTCGTCTATACATATTCGGATTCGGCAGGCGGTCAGTCCCATCCCATCCCCAGCTCGCCTGCTTATACTTATACTTATTTTTGGATTTTGGATTTTGGTAGGCGCTGCCCGGGGAGCGAGCTGGCTGATAACGGGCTGTATATGATGATGACGACGGTGTTGGCGCTGTTTAAGATTCTTCCGGAGGTTGGTGGGGATGGGGAGGATGTGATGCCGCCTGTTGAGTATACGACGACGTTGACTTGGTGTGTACTTCACTCTTGATCGATTTGGACGTTGTGAGACTGACTGGATGGATGGAATTAGTCACCCTGTGCCGTTTAAGTGTAGGATCGTTCCGAGGTCGAGGGAGGCGGTTAAGTTGATTCAGTATGTGAATGAGAATGAGTCGTGAATGGTAACTATGTACAGGTCTGTTTGAATGTTCTTGTTGAGGAATCGTTTGACAGGAGAGTCTGGGATGAGGTGCGAAACAAGAGACGGGGATTTCAAATATCATTGTACAAGATGTGTATTGCGACCAGACGGTCAAGGGTTCGAAGGGGAATGCTAATCCGAGTCCAAGTCTAAAGTTACATACGACAGGTGAAAACTCGGTATGAAGGTCAAGCACTGCCCCGCAGCGAAGTTCAAAGACCGGGCTCAAGACCATCCACTCCCATCATCAAAGACGACTCTGCTGAACCGCTCTCCCAAACTTATACCCAAGCAAGAACCCATGCATCAGCTCCGCCAACCGCCCAGGCATCTCTTGCACCACCTGCCATACATGGTCATTCATAAGTCCATTGTCAAGGGGGGGTACGGAGAACACGGGGGTGCTTACGAGGTGGTCTCCTTTCTTAATCTCCGAGATGGACATCCCAGGCGTCCTTGCTATCTCTTCGCAAATTTCTTTCGGCGGCCTATCAATATCGATATCAGGGCGAGAACTCGGATCATGATCTAGGGAGGAGACAGCGTACCGTAGGAAACTCCGTTCACCGACAAAGACGTGGATGGGCACGACCTGGCGGAGGAGGGGGATCTTCCTTGCGACCTTGTTCAGCTCTGGGAGGTCGATGTACGCGAAGCATTCGTGTAGGCGGTTGCAGGCCAGTGTTACACCTTCCATACGATCGGGGTATCCGCTCGTGGGTAGCGGGCATATCGCGTAGTCCTAGAAGTGGGGGTCGGGGAGTGTTCAACTCGGAACCACAGATAGGGGATAGGGGAGGGGCAGGAATACTTACGACGTACGCCTTCAACGCCCGTTTATCCCACACCTTCCACGGTCGCCTCCCACCAAGCCACGACAGGGCTTGTTCCTTGGACGCCCAGATGTCCCGGCGCGTGACTGTAGCATCCAGGAAGCTCGCGCTGTTCTGGTTCTTGATGGGTGTTTTACCCAGGACCTCGCCGGGGGGCTCGAGCATGATGCATAGGTCGACGAGTTTGCGGTGTTCTGAGTGGTATAGATACGACATCCAGACTCTGGTGCCGTATGTTATGGGTGAGTGAGTGAGTGATATGGGGTGACGGGGAGGGAGGACTCACGCGGCGGTGGC